>JAVLUX010000017.1:555000-730000 GCA_032164185.1 Moxostoma hubbsi | reverse complement strand
CGTAGTTTGTGCGATTCTTTTGTGAAAAGTTCCAATCTTCCAGCAGCAGCTGCGGGGCAGTTTGCTCTTATTAGAGTAGATGTGATAACAGTGAGGGTAATTCATTAAATATCATAATTCATCTCAAATCCTGAATTTATCCTGATCCACCCACACTTAAGGAATATGAAAAGCCCCTATCTCTATTAATCATTTATAAACGGGGTGTGTCAACTGCACAAACAGCATTTTTTGGGCATTTTCTATCTTTCTAACCCTGTTTTTGTTTTTTTGTTTTTTCATTTAAACATCCTTTAATTGATGAAGACTAATGAAGACAGCATATGGCCTAATGCACACCATTGGTTGAACTGCAACTCTTTACATTTCAGCTCAGTTTGATATGCTGTCAGAGACAGTCGACCATCGGCTTCAGCTTTATCTGGATATGGAAGTTTTTATAGAAGAAGAAGAAGTGCTTCGCTGCTTTTTAAAGGCAAGACATTTTGTTTGCTATTTACTAATGAACATGGACACAAAAGCATTAGACAAGCCCCAGTCAGATGTTCTAATGCTGTCATGAAATGGGTAATCAGATTTCCCCTGATATTTTGAGATATTTGACATAAGAGTTCACTTGCATATATAAACATTCTGTTAGTATCAGAACTCAAAACTTCCTCTGTTATAGAGAAAGAGCTCTAACCAGCCCATCTGGCACCAACAATCAAAATGACTGAGGTCACATTTTTCCCCATTCTGATGGTTGATGTGAACATTAACGACAGGCACTTCTTCACTATCACATGTGCCACAGGAACGCATTACAGACACACTTGTACAATGAGAATTCATATAAGATAATTAGAATAAAACCAGAGGTTTTTATGTTCTAATAGTTTTTTTTAAGCCTAAAAGAAAAAAATGGGTATTTTTGTAGAATGCGCAGACATAAAAATGTTAAACCATAGTCTATATGTTAGAACTACTTAAAAGTTTCATGTTTACTTGCAAAACTGCTTAATTTCTTAAGTGACTCTCAAGCTTTGAGTCAGATAAACATTCAGAGAAATATTGTGTTCACTGGCTCTAAATATTTGTATTAGTAAAGGGTTTACAGTTACTCCACCAAGATCTTAATGACCACATTTAATGAACAATTAATGTTGAAATTAATGGGAATAATGTTGAAAAAGACAAATTACACAATTGTGTCCTTTTATATTTGTTTGAAATGTGTTTGAAGAGTCTTTAGTCATGACTGAAGGGTTTGAAGGGAAGCACTACAATTCATTCGGCATCTTTGAGAGGTTTAAATTAAGCTTTATATTTGATCTTTTTGTGGTTTTTCTTGATTTCAGATGTCCATTGTGAAGTTTGGAGATGCAGTGGAGATCCAGTCTCTCATGGCGGTGTCCAACCAGCACATCTACATCTTAGAAATCACCTCGCAGTCCGAGTAAGCCACTTCATGCTGCTTCAATTTAATCACAGGTTTTGGGAAATCAGTCTAACTACTGCTGTAATGATCAAGCAACTAAGTGTTAAGTTCGCTCAAGGGCAGTCCAGAAACAAGGAAAAAGCTGATATAGATCTTCATTTCCATGATTATGCTAATGCCAGGCAGAAAAGATAAAAGATGTTTTTTATTATTTGATTCCAACTGACTTTGAACGGCGCGTGTGTCTGAGGTTGTGCGCACTGTGTATTCCCGCAGTTTGGGCTTCTCGTGGGTAAGATGTGTCCCGCGCGACAGCTGCGCTCATTGTCCGTGTTTAGTGTCAGTTTCTTCAGTGAACTGCATCAAATAAATGAAGAAAAAAGTCCTGTCTCTCCTACAACGTGCATTCGTGTCTAATGTGTCAATATTTATTCCGTGATGTGAGCCCTATGCCAATGCTCCGTACCAGCTGTTATATTTCTCCTCTGTGGCGCTGTTTGGGCGGAGTAAAGTTACACATGCGTCTTCAACAGAGTTATGAATGTGTCTCGAACTCCTGAAGTGGTTTGAGCGATCGGACTGCCATCTGTCTCCGATGTGTTTCAGAGGGCATTTACTCCTGGACTAGATTAGTGTGGCCAAGTGTAAATGGGCCCTAAAACAAATGTCTGAATCATATTGTCATTTGATTGTATATCAAAATCTTATTAGCGTCCCACTGACAAACTTAAAATTGGTTCAGAACAAAATCAGTGTGTGTGTGTGTGTGTGTGTGTGTGTGTGTGTTTGTTCACTGAAGCAGGCACAAGTTTAAGTTTAGTGAGCAGAACCCATTCATCCATTATGCGGGTCTTCTGCTGTGCAACTGTACGGGACCTGTGTTGCCATATTTTGTACATAATACTCCTTAATAATGTGGCACACATTCTCAGTTGGAGACAGGTCAGGACTGCAGACTGGCCAATCTCTCACCCGCACTCTCTGCTTTCACAGACATGCACTTTTAATCCGGGCACTGTGTGGTTTGAAGTTGTCCTGCTGGAAAATGCAGGGACATTCCTGGGAAAGACACCACTTGGATGGCAGCATTTGTTGCTACATCATTTTTTCATGTCTTTTTACATTAATGGTGCCCTCACAGATTTGCAGGTTACCCATGCCATGGGCACTGACACAAATTGAATACTAGTGGTACTGATTCTGTGATGTACCATGATGTTCTGGGGAACATTGTTCTCAAAGCGCTGGATTATTTGCTGCCGCATCTGTTGGCAAATTGGCGAACCTCAACCAATTCATGATCTTAAAGGACTAGGCTTTTTTTGGAAGCTCCCTATAACATGATTGCCTCACCTGGCTTCGATATTTAATGCTTTGAGATGCTGGGAAACGATGATTTAAGTGCCATGAAACTGCTGGAAAAGTGTTTGAATTTTACTCTTAAAAAGATGTACAAACCCTGAGTCTAGTCTTAGCTTAGTTATTTTATAAAATGTCTTAATTAAAAGCAGTTCTTCCTGTTTAAATCCATTTGTGTCAGGGGTTTATTTGTTAGACATGCTCAGAAAAGATTCACTGGTTAGTCTCTCGTAGCCTGAAGAGACCTGCTGTTCATACTCCGATGCAGAAGCATATAAATCTGATGACTCAAAGATGGTTAGAATTGAATAAAGTCAAGGTTCATTCAGTGCTTGCAAGATGAGCACTTTATTGATATTCCTTGAACATTTTATTTTATTATTCTTCTCCACAAATTTCTGCAAGCCTGAACCCCTTAACCTTCAGACTCTAACTTTTCATCAATACATTAAGTCTTCGGTATGATATCGGTCTTATTTATTTAGAAATGTAATGCTTTTTAAAAAGTTTCAGTTTCATACACTGTCTCTAAATGTTTTTGCAGAGGTCCACCCTCAGACTGGCTCCAGAAAAGAGAAAGCCATCGGTTGTGTGATCTCCGCTATCTGGAGGTGGGTCTGAGCTCTCAGACCATCCATCTGGAGTTTGACGAGGGAGCAGCCGCATACACGCTGCTAGTGCGAAACAGTGCTCGCTGCAAATGCTTCTTCAGCAAGCTTACAGGCAAGACTTTTTCTTCTACGCGCTGTGGCTTAACCAACTCTTTGAGGGATCCACACATGCTCAATTCACGAATCCATGCACCAGAAGAATGCTTGAATAATACTGGTTTCTTTACTCAGAATACCATCCACAAGTACATAAGAATTAATTTAATGTAGAAATAAATGCTGAGCCATTTGTATTGGTATATTTCCTGGAGAGCATCTGTTCTGCAGTGTTGACACACACACACACAAACACAATTCTGGGGGCTGACAGCAAATGCCCATTCATAAAAAAAAAATGGATATTTCCCTTCAATTTAAAGTGTGTTCAGAATGTTTTTAGTTTCAACCAAGAATTTTCATTTCGCAAGTGTAATATGTTTATAGATTAATAATAATCTGATAATCTAAAAGAGTCGTGAGTTTGAATCCAGGGCATGCTGAGTGACTCCAGTCAGGTCTCCTTGGTAACCAAATTTGCCTGGTTGCTAGGGAGGGTAGAGTCACATGGGGTAACCACCTTGTGGTCGCTATAATGTGGTTCTCGCTCTCGGTGGGGCGCGTGGCGAGTTGTGCGTGGATGCTGCGGAGAATAGCGTGAAGCCTCCATACTAAAATATTGAATTAGGTGGACAGTGAAGACAGTACAAAGTGTAAGATAAAGATTTTATTTTATTTGTCACTGTTATTCTTTCTGCAGAAATCGCAAAAGAATTGGCCCCGAAGTCTAACAGCAAGCTGAAGGGCATCTCCACCATGCGGCTGGACCAACGACACCACCTATGGTATGAAACGCAAACAAACAAGCATCTTTTCCTCTGCGTTTATGCTTCTCTCTTTCTGCCTCAGACTCTCAATTTTCTGTCTGCCTCTTTTACTACACATTTTGCAAATGGCCCAACATAGACACATAAAGGTGTTCTTGGATACAATGAGTGAGAATGACAATACACCTCAACTGGATAAAATATTGAACTCTCTCATTTGCTAAAATAGTCCATTTCAGTGTTGAGGTACAGTATCTGTCAGGACTCACAGACTAGACTGGCATTCTCCATATGTGTCCCATAACTCCTTTATTTAATCCTCCTCTGTCTATTCCATAGGCATTTAATCTGTGATGATGACCAGCCATGTGATAAAGAAGGCAACCCTCCCTCCTTCCGGTACCTCCTTGCATTTCTTCAGCAAGGTGAGTGTTTATGTTCCCTAAAATGAAGATATCGAAGCTTTTACCTGTTTCACTCAAGATGCAACTGTGGATAGAGGCAGCCACTAACACAGGTAGAGGAAGCATATACTGTCAGAACTTGTATGGCGAGTGCAGCGTGTGGTGATTGGTGAGTAGTAGAGCATGTAATCGTTCAGATGAGATTCATTCATACAGATTTTAAGAATATTATGGTAAATAGAAGAGTTTGGTGTTTCTTAATTGAATCGAAGAATATTTTCGCCTCGCTTTGCTTGCACAAGTTTTTCTGCTGGATAATAAATGTGTTTTTAAACTTTTGTTTGTGCGAGTAACGCGAACCTGCGAGTGTTCCCGCTTCTCTTCCGGAAAAGGACAGGAGGCGGGGCTTCTACGACTTGGATCATGGTAAAGTTCAACGAATAGCTGGAATCAAGTAGACGTGCATATTTTCAGAACTTACCAGATAGTCCAACTTCTTCGCTCACTTTCCTCCAAGCGATGTTTTTTTTTTTTGTTTTTTTTTTTTGTCCGGTCTCTGTACATGTATGACGTTGTGTCGTACAATTCGTCTTCCATCCATTTTTCCAGATTTCTTCTGCTACTACATCAGAACATCAGTGACATCCGGACAATCTCAATGCTGATAGGCTTTCGCAAAACAACGCGTCATGCGGATTTCTCGCTCGAGTTGAAAAATGTCAACTTGCGCGAATGAAGCGATTTCACGTGTTTGAGTCGTGTGTATTCGCATCTTTGCACTGACTTCGTATGTAATCACGCCACACGAAACGCTCTCTTCGCTTTGTATGTGAACGCACCATAAGACATAGTGCTGCACAGGTTTACTTGTGTCTGTACTAATTCACAGAAGTGTTGTATGACTCTAAGGGATTGCCTTTGTTAGTGTCCTGTTGATATCATTGGAACCAAACTTGGACGTCTTCACAGAGAAACGGAGAATCACAGAAAACATACTGTATGTGTCTGATTCTTCTTGAGAGAGTGGCCCAACTCTGATTGGCTGGTTAAGCTTATAAGAGCCACCCTGCTGGCAGTCAAACTTCCCCCCTTGAATCCTTTATTATAAACTTTCAGCTGGTGAGACGTGCCCTGCCCTGCCCCTTTGAACAACACCAGACAGAGTATTGCGAGAAAAGCTCATTGCTCAAAAATCATTAGTGAATAAATAAATGAATAATTAATGAGTAAATCATTGGCTCTTAAGACAGCAGCTACTGTATCACACCTGTCTGGTTGTGATGTGTCTGACCTGTCCAACTGTCGGCCTATTTAAAACATCCCCATTTTGGTCAAGGTTCTTGAATGTTTTGACTTCACAATCAGCTGCCCTAAATATGTTACTGGAACCTTTTAAATCTGGTTTTAGATCAAGGCACAGTACAGAGATAGCTTTGGTTATGCACATAAACAACTCATCACGACTGACTTTAAGCCTGTAAAATGTTAGTTGTGCCAGGACTGTCATGCCATTCCCCTTGTGAGGCTGCAGAGATGAGAAGGGTATAGTTACAGGCAGACCTCCAAAAAAAGGGGCAAGAGCTCCAAACCCAACCCTTTGCCAAACCCTAAATGCTTGTGGAAGGGACACTCCCTTTTTTGAGTTGGCTCAAGTTGACTCAACTTTCAATCTTGCAAAAATGGTAAAAAAACCTTAAACCTGTAGGGACCCCAAAAAAAAAGGTATTTCACAAAGTCTTTCTTTGTCGTAGATGGCTTTTTGGACTCTGTGAGTGTACTAGCCACCAAAGAAATGCTCTTCCTCCTCGATGAAGACCACCAATGGAGCAAGAGCCAACCTGAGGGACAAAGGACTGGTGGGAAGGTGACCATTCAGGAAATTCAGCCAATCAGCTGCGTCAGCTCCATTCATCTTTTCTCATCTGATCCATGCCGTATGGACTTAAAACTTTATGATGAGGTTTGTGGGTGCATCTTTACAAAACATGTCTTAAACCAAAAAACTAATGAGATAAGAGATGATTAGAGTTAAGTACTTTTCTGAAAGAAGAAACTATTGCATTCTTCAGGCCCTTTCACACCAAATGCAACTTATTGCTGCGATTTCTTGCTGCAGTGAAGATTTTGAATAGGATCAATGGATTACCTATAGAACCTTTCACACTGGGAGCGAACTGGTGCTCTGTCAAAGTCAGTGTTTATTTTTGGGGGGTGGGAATTATATTGTGCCCGATGATGAAATGCCCTGAACTTTTGAGCTTTGGATCATGAGTCAGAAGCACTGCAAATGCCAACACCAATGCAGTTGGTGGTGCTAAAACACTGAAAGCTGTTTTGCCCACCGATATTAACCACTGACATAAATCAAGGCGGTAGTCCTGAACTGGCAGTGAGGGTTGTGTATTTTATTTACATCAAATGTCTCTAAAACAAACATGTTTTCTCAAATGGGTTCTCGTTACATGAAAATGATATTGCTGCATTTCTGCCTCACAACACCTTTAAAAAAATACTTTCTGATCTTACGTGGATAATCTTCTTATTGTATTTCATAATACTTAATAGTGTTTAACACTCACTGTCGATCAGTGCCACGGATTGTAAAGAGGTGAATGTGCTAACGGTGATTATTTGTGTTGCTCTTTAACCTCCTGAGACCCCCGCATGACCGCTGTGTGCATTTTCCATTTCCCTTTTTGATTTGTAACTAGTAGCACCTAATAAACAAGCAAAAAAAGAAAAAAAAAAGTTTTCC
The DNA here is from genome assembly GCA_032164185.1 of Moxostoma hubbsi. Lineage (NCBI taxonomy): Eukaryota > Metazoa > Chordata > Actinopteri > Cypriniformes > Catostomidae > Moxostoma > Moxostoma hubbsi. The sequence goes on along the minus strand of JAVLUX010000017.1, from coordinate 722,588 downwards.
TGAAAATAAATGTCCTCATATGTGGACTAAGTTGTGAAATTGTAAATAATACCAAGCTATAGAAATATAGTTTATGTGTCCAGGAGTGATTATTCATGTTTTTGAGATGTTACAGACATCATAATCATTAGAACATCATAAATTATCATAATTCAGATTGAAATTAATGTCCAGCATCGTCCAATCACTGTCAATCATGGTAAAATAAAATGATCCATTATAAATTGTGAATGTATGTACTGATGATCATCGTCCCATGATCCAAACATCATCTGCAGCCTGAAACTGAACTTTTGAACAGATTTTAGGAGAGAGCTATAGGATGCTCCCTTGCTCCCTATTTAGTGAATGCACTTAACCGCATAGAAAGCTATAGGATGCTCCCTATTTAGTGCATGACTTAACCTCCAGTGTGCTGTCTGTCTGCACTGGTCTCAGAACAGTTATAGGAGAGCTATAGGATGCTCCCTTGCTCCCTATTTAGTGAATGCACTTAACTGCATAGAAAGCTATAGGATGCTCCCTATTTAGTGCATGACTTAACCTCCAGTGTGCTGTCTGTCTGCACTGGTCTCAGAACAGTTATAGGAGAGATATAGGATGCTCCCTTGCTCCCTATTTAGTGCATGACTTAACCTCCAGTGTGCTGTCTGTCTGCACTGGTCTCAGAACAGTTATAGGAGAGCTATAGGATGCTCCCTTGCTCCCTATTTAGTGCATGACTTAACCTCCAGTGTGCTGTCTGTCTGCACTGGTCTCAGAACAGTTTGAAATGCACCTTATTTTCATCATAACTCCATATAAAACCTCTGAAAGACACATTATTTATTCTCAATGTGATAATGACAGTAAATGTACATGATCGCATTTATTAATATTAATGAACAGAACCGTATTGTACAGCGAAAAAATAAAATATAACAACATTTATATTAAAATTAAGTGAAATGACCCACAGATGTGTTAATGTTCAAATATATATAGTTCAAAATAACTAACATGTATTTTCAACTTTTGAGGGAATATTGTCCCGTTGTCCACATATGTGGACTTCATGTTTATCAGTGCACTAACACATGTAAAATTTATGGATCTGCATATCAAAGAAAATAGAGACGCTCCTTTACAAACAAACAGGTTTCAATCAACAAACGTGAAGAGTTTTTTTACCAGAAGCACTTTTGTTGGCGCTGCCTTAAAAGACAGTCCAGAGTCTTGAGAACAGTATTCAGTCAGTTTAAATTCATTTAAATTACGTGTTGCGTAGAGCGAAGCCAAAATACAACATCCACACACGTGGAAGTGGGATCACACGAGGTTGATGTGATTGGGCCATTTGTCTGCAATTTGTATCTTTTTTTTTTTTTTTTTTTTTTTTTGCGTCACGTCTGGTGTGAAAAGGGCCTAAAGTCAAATAAATGTCTAGCTCTTTGCTGTTTGTCTTATATTGCTTGTTCATTTTGTATTTCTTTCGTTGGCAGATGGCCAAGGAAGAAAAGACTTTGTCTTTACTTGCCGAAGATGTAGAGCTGCTGCAAGATTTACTGGACTGGATCAGAAATCAATGGGAAGCCATGTTTGGGGTCAAACTGGCTACTGTCAAGCAGTAGCCACGACGTTACAGAGCCACGGCTCTATTATAAGGCTAAAAGCATGTGGACAACCCCTTCTAATGAATGGGTTCGGCTGTTCCCGTTATTCCGGTAAAAACAAATCTTAATGCTACACCGTTGGAGTAGCCACACTTCTGCTAAGGCTTTCCACTAGATGTTGGAATATGGATGTTCGGAGACTGACTCCCATTCGGAGACAAATGCTTTAGGGATTTTAGACTGACGTTGGGTCATAGGGCCTGTCTCAATCCACATTCCAGTTCATCTCAAAGGTGTTCAGTGGCGTTTAGGTCTGGGATTTGTCCACACCACACTTAGTAAACCATTTCTATGTGGACCACACCATGTGCACTAGGTTATTGTCACGCTGGAGCACTAAAGTGCTCTCACCAAATTGTTGTCACAAGTATGTCATTGTAGATTGTTTCATTATGATTTGTCTACACAGAAATGACTGGAGTAGCCAAAACGTCAATTAGAAGGGGATGTCCACATACGTTTGGTCCTTACGCATTGAAGATTAATGCCTGATCATAAACCTGCATCTGAGCTGTCTTATTGCCTCATTAATATCTCTTAGTGTTGACGTGTAGAAGTTTCTCTCAACCATGCATGAATCATGCAGTTATACATTTGGGTATAGTGCCTTTTTTGGCTTTGTACAACAAAACCCCCTGTGCTAGGTTATTACCGTAACTGCATGCACAAGCAGTCCATGTAGGGTTACGGTTGGGTGGTGTAAATGTTTGAATTGAGGTGTATTGATCTCATGATGAAAAGCATTTTCATTTGTTTATGAAGGTCACGGGATAATTACGGGTTTGCTTAATTGTTGGTTGTGTTAATGCCATGTGAGTTGTTAAGACATATCCTGACCTAAAATACCATTTTTAAAACTTTCAGTTTATAAATTGCAAATTGGTACTTGGTGCACACGATTCTTTATGATGGGATTCATTACTTGAAGTGTGTGTCTGTGTGTGAGACTGTGCGTGTGTGCATGCGTCTGTGTGTGAGACTGTGCGTGTGTGCATGCGTCTGTGCGTGCATGTGTCAGAGTACGTGTGTGTGTGTGTGTGTGTGTGTGCGCGTGCGCGTGTGTGCGTGCGTGTGTGTGTTGATTCGTTTTATAAGGAAATGGGCAGAAGAGCTTGTTAGTGGATGTGTGACTGTTCTCTCCCTCCAGTTAAATGTGTACAGTATACTGCTTGTGTATTGAGAGACCAAAAAAGAAGCTAATTACTGTTCTTCAAAGGTCAACGGGAAAATAAATCTCAAGATATTTTGAATGTTAAACGATATAAAATGGTCTAGAATTTAGTAAATCTTCTGAAGTCTTGTTTTGTAAAGTTTAGTCAATGAAGTCATTTGTGTCATTCAAATGTAATGCACTTTTAATTATAATTGCTCAAAATATTGTCAATAATTCTAAAAATGTATTAAAGGTGTATTTATTACTTTCTAAACTTGTCTTCAAACAAGTCAATGATGAGAGAGAGAGAGAGAGGCGCGAGTCATTTAAAAGATGTCTGTTGCTCATTATGCATATCAAATCAATTAATTCTTATTTTATAATATAAATCATTTAAACTTGCTGCCATGATCTCCAAAAGTTCATTTATTATGTGCTATACTCAACTGATCTTTTTGTTTTAAATAAAGTGTAGAGCTGCAATATCCCGAGAGACGGCAGTTTAATGTGACTTGTTCGTTTTATATTCAATTTATATTTGAATTGATGATGCAATATTTGATGTGATATTCACAAATATTCATTTGCAAGGTGCTTTTATTTTGGAAAATACAGAAATAATCTCTCATTGAAGTGAGGATATGATGACCAGGTGTGTCAAATAATATTACCCATTTTCATGACAGAAGTATTAATATAATCTATGGCTTTGAAAAACTGGTAATGTTTAGTTTCTTGGCAGATGCATCCTTATCAAGATATTTGCTCCTCTAATCATTTATTTATTATTAAACTTAACCCGCAAGTATGGTTCAGGTCATATATTTTTTTTTTACATTTAGTTTCTTTAAAGCTGCATTTTGTAAGATTTCAAATATTTGTACATTTTGGTTACTATTAGCACAACTTCATTATTGTGCGAGTACATAAAAAATATCCATGTTCAAACCCTGTCCTTGCTCGATTCACTACAGTAAGTCTACCCAGAGAAGATTTTTATTCAGAGCTGTCAGGACGGATTTGTCGTGAAATCGCAGGCATACGTCGTTCCTCCTCAGAACTCTCATGTCAAGGTTCTCGAGCATGCGTTCTGTTGATGCCCGGTGGCATACACATATGCCCACAGAAAGTGATGGTAGACCTCTCGCCTTTTTCTCTTTGCAACATGGGCCGTGTCTTTCCTGTGCTTTAGCAGAGTAAAACCTGGGACAGAATTCATCCTAAAAACTGAAGATGGGGTCATCCTCCATAGCGCACTCATTCCAATGTTTCACGCCGTCGCCAAAAGACAGATCTGTTACGAACACTCTACTGATTTCACAGTGGAAAAGAAACCATAACCGCACCAACTGGCCCGGATCAGCACGTGGATCAATATCACTTCCTCCCACAAGTGGTGTGGGCGAGCCTTCTTTATATTACACACTGACCCACAGGGAAAGCTCCCAGTGCTCCCGAAGGCCAGTCAACCACTGGGAACCATTTTGTGCTGAAATGAATGTTTGCTTTGGGCATTTTTGGTTTTGAAAATAACTTGTATATTAATAAATTAAAAAATTGAAAATCATGACTGGTTGCACGTTGGTTACCTCTATGGGTGTAACTGTGTTGTGGAGATCACATTTAATCAACTTTTGCAATCAAAATCCAAGATGAATAAACCGTATGGCAGAACATTCCCCAAGCAGAAGTTTCTATTTTAAGGATTTACTTTAGCAATCTCTCATTGCTACATTGTCTGTTAACTATTCAGTAATTACACATTATTTTATTCAGAACTTCTTATGATTATGTGAGTTTTAAATACTCGTTTTAATCTCTCTTTTATGATATCTATTTTTGCCATTCATTTATACACTAATTCATGAATATAATGTCATTTCTTTGCGTCAGGTTTACAGTTAAATAGCAGCTACACTATTTCTTCCATCTGTGCTCGGTGAGGATACTTCTCTCTGCTTTTCAGTCATTTAAGAAACTGAATTATTGGTTTCAATTATTTACTTGGGTTTATGCATAAACATTTTGCTCATACGTGATAACACGTCTTTTTGATTTTCACATTGTGAAGGGCTCACATACATTGTCCACATATATCAAAACTGTGTCTCTGAACCTAATTGTGTATTTCTGTTCATACAGACGCAGTTGGACATAGCTCATACCTGCAGAGAGGGACTGCTACTCCATACACCCAAATACACATTTGGGTGCGTGTGTCTCATCACAGAGAATTGTGCAGATATTTTAGCGTAATTTTACCCTCACCGGCAAAATGAAAGTAATGGATGAAAGAAAAATACTTTGTTTGATTTCATTTATTTTTATGACAGTTTCAGTTGTCTATGACGTTTCTGTCCCAGCTGAAATGTGTTGAGCAATGTAGGGGTCTGCTCATTCATTTGCATATGCATTTATTGAATATTTCACATACAGTATGCATTTGTTGATGTATTTATTAATGCAAGTGATTTATTGATTTATTTACCTCTATATATATATTTGTGAAAGTCATTTGTTATCAGTAACTTTCAATCCTTCACAAACAGTGACTGCAAATAGAGTTATCAATCATTACATGTTCTAATGTACACATGAACTGCTTTGATTTCTGCTTTTAATCTAAACCAGGATGATCAAATCCCACACAAACGACTCAAAATATCATAGCGGGTCAAAAAGCTAAGCATGACATTAGATGCAGCTGCACTCCTCTGGTATGATGTTAGGCAACGTCTCGTACTTAAAGGAATATCCCCCATCTGAGGTGGTGGTGAAACGGAGCGACTTCATGCTCTCTGGAACAGGGGCGCAGCACTGGCTCATCCCAAGCAGGGTGGTGGTGCGCTCAGAGCTGGAGCAGTTGCCATGGCAGTAGTAGAAGGTGAAGGCCTTAGGATGAACAATCCAGTTATCCCAGCCCAGGTCCACAAAGGAGATTTCTATCCGTTCCTTTCTGCAATCTGTGCCAGTGTCCTCAGGAGCAGGTCTACTGAGCTTTTCGATGGCAGCCGGTGACCAAGCGATTTTGGGAGCCCTGCGGGAACGCTCAGGGACACTTGGTCGAGCATGGAGGTGCAGAAAGGGAGTTTTAGCTTCTTCTGAACCATAACAACTGCAAGCTGGGCAGCGGACCTGCAGCATGAAAGAGCCATCAGCCATGACAATGTGGAGATGGCGATCTAACCTATAGGTGGTCCATCCATCAGGACTGCGTTTGACGGGGTCTTCAGATGCTTGGAGCAGCTCCTGGTGAGGGGTGAGGATGAAGAGAGGTGCAGAGGTGTTGCTGAAAGCGATGGCCTCACCTGCATAGAACCAGAAGTGTGCAGAAGTGATGACGGAGTCCTGGCTGTCCAGAGAAGGCTGAAAATAGTAAGTGAAGTGACCAGATGCAGCATCAGAGGAGTGATCAGGCGTATCTATGCATGTAGAGTCTGGGAGAACAAGAGCAACAATGCTGTAACAACTGATGGAGTGATATAAAAAGATAAGGTTACTGTAGATTGTGCCTCAAATGATATTGTCAAACTGAGACAATCTTATTAAAAGATATTTTATCATATATTTTTCAGACCTTTTGTAATCTTTTAGCTGAAACAGCTTTAGTTTCTAAAAGCACAAACATTGAAAAGCTTCCAAAATTTTCATAAAAGTAGTCTTTGTGTGTAGCAAATCATAATGTATTAAAGTATAATGTAAAAGCTGTACATATAAGTTAAATATAATAAATGTTCCTGATGTACTGATTTTCTCAAAACGTAAAAAAATATATTGTGAGCACATAATCACATTTCATTTTTGTTTTTGCTGAATGTAATAGGCTCTTCCATGGATAAATGTATTACATTATGAACTCACCAAAGCATTTTAATGAAAAATTTATTAATTTTGTCATATTGTGATCATTTTCAAAACAAAAGTATTTTTTAGGCTTCAAAAACCATTGATATTCCTTTACAGCAGTACATTTTTCTAAAATCATTAATTTATTATTATTTATATTATTATAAATTACTAATATACACTAACTTATATTAATAATTATAAAAATAATCAAATTGGTTTCAAATGTATGTTTGTGTTCATACATGAGCCAAAGACATCTTCAGTTTAAAGAGAGGATATTACATGTTTTTCAATGTTATAACACACATTTACAAAAGATGTTTTAGTACAACTTCCTATAGAAAAAGAAAAACACTTTTTAAACCCACTTACTTGATGATAACGATCAATGGGGGGGGGGGGGGGGCATACAAGCAGGAATGTAAGTGTAGCATGGTTCTAGCGGGAAGACTAGCAGCTGTACATCATCGCACCATTAGCTGTGTAACTCCCAGCCAATCACATGTAAGCCGTTGCTTTATAAGTCTGCTCACAATCAATCACATTGCTGTTTCAGTGTGCGAACACGGCAACCTCCTCCACCCCACCACCACCTGTTGAGTCCCGTCCTGCACGGGGGTAGGATCCTCGCCCCTTCATCTTATCTCCGGCAGGATATGACGGTTCTGAGTACAACTCCTTCGGACTGCCAGACGGGGATTATGCCAAAGAGGACACCGGGATAGATAGACAGACAGACAGACAGGGATAGATAGACAGATAGACAGAAAGACAGATAGATAGATAGACAGATAGACAGAAAGACAGATAGACAGAAAGACAGTGACAGATAGATAGACAGAAAGACAGATTTATAGACAGGCAGACAGACAGAAAGACAGATTTATAGACAGGCAGACAGACAGAAAGACAGATTTATAGACAGGCAGACAGACAGAAAGACAGGCAGGCAGGCAGAGATAGATAGACAGACAGAGATAGATAGACAGACAGGCAGGCAGAGATAGATAGACAGACAGACAGACAGACAGATTTATAGATAGATAGATAGATAGATAGACAGACAGATTTATAGATAGATAGACAGACAGGCAGGCAGAGATAGATAGACAGACAGAGATAGATAGACAGACCGACAGACAGATTTATAGATAGATAGATAGATAGACAGACAGATTTATAGATAGATAGATAGACAGACAGATTTATAAATGGACAGATAGATAGATAGATAGATAGACAGAGACAGATAGACAGACAGAGATAGACAGACAGACAGACAGATTTATAGATAGACAGACAGATTTATATATAGGTAGATAGACAGGCAGACAGACAGACAGATAGATAGATAGACAGAGACAGACAGACAGAGATAGACAGACAGACAGACAGATTTATATATAGGTAGATAGATAGACAGACAGACTGACTGACAGGCAGGCTATAATCTTTGGAATTTATGGTATCTTTTTACTCTTGGTTACATGTTGCACACTATGGGATGATCCAAAATGTAATTGTCACTGGTTGTCTATATCCTTTCACAACTAGGGCTACATTTCCCAAAAGCATCAAAAGCCTAAGTAGATCATAGAAACCATTGACGCTATGATCAAATAAACTAACAATGCTTTTGGGAAATGCAGCCATGGGTGTTTGGTGTCGGGAGAGCCATTGATGAAGATGCACTACCAGTAAAAACCTACAATCCTATTTTGACCCAAATATCCATTCTAGGGTTAAATCTATGCTTTAATGACTTCCGTTTTAGGCCACAAGAAACAGAGGATCTTTCCAGATATTACTTTTTTAGGCAATGTAAGTTGAATATCTCACCGAAGCTTGGGAACAGAATGATCTGTGAGGACTCCTGACGGTGTCTTCTCCTTTCCACTCGTGTTTCTCTAGTCATCCGCGGAGCTGCATAGTGAAAAGCTCTGTCCACCACCTGATGTGGCACTGGCAGAGGAGGCTCATTCATCCCCAAGCCTTCCAGGATCCGTCTTTTCAACCAGTTCAGCACCATGTCGCGTGGCAACTCGTCCCCTTGACAGGCCAGGCCCAGTGGATGTGACAACATAGCCTGGAGGATCAGGGCACAAGCAAATGAAGACAACCACTTGGTCCAATTCCACATGCTCAAAGCTCACCAGAGGTTAAAAATGAAATGCTGAGAATGACAGTCAAACGAATGAAGTGCACTGTATAAAAAACAAAATCTACAAAACTATTTGATCTGATTATTTCAGGAAAAGGAATCAAATCAAGCTCAGTTTAAGTGACCTCTCTCGCATGTCTGTGTCATGAAAGTAAAAGACGTAGAAGACTGACTTTTATCTTGTTACTCTCCAGCAAATAGCAACTAGTGTTTGGGTTCATGCTATCACAGTACGAATAGCAGAGAACAGGTTTTTCACATTTCAACTGTTCCCTTGGCCTTGAGGGGAATCGTCACAGTGTAGCTTAAGATCCCTCAGTCTGAAGACAGCTCTAAAAGAGGTTGATCTACGTGTTTGAACAACTGGTGCTCCGTGTCACCACTACTCAGATTTTGCCTTGATATATATTTACTTGCTATATTTAAGAGTTATATTGTTTCAAGTGATCAAAATCAAAATATCTAGTTATTCAGTGTTCTCTGTGAGATTTTCTGTGAGGGTTTGGATGGCACATGTTTTCACACAATATGAAGTGTAAGCTTGACAAAGAACAAACAATAGATATTATGTTATCAAATGCCTGACCTTGGCTACGCAGTTATCTGTGTCTGGTTGTTTCCCAGTGTTTGCCAGAACTATACACCAGAAATGCTGAGAAAAGTAGCTTACACGAGTGCTTTTCAACTGGCTTTTGCTTTTAAGTTGTGACAGAAACAGAATCAAAATTCTTCATCATAAAAAAGTAAATGAAAAAAGTCATACACCCAACAATATACCAAAGAAACCAAACGTTTTATAACCATTAGCATTTTTGAACATGGTTGTATTTAATGAACACTAAGTGTACATTTAGTTTCCCAACAATGTGCCAATGTGTTTATAAAATACAGCATTTTACAGCTAAATTCAAAATGGCCAAAGCCCAATATGGACGGCGTAGAAACACTGGATTTCATTTGACTGTGAATACCCCAAAGAATCTAAAGAGACGAGTCTCACAATTTTAGTTAAAGTAATTTTTCATATTTAGGCAAAAATAGCCCTTTTGATAAAAATAGTCCTTTACATAAAGTCTAAAGTTCTCGCAAACTTGCCACAAATTTCCAACTCATTATTTTCACATCCAAATGAGCAGCTCTTCAAGTGGTGAACCTGCAGCAAACCTTTGGTGACAGTAAAGAGTTAGCCACAGAGCTCATCTGCATGTGAAAGTAATGAGTGGCAAATTGCGGCAAATTTGACAGAACTCTTGATTTCTGTAAAAGATTTATTGACCAATAGGAGGTGCTCAGGTAAGACATATAGTGGCTAAGACATATACCAAGTTTCATTTCAATACGCCAAAGCATTGCTGAGATATAGATAAAGCCTCAACCTCGAATTCATTGAAGTGTCATATGAGAACAGTTTGGTCTATCAAAAAGCACAGAGTGTCCCTAAATGATACAAGCCATATTTCATGCGAGTCTGACATTCGGCATAGGAGTTAGAAAAAGTAGGTTTTTCTGAAAATTCTGATTACAGACTCCAAATTTGCCATGGTTGATGTTCAGACTCCTCCCTATCAGTGTGCCAAATTTCACTACTTTCCTCGTAAGCGTTCTTTGCATGGCCGTAACCAGCTTTGAGCTCAAGGTCCGGACCTCGACCGCATTAACCATAAAAAACGACATTATTTTAACCCTGTCACAATAAGTTTTGTATTGATATGCTCACGTGCTCATAAAATCTGATAGTATCGCTAAGTTTCATTGTGCCTTGCAAAGTACAGTACATGTTAAATTCACATCACATGTTAAAATGGAAGAACATTTGTAAGACTCATGGCATTTCTCTTTCAAGCAATGTTTGTGCCAGCCATGTGGCATTCAAAATGTTTTGGTGTTGAACATTGCAAAAATGGCTAATAACACCCTTAAAGGAATAGTTCACCCAAAAATGAAAATTCTCTCATCATTTACTCACCCTCGTGCCATCCAATTACTTTTGTATTACTTTTTTTCTTCAGTAGAACACAAATTAATATAATAGACTATTTCAGCTCTGTAGGTCCATAAAATACAAGTGAATTGGTGCCAATTTTTTTATTCAAAACATTTACATAATTTGAAGCTATATATAACTGAATGAAAAATCATCAGTTGAAATCTTCTCTTTTGAGTGATTGTGTTCGCTGTGTGAGAGAGAATAGTAAACTGTAAATTATTAAGTGCCTACGGAAGACCCTTTTGTCCATTGGCTTGTTTTCTCGTGATCACGACTTAATGTAAATCACTGCAGAATCATTCCAGAGACGGCATTCAGGATTGCAATGTCAGAGGTGCAGCAGCGCATCACATTTATCCTTAATCAAGTCCAGATGGCAGCTGAAATAGCTTTGTGCCATTGAAGCACTGTATCGGAGATTCAATCAATTTGGGAAAACGTATGTTATCTGTGACGTCCCAAGCTTCATTCGTCTGAAAGTCATGTTACTGCTTCATATATGTGGGATGCGGTTCAAAAGAAGCACAAATCCCAGAACATGTTTGAGCCCAATACAGTCACATGAGCACATTACAATCCCATTTTAATAAAATGTTACAGCCCATCCAACAAGCCTATTTATTATCCAGTCTGCTGTAGATGTTAACAACCTAGCAAAGACTGAGCTCCTCGTCTTTCCATCCAACCCTGCTGTTGAGCACATCACCATTCAGCTGGGTTCATCAACTATAACGGCATCCAAAACCCACCATCGGCCAGCTTAACTTCACCAACCGCAAGTACATTTACATTTACATTTATGCATTTGGCAGATGCTTTTATCCAAAGTGACTTACAGTGCACTTATTACAGGGACAATCCCCCCGGAGCAACCTGGAGTTAAGTGTCTTACTCAAGGACACAATGGTGGTGACTGTGGGGATCGAACCAGCAACCTTCTGATTACCAGTTATGTGCTTTAGCCCACTACACCACCACCAAGTAAAAAATAAGAGTAAGATAAGACCCATTCTTTCAGAACATGCTACACAACCACTTGTTCATTCTCTTTTCTTGTCCAGATTGGATAACTGTAATGCTCCTTAAGCCGGCCTTCCTGCATGCACAATCAGGCCTCTGCAGATGCAGCAGCACATCTGTTCTTCAGCAAACCCAAGAGAATGTATGTTACACCACGCCTTATCTCTCTACACTGGCTGCCAGTTGCTGCACATATCAAGTTCAAAGCTCTGACGCTGGCATACGGAACATTCACCTGGTCTGTGCCAGTCTACCTACAATCATTTGCAGTCTGCAAATCCGTGGCTCATTGTGATACCAACACAAAGAGGCACCAAATCACTTTCGGTTTCACTGTACCTTGATGGTGGAATGACCTTCCCATCACCATACATGAAGCAGACTCTGTCTTCAAGAATTCCTAAAGGCAAAACTTTTCCATGAGCACTTAATCCTACACTATATTTATATATTGTTTCACTCTAATCTCTGTTTCAGCAAGTACTTTTCTAATACAATAGAAAAATTGCATTGCAGCACTTAAGTTACTGTCTCTTTAAAGCTGTAGTATGTAACATTTCTCATGTAATATTATATTTTTTTTTAGTTTTTGGCAATGTATGAACGGCTTGTAACGCAACTTAAGAAAATGAGACCTTCCCAGATTTCCTAGGTTGCCTAGTAGCCAAATTTTCATGCTAATGGAGCGGGTCGTTTTTTCAGGAAAAATCCCAAGTATATGACGTTTATGCGCGTTCCCGAGAGCCTTGCCTAGTGACAACAAACTGCAACACTAGATAACGTTATCTTACAGATGAATCCAGTAAACGTCCGGCTCCAGCACAACACCAACTCCTACACAAACTCAGAGTAAACCAAATAAACATTTATCTACTGAATCCCACCCGGATAAACGGGAACGTGATCGTGGTCGAGTAAAAACTAGAGTGAACATCGGCAGGGCGTTTGTAAAACAATCAGAACTGTGTCATTTGAATGATGCAATCTCATCTGTTAGCATGATGCTGGTGAATCACGTTCAGTCTCTTTGTACATTACGTCATTGTTTTGGTGGATGCTCGTGTCACTATGGAGTGTGTGCGCAATCACGAGCAACATGCTGCAGTTCGCTGAACGGCCACAGGTGTCACTAATAACAAGTGTTTATGAATCTTACATACTGCACCTTTAAGATGAATTTCTTGTGTTTTATCCTTCCTCGTTTTGCAAGTTGCTTTGGATAAAATCATCTGCTAAATGAACTAATTTAAATATAAAGATGCAATCGAGACAGTGCCAGTGTGCGACATACAGAAAAGCTCCTGCAGACGTAATTATCTGGTCGCTAAAAGCATGACTGGTTGCGGCCCATACTGAACTTTGGAATGGATGCTTGAATCAGACACTCGTAAAGTCTTCATAGAGGATAGTTGCTCAGTGACAGATCTTATCTCCTCAAAGTTGCTGCCCTTTGCCTTTATAAATGTAAGCGCAGCGTGGTTCTAGCGGGAAGACTAGCAGCTGTACATCATCGCACCATTAGCTGTGTAACTCCCAGCCAATCACATGTAAGCCGTTGCTTTATAAGTCTGCTCACAATCTATCACATTGCTGTTTCAGTGTGCGAACACGGCAACCTCCTCCACCCCACCACCACCTGTTGAGTCCTGTCCTGCACGGGGGTAGGCTCCTCGCCCCTGCCTCCTATCTCCGGCAGGATATGACGGTTCCGAGTACAACTTCTTCGGACTGCCAGATGGGGCTTACACCAAAGAGAGACATTCCTGTTTATATTCATCAAATAAATGTCATCTTAAATTTCACTCAAGTCTGCGAGTCTTCCGGATGGGACATCTTTGTTTGCACACTCTTGGCATTCTATCAACCAACTTAATGAGGTAACCTCCTGGAATGCTTGAACTGTTGAAAGGGTTCCCAAATAAATTGAGGCATGATTTAGTAGTAAATAAATGAACCATTTTACTGGCAGTCAATAGAAATGTATTTTTTCAACATAAAAATAAAATCGACATGTTCACAAGGTAGATTTATGAGTAATCTATGAACTCCACACACATGTGTGTGTGTATGTGTGTGTGTGTATATATATATATATATATATATATATATATATATATATATATATATATATATATATATATATATATATATATATATATAGCATGCAGGTCAGTGATAAATGATTAATTTTTTTTGAACATGTGACCAAGTAATATGAAAGTGACAAAAAGTTGAAGCTCACAAACAAGATATTTTATTTCAAATAAATACATATAAATTGCATTTATGTTTCTGTATTGTGTTATATTTTTTTCTGCTAGTTAGTTGTTAAAAATTGTTCTGCACATCAGTGAGCTGGTGTGTTTTGGTGTGGTGTGATGGGCCGCTCTGGACCAGAAGGCCACTCCACCCCTGAATGTGTCAACACAGTTTTGAGGGTGTGGAAAGAGTCAGGTCAGTTTGCAATCAAGTGGAAATATAACAGATTTCCAAAAGTAAAACTGGACCCGCATCTCTGATATTCTCATTGGTCAATGGATCCTTACGTCAAGAGTGAGTTGCAGCAAAAGTGGCAATTGCTCTGAACATCTGTCACTTTCGGAAACCCTTTTGGTTGGCATTCGCTGATGCAGCACAATCTGTAGTGTGGTGCCCTCAGACACTGATGTGAAGCTTTATATACATTACATTGAACTGAAGATTCATTGTCCTCAAGTCATTTGCTGTAAGTTGAGTGTAAATTACACAAAGATGTTTTTATTGTAGTATTTGGAGAAAGCTTTGATATACGTGCTGAATATTTCCACAAACATAAAATGAGTGCAGATCACAAAATACTTTGATTTCAAAATATGTTTAATTTTGTCAGACATGACACAGTATTATCCTACAGATTTTTTTAATAACATTTTTTTAAACTTCTTTAGAAACAACAGGCAAAAGAAAAAGAAAGAAAAGATAAACTATTAGTTCTATGATACATTCACCTCAAATCAAACCCTCTCTTAAACAGACATCACTCCATCAGTGCATTTCCTTCAAGATTCAACATCACAGATCTCCTTCCATGAAAGCTGGTGGACCAACTAGTAATGCTTAACTGAACCATGAACATGCTGTAGATGATATTCTAGGCAGACTGATAACATGTCCGACTTGGGTACAGGGACATAAAGGACTTTGGAATAGGTAGGAGAAATGCCAGCGTGTCTGATGGTGTTAATGTGAGCTTCCCAAAAATGAGGGTGATGCCAAAGTGTGGGGTTGGGCTTTTTTCTGTCTCTGTCCATCTACCATTTTAAAGGAATCATTCACCTATTTACTCACCCTTATGCTGTCCCAAACTCATATGACTTTCTTTAGCAGAACACAAAGATTTGTGAAAGACATATGATGCAATGGGGACCAAAAAGGACATAAAGGCATCATAAAGGCAATCCATCCAACTCACATGGTATAATCCATTTCTTCTGAAGCGACATGATCAATTTGGAGAAAAAGACCAGCTCCGTGCACAGGGCTGGACTGGTAATCTGGCATACCGGACATTTTCCCGGTGGGCCGGCACACTTTGGGGCCAATCAGGGGCGGACTGGCCATCGGGAGAACCGAGCGGGCTGGTGGGTTGGCCGCAAAAGGGGCTAAATGGGCCGCGATAAGCTAAAATGATCCGCCGCGTTATGCAGAAAGGACCACAAAACGGTGCCGCGATATGCATAAAAGGACAGCGAACGTGTTCGTGTTTGTCGAACGCGTCTTCCAAGTCCAAAGTCCAACGCTCTTATCAGATGAGCTCCCACGCAAGCGAATCCCCTCGGAATACGTGTATCTGTAGCACAAGCATTCAAATGTGTTGTTAGAGTAAAAGTGTTGTGACATAACAAAGCTGTGTGTGAGTAATACAGCGAAAAGGAAGTGTTAATAAAGTCCTAATGAGCCGTTGAATAAAATGCACCGTTGTAGCGCCTCTAGAGTTGTTTTCACAAGCAAACTATGGAGAAATGTGTTACTTGGCACATACAGCTCAGTTTGCATAAATGTAGTAATAGTAAAGGCTGACTGATGCTTCTGCGTTGAACCTACATGTTGCTATGCCACTTACGACGCAGCCCGACATGCACCTCTTCGAAAATTTAACTTTGTATCGACACAGACCACGTCAGCTGTGATTGGTCCACTTTGTGATCAGAGACCGCCCCCATTTGTTCCTTTGTTATTGTTTACGTCCTTGAAATGGTCTACTATATGTGCATTGTATTGCTTTAAAACGACACCCGTTTTGTGTTATTTAGGCACGTAGTCCTTAATTGATTTGAGGATTTCTACTTCAGCACGGAACATCAAAAGTATGCCAGAATATTTATTTATTCTAATTTCAGAGACTCAAGAGCAAGCATACAGTCATTTGCACTTTTATTTTCTCCCAGCAACGCAGGAAACATGTATAATATGTGCCTACATTTCAAAATGTTCACGTACTTTGAACTCACTTTTAATGCTCCGATAATTTCATAAATAATTAAGAAATTCAGGAATTATATTGCTAATGTATTAGCATTTTGGCTATGTGGTCTACTCACCGAATAATGTAGACACACCAACGGAGCATTATAAATGCACACTACGCTGAACCAATGCTGTAGGTTAAACGCAGACGTATAAATCAGCCTTAACGATCTTTCTATGCAACTAGGTTGAAATGAATTGACAGGATGAAGGGCGCATTATGCATCAAATACTAAATGTCTTTAGCAAACAAAACATTTTGTACTTTCACATGACAAACAGTGAATGACTGCTCTCCCTTTGACCAATAACACAAAGCATTTCATTTGCCAGATCTGTTTGACTCATCCTCATAATGGCAGCACTCATGGCAAATTACTACATTTGTTGGTGTTCACCAAAATGTTTAACACTTTTCCATTTTAGCCAAAATAATTTGTTTTGACTTTTAAAGCCAAGTTTTCCAGTAGACAATCCAATATTTTTATATGGTTACCCGATAGTAATATCACGTCCAAACATTCAGTTAATGTCATTTATACACATTTCTATACAGTACATACATACGTCTATGATTATCATTTCTAGAACCTTTTCATGAGATAGTCATGTAAAGATGTACTTGTTCACAATTAGACTTTGACACAATAAGAAAAAGATGGACTTTGACCATTGCTTGTGAAACAAACCTTATATTTAAAAAAAGATGTCAACTTTGTTACAGTTTAATAAAACCCTGTTTTGAAATGGACAGACAACACATAGAATTTAGTGATTGACATCAATCAATTTGGTCTATTTTTTGAAGTGAAAAGTTGAGTTCAGAGAAAAACACTTGCTCTTGTGAAGGTTTCTTGCAAGTAAACATACAAAATAGGGTTTTTTTTCATACTTTATACAAAGTATGAAGAAAGAGGAATTTTGTGTGTTTTCAGTGGTATGATCTTATCTGTTTTTTTTTTATATAAATGAAATAAAATAATTGTCCTCCCCAATTTTTTTTTCTTAACTCTAACTTTATATTTAAAAAAAACATTTCAAACAAATAATATATATATATATATATATATTTCCCCCCTTCATTTATTTATGTATTTCATATCATTCATTCATTCATTTGAAAGTCCCACATCCTGACTAGAGTAATTGCCTTTTTAACTGTCATGTTTTACTTACTACCTTAAATTTTGGCAATGTTTCACCCAGATCTTTACAGAGTCCTCATAAAGTCTTCATAAACAGTGAAAAGTAAGAACCCAACCTCCTCAATGTTATCTGACACGTGCTATTGTTTTGTTATTTGTTTTTTAAAGTAACATGTATAAAGAATCATCCACATATGAACAACAAAATCCTCTTTGGTGGAAAAATTCACACTCCTATGAAAAAACCAAGATGGCAACTAGGTGGTCACTCAAGGTTTCTGGATGTCTGGCATGACTTTGGAGACAAAGTGGACAATGGCTACCACAGGCTGATCTGGCTCTAGCTCAGCGAACAGGTGACTCACATTATCAGTTGTGCTTCCTTGTTTTCGAGCCACAAACCCAAAAAGTCTGCAATGTAAACCAGAGGAAACATTCACTGAAGTTTTCAATGTCCATTACAGAAAGACAATGATTCAGAGTGGTATACTCACTTTGCTACCCCACCCTCTGCTTTATTCCAACTGTGGAGACAACAGGACATGAGGAACTTGCTAAAAGTAATGTCCAAACATATTACTTCAATGTAGTACATGTGCCATGAAAAACCTTAACAAGATACTTACTTCCGGTTTTGTGGGTCCACATTGCAGTATGTGATGGTATTGATCGGATAATGGCGTCTGAAAAAAACCCTACAAGGAAATGGTTTGGTTATTAGACACTTGTTAGACTTGTTAGAACTGAAGATACAAGACCACGCCGATCAGTTGTAGATTTACCATTTAAACCATGTTAAAAATGAATCTTATTAAATCCACTCACTTCCTCTGATTGTCGGTGAGTGTGATGCCCTTTGTGGACACCTTGAAGCGGACAATAGTTTCCAAAGAAGCAGAATTGGAAGTAAGCGTCTGAGTGATGGCTTTCGCTACTGCTTGAGGACCAGTCAAAGATTCCACATCCACAGAGTTTATGTACAAAACATTACATGCTGTGGGGTAGAAATACAAAGATGGGTTCAAACAACACCAAAACAGTACCACAAAGGATCCTTTAAAGCTATGATCTAGTACATCTGTTTCTGAGGTTAAAAAAGCTTTAGAACACACACTAAACAAGTCAGAACATTGAGCGATGGCACAGGCATTCCAGACACTATTTTTCAGGACTGGTTTTGGGTGTGTATATGGTAAGAGTGGATGGATTATGGATAGAGTTTAATTAACGTGCAGGGATACGGGGTACCAGTGCCAGCTAATGCTCTGGAACCAATGTTGACACAACATGATGTGCCTTATTTACCTTGAAACCCCTCGTTAGGTTTAGGAGGTCCTGGGGTGAAATGAAAGTGACAAGGAATAAGAAAACAAATGAGATATACAGAGATCAACAAGTAGAGAGAGAGAGAGAGAGAGAGAGAGAGAGAGAGACTCGCCTGCTCCCTGCTTAAGTAAATCCAGTGTTGAACTTGTTTGTGTGGCAAGATCCATGGCCTCTTCATGTGGATCTGTTCATAAAAAGGTCAGACATCAAGACATTAAATCAAAGACTGCTTTGATGAATATTCTAAACTACTACAGACAGATACTTTTATATTATTTTATTACATTTCTGCATTCGGCAGACGCTTTTATCCAAAGTGACTTACAGTGCACTTATTACAGGGACAATCCCCCCAGAGCAACCTGGAGTTAAGTGTCTTACTCAATGACACAATGGTGGTGGCTGTGGGGGTCAAACCAGCAACCTTCTGATTACCAGTTATGTGCTTTAACCCACTACGCCACCACCACTCCACTGAGTTACTGAGATGCTGAGTTGATTCACAGGACAATCAGCATTTAGGGAATACAAACAAAAGCGTCAATCAGAAAAGTCCAAGTACAGCAGCTGCAGGAATGGGGTGAGATTGTAATTCTCACCTCTTGTCGGGATCATAAGCTTGCAAGGAAGAGCCAAAGGTGTGATGGAGTGTTGATAGACCAGAGCAGACAGACACCCTTTAGTCGCGTGCACAAAAGCACAACATATAAATCAATATAACGCACTACACAACAGATAGAAAAGTTCTGGAGTGTCATTAAACTTCACATCTGTCTAAATGCATCATTACCAAAGTAGGGCTCATTCGGGCAACCCTTAAGCCTCACGCCCTTAGCACTGGTTTCAATCAAGAAGTGTCGTACCAACTCATTTGTTATATCTCCAGCTTCAAAGAAAGAACAGAAGTTCAATTAGTGAAAGGTTTCAAGTCATTTGTTTAGTGATAACTAACATGAATATGTACACAAGATATTTTACCTATTTTGTTCTGCTGTACTGTTGGAGGAGGCGAGGCTACTTTCATTGCCAAGCCATAAGCTCCTCTGAAGGAGTTACTGTCTCGGATAACAAATGCTCCTGGTTCACGATCTTTTAGAAGACAAATGGCTGGAAAAAAAGTAGAACTTTCTCACCAATCATCCATATCGCAGCAATGCTAACTTGTGTCTCGTATGTCCATCTTTCATATCGGCTGCACTTTATTTTACAGTATTTTTAGGGTTGAGGTTAGGTTTAGGCAGGGCTGGACTGGCCATCGGGAGAACCGAGCGGGCCGGTGGGTCGGCCGTGAAATGTGCTGAATGGGCCGTGATAAGCTAAAATGAGCTGGCGCTTTATGCAGAACGGATCACAAAATGGCAACAATCCATAAAAGGACAGTGAACACCCAATCCCCGCCACTCAACAACTTTTGGGCCAGTTGCCATGTAAAATCCCGGGCCGATTTGATGTAGAATGGTACTGTAAAATAAAGTGTTACCTTCAAATCACTCACCTTGTTCCCTGGAGATTTCTGGTTTGTACCAGAATTTGGATGTATCTTGTACAAACTTGACGTTGAGTCTAATATCTGGAGGTCCATCGGCTAAGAAGAATAAATAGTTTTGTTCAATGGTTGATGTGAACACAAATCTGTTTGATTTAATGATTTTATTATTAAGAATAGTAAAAGGCATTCTCAAAACAGATTCTCAGCTTCGGTTCTCATCGTACCATATATTGACATGATTGCAGGTTCTTGTGGTGGCTGTGGGGTGGTACTGGTCATGTTGAGCCAAATGGGCGTTGGTGTACGAGTGGGAGCTTTCCCATTTTGTGTCCTGTCTTCTAAGACACTGTCAGGATTCTCTGCAATCGACACTGTCCTCTTATCCAAAGGGAGGAACTGTGAGGGTCTACACGGATGCTCTAAGGGAAAAGTGGGGGTAGGGGGTCCATGTTGAGCTATGGAAGTGGTGCTTTGCCTGGACTGCACCTGGACTCTCTCATCTGGGGTGGCCTGACCACTAGGTGTGGGTTTGTGATCTAGACTGGAGGCAACTGGAACAGGTGATGAGTAGCGGTTTAGCACAGGGCTTGGTGGGATGAACTTGCCGTTGCGACCCACCAGAGGGCTGTTGGGAGTGCCATTGGCTGGTGGTACGTGTCGCCCCAAAGCTGGGCTGCTCTGACCACCAAGCCTACGCTTCAGGGCAGGACTTGGTGGTGTGTTGGTGGCCACCGTTCGGTGGAGTGTGTTGGGGCTTCCAGGGACATGATGGACACCCATGATGCTAACAGTGGCCTCCTCAGGGTCAAGATAACCAATGGGGTCAGGAAAGAGAGGGGCTTGAATGGCCTCGGATGGAAATGATGATAAGATATGCTGACCACCAATCGGAAGCACAGGATTGCCCATCCATATGTTACTGTTAGAAAATGAGAGGTAAAATACAAATAGAAAAAGTGTGAGTATCTAAAAGATTACACAAACTGTACACAGGAACACATATTTACTTCTGTATTTAAAAAAAGGGGACGGTGGTAAGATAACCACACTTGCCCATCAGGGTTGTAGCTGGCACTGGTGGCAGGCTTAGGTGGGTCAAAATTATAGGCAGGAAACGCAGGTCTTTCTGAAGTAGAAGTGTAAGAAAGAAAGAACGAAAGAAAGAAAGAATTAATACGTTCACAGAGACTCTTAAAATACTCTTACCTCCCATATCATCACTAGAATCCGAGTCTGACAGCGGCAAGCAGAAAAGAGGTGGCCAGACTGGCCATGTAATGTCTAATAAACTAATACATCATTTTAAGAATTTATCAGTGTTAATCTATATGACGAGGAGGGGGGCGTGGCCAGGCCGTGATGGAGCATGGCCGGAAGTGAATCAGCTGATCAGCGGGAGAGCGAGATAAAGGGCAGCCAGAGACGCTGGTTCGGGAGAGAGTGAGACGCATGTGTCCGCGCTGCATGTGTCTCTGTGTTTGTTTATTTCTGTTTTATGCTGAGTATCTTATCAAACTTTATGTTTACTATTCAGCCAGTTCCCGTTTCCTCCTTACCCGTCCTTTATCTGTTGCAATCTACTACATGGTTACTCAACTTCTTGCAGGCCAGGGGCCACAAAACAGGATCATTTTTGCCTTTAGGACCGCACCCTTCTTTTACTTTTCACATTTTATTTAAAAAATATTTAAATGACTTTTTTGTGTGAAGTAGGCTAGTGCACTGTGCTAAATATGCTACAATAATAAATCATTTGAATAATTAATGAAACACATTATGTATCCATCTATGATTAACCTCTTAAAGGGTTTTGTTTAGAAAATTGTTCTGTTATTACTGTTTGCAACAAGCTTATATTTCTATTCAAATCATGTTACATTAAATATCCAACAATTCATGCACATGTAACAATTTTATTTGAAGACATCATCACGAGGGCCACAAAAATATGGACCGAGGGCTGGATGCAGCCCATGGTCCATCTGTGAGGAACATGGATCTATTAAATTATAGAACTATTGACATATTTTAGCACAATATTTTAGGAACTGACCTGAACTGCTTTGCTGTATCAGTGGTTCTGCGGGGCTCTGTGCCTTCAAAGCTGACAAAGGGTTTTTGGCAAGACCAGTGGGTGAACGGCCTGTTTAAAGAAAATGAAAAGGGACACAGTAGGATAAAAAGACTCTAAACATTCTGGCTGCTTTCAATCACTCAAACTTCCTTCAATTACCAAAGAATTGATTCTGATTCTTTAAATGTGGCCCAAAAATCCAAGGCTCTCCCATTGTTCATTGTCTTGTAATTTCTGTGTTATATGTTTCTCTGTTTATTGTTTAATTTCTGTACAGCGTCCTTAAACTTTAGAAAGGCGCTACACACAACTGAACTATTATTCTAACAATTATTATTATTAATCATATTGCTTTAATGACACACTAATCCTGACTAGTGTTAAAAGTGATCGATAGCTCTGTGATATCATCTGCTGGAGGAATCTCCAAACTACAAATGCAGGATCTGTTTAGACTTTGCACCCAGAATAGACATGCTTCCCATCGATGTGTCTCCGCCAAACGGATATAAATTCAATCTTTGATTCCCGCGATACATGCGAATGACTCAGAGTTCACTTTTGTGATTACGCTAACGCCGGGAAGCGAATTTAAAAGATGTGATTTGCTTATTTGATTCCAAGTGACTCCGCACGCGAATGTCTGATTGTGTGCACACACTGTATTGCCCCTGTTTTTAAGGAAGTGTCATAATCTGAGAAAGGCTTATCTACCAGCCTGGAAATCTCTGCTGCATTCACTTCAATGCACACATCAGCACAATGAGTTTTGGCATTAAGACATGTTTGAAAATACATTAGGAATTGTTTTTGTCCAAATTGTGAAATCACTTTGTACATAAGAAGGCAAACTGTCCCATGTAAGAAATGCATATACCCTCCAAAAACAATGAGACACGTGGTTTTGCACCGCTTCATAATCCCATTTTAAACTCCTGCATGCATTCATGTGCACAGCTGTCTTAATTTATTTAATCCATGTCGAGAAATCTATCACCAGTTAAAGGTGCAAGGAGTTCAATCCTTGTGCTGCTGCATGCTCTTTCTTCAGAAGTCGCACTGAAACCGTATAAGGTGGTGTAAATATAGACACCACTGCCATTAATGTAGCATCTGAGATAAAGGTGGAGTCAGCGATTCCTGAGAAAGACTGTTGATATTTGAACTCAACAGCCAAATAAACACACCCCTCCCTTCAGTAATCCGTCAGAAGCTCCGCCCCCAAATTCATGCACACGCAATAGTGTTGTGTGGATTGGCCCGATCCACTTTGTTTATTTTCCCATTTACAGAGACAGGGGTTGGGTAACACAGATTTGTTTTTTAGCGCACACAGAACGGACAACTAGTGGACCGTGAAAAGATATTCGCGGAATTTGTCAAAAAGTGCATTGGATTAAAATGACTTACTCCCAATTTAAGAATGAAAGATTACATTTATATTAAATAAACACTTCTACATGGATTTGGAACTGTTATTTCTCTATTTCTTTGCACACTCTCACTGTACCCAGATGCAACACATCATTAACAGAACCAGAATGACTCATATCTGGCGAGGTAGCAGCAATTCAACGGCAACTCAGATTTTGGGTATAAACAGGTGTCATGAAAAATTATAGGAAAGAAATAATAATGTTATTTACAGGTTGCTAACATTTAAAAATAATGTTTGAAATTGAAATGAATTTTGTTGATGTTTTCTATTGAACTGCCTTCTGCAAAATAAATAAATAATTTATTTTGGTCTTTTTCATTCAGAATGACCAGAGCAACATTTGAGATGCTATTAGTCCATTGGTTGGTCCAGTTATAAGCACATTTTGCGGTCATTATTCACTCATGAAATTGTTTCCATATTTATGCACGTCAAATACATATAAGTAACATTTCTGAGCATATACGTTTTATACATGTTTTTAGAAAATGTACAAGTATTTCCATTTTAGTGTTTCCAACCAGTATTTTTCATGAAATATTCCCAATATGCTTAAAAATGTGAGGATGGAAATCAAGCTAATGTCTGAAAGCACCAAGTGAGTAAACAAGGAAACAAAACCCTCTCCATTAAATGTTTAAGAACTCCATAAAACATGATAGATATGATTGAAATCAGAACAATATACTTCTCCAGGAAGGCTGAACTTACACAGTTTAAAGTAGGGGGTCTGTGGTGAGGTGTTGGGTGAAACAGGAAAGGCAGGGGTCAGGGGATGTGTTTCACCACCACAACTAGGGGTGGGACTTATAGGCGCAAACTCCACCATTTCGAAGGGCTCCCTGGAGCTATGCAGTTGTCTCTAAAGGGGAAAAATACAGGATCATAGTATAAGTATAGTACAATGTATCACATACCCATAAATAATAATGTATTGTACTAAATTCCACAAATGAGATAGAAGTAAAACAACTTTATAAGTATACTAAATTGGAAATACAGGGGCAAGCACCATCATCCCACACAAGACTAGATGGGAGCTGCACTTGTAAGCCGCTTGTTTACATAGAAAAATATCTGTCCAAGAGCGTTCCAAAGATGGCCGACGAGTGGACTGACTGGATCAGACTTGCTAGACTCGCATGGTGCCACAAAGACTTTATCCAAACTGATTGTCTCAATAGTAGAATGCTCCAAGATCTCAATTGTGTGTGTAAAAAAGGGAGACCGGCAAGATGGTTCACCAGGAAAACATTAAGAAATGCTACACTAAAATATTGAATGATATTGCAGTAGATGGTGAGCATTGCTCTCCAAATGTTTTGAGGAATCTACAGAGAGTAGATGCATGAATTTTTGTTCATATGTACGGTCTACGTTGTACTTATACATGTTTGTAATTCTTTGACCAGTAGGTGACGCTATCCTCCAAATTCGCAGATACCCTAAAGGACTTGAGGCACGGTCAGACAGACCTTCTTGTGGCGAAATCCCACAGGCAAAATACAGTCATCTCAATGGGAATCTGCACGATGGTCTTCCAGTGGTGATGAATTTGTTTGGTGAACTTTGACATGCAAAATCGCAGCGTTGACCAATAGGTTGCTTGGTTTGGCGGTGACCTCTGAGTGGGTGGTGCTTTATACACATCTACATGATGATTTAATGATTTTTTTTAAATGATTTATAAAATTATATGACAAACAAAATCGCACAAGTAAAATTTTATGCAACAACAGTGTCTATTTACATGCAACATGCAGGCTTCAGTGTGGATATTTGTTATAGTTTCTCATATTATTATACATTAATATCACGTGTCTGGATGGCAATGAGCATATGGTACTTACTGTATATGCAGATGAAGTTATGCATAGTAAAAACTGGCATTGTACGCTCCTTATATAGTTATTTCGGGGAGGAGACGGGGTGGAGAATTAAGTACATGCATGTACGCACAATATTCCACTAACTGTGATGAGTCCCCAGACCCTTGCACCCACTTTAGCCTTGCAAACAAACATCTGCACTCTTGGGCAAGGCCTATGGAGTGGCACGTCAGACTGGCTCGGCCCTGCATACCATGGCGGTCCGGCAGGCCTACCTGCTCAAGGACATGGAGTTGCATTGCATCACCAACCTGGTGCTCTAGGCTAACAAAGTCTCTGCCCAAATCATCAGTAGATCTATGTGCAGCCTGATGTCTGCGGAGCATCACCTCTGGATAATTTCACAAAGACATGCAACAAGGACAATGCTGTGTTGCTTGAAGCTCCAGAGTCACAACAGAGCCTCTTCGGTGATGCCATAAGTGCCTTCACTGAGCAGTTACAAGCAGCTCAAAAGCAGTTGCAGGCCTACAAACACCTCTTGCTGAGTGGAGGGGATCTGTTTTGCAACCGACTCACTTGCGCTCCTCCTCAGGCCAACGTGTTGGACACAGGGGACTCCTGTTCACTTTGTCCCCGCTACGCAGGTGTGTGGCGTGGCCTTCTGGGCATCTCTAGTTGGGTGCCTAGCAAAGTGATTACTGATATGTGCTGCAATTCACGAGGCGGCCACCTCATTTCAACACCACTGTGTCCTCCATCGTGACGGTGCAGGACATACTGGTCTATCACTTGTGAAGTCTTTGCTCAAGATGGTCACTCAAAGACCATTTTTTTCTCATGTGCATCCTCTGGACTGGTTTGTGTTGCTCGACCTGAAAGATTGACCTTGAATTACCTAGAAGACTGGTTGCTTTTAGTGCAATCAGAGGAACAAGCTTGCAAACACAGGGATCTGTTGCTTGCACATTTGAGAATTTGGGCCTCAGAGTCAATAGGTGTGTTGGTGCCCAACCATCAGGTTTCCTTCTTAGGATTAAAAACATGACTCTGCAACAGTGTCGGCGCTTCTGAACACATTCAGTAAATCCTCCGGTACTTAATGAATTTCAAGCAAGGGAGAGCTTTTCTGCTGAAATTGTGGCCATCAACAGGCCTTGGGGTTGGCGGCCATTACACCTCTGAGCTTGTTACATATGAAACCTCTCCAGTGGTCAGGTCAACTTGGGAGTGCCTCGTCACTCATGTGGACTGTCACATGCATCTTGTGGTGATGCACAACTGTCTGGCCATACTAGCCATTTAGAAAACACCTGTTTATTAGAAAGGCATTGTGCTCAGTCAAGTGACAATTTGTCATGACTGATGCCTCCAATACGGGCTGGGGAGTCTTGTGCGATGTGTGTCCAGCTTTCGGTACCTGGACAGGTGCGTGAGCAGTGTTGCACATAAATCACAACTTCTTATGAACAAGCTTTTGACAAGCCCAGTCCAAACTCTAAGCAAGAGTCATTGACCGATAAGGCCCGAAGGTCCCTAATGTATTTAACCACACAAGCGGCAAGACTCAATTTTTGTGGTTTTTGAACAGGCCAGAACTTTGTTACCATAGTGAATATGATTGATAATGGTGTAATGAAGGTCACTTGTAATGAGGATCTAGACCATTCAAAGCTTTGTATCAAATTAATATATAACTTAACAGGTTGCCAATGTAGCAGTGATAAAATGGGGCTATGATCATATTTCTTGCTTCTTGTCAGCACTCTAGTTGCTGTATTTTGAAACCAATATAGTAAACGTGTGGCATGTTGTGTAAGTAGTGATTACATGTGGTGATGCCAAGACTTACTGCAGTTGTTTGTTGTTGTTGTGTTTCCTGAGCAGCAAGGGTTTGAGATCTGGAGCACAAACTCGAGCTATGTGCTAGCAGCAACAGGAACAGGAAGCCCATATAGTTTTGCAGAAACACCTTTTGTTTGTGCATATACCTTAAGCCCTATTGTTAGCACGAGCATTCCCACTTTTCCAAGGCACTAAAAATTGCACTTAGATTTAGTGGTCATGAAAATTGGATAAGATGTAACACACGGTTGTAGTGCATAGTGTTGCGCCTAATGCAGGTAACACAAATATGTAATAAAAGCTGTGTAATCATTTCGAAAAAACATAGAATAAGATAATATACATAAAAATTACACTTCAAAGTTGGTCAAAAGTTGCACGCAGACAGAATTTGATCTGATGGTGGTGCTAGAGGATTTGAGTAGGAGTCCCCAAAGTTGGTCAGACTGATGTTCAGACCCTCTGCCATGAGAGTGTCAAACTTTGTACCATAAAATGGGCTGCCATTTGGCTTCGGAAACATTTGACCTCTGGTGCTTGGTCCCTTAATAACTTAAAGTGAAAATATTAATTTGTAAATGACATTACTTTATTATAAAGTAAATCCTATCTCGCTACATCTATAATTATTTACCTCCTTGGGTCGTCCACCTGGGTTGACTGCAATTGTGTTGATAAACTCTGGGGATATGGATTTCTCTGGGGAGCACACCCCATGGGCAGGACTGTCATTTCGGCTGTTGAGGTACTGGCTCTCACTGGTGGTTCGCCGACGTGTGGTTGGCATGGCTTCATCTGGGGTGACTGTAGGTGAACGTGATCCTAGTGGACATGAAAGAGTTTTCTAAACAAAAACTTTTTACTGCAAAAGCTAAAATCAATTACTGTGCTCACAAATGCCCCATTAACAAATAGACATAAAGACTATTATCTCTGCCCTGTCTTTAAGTTAAAGTAAATCATTTGAGCTGTCAAAACCAATTTAATTTTAATGGATTATATATATAAAAACATTCTGTTCCACGTGAACAGTGACTTCTGACCATATCAAAGAAAACCAAAAAAACAGGCAGAACATGCAAATAACATGACAGTAATGTAGAGAGAGAAGAGGAGGGAGTGGAGGACTGAGGGAGAGATGGAGGACAGCAAGAGGACAAACCAGAGAACGAATAGGAACGATGACGTTCAGGCTGGAAGGACATGCTCTCTGAAATGCCCCGAATGCGAGCGTTGTACTCTGGGTTGAGGAATGATGTAGTGGGTGGAAGATAATAAGGAAGAGAAGGAGAGATAAGGTGCAGGTGGGGAAGCAATGGTGTGAGGGGTGGTCCACATAGCAGGACATGGATAGACAAAGGGAAAAAATGAGAAAGGGAGAAAGAAATAGTAAATATGATTTCCTAATTTGAGCTTTCATTTTGAAAATGTTCATTTAAGCACCAGTTCATTATGCTTAATTAAAAATCATACTAATTACTCAAATATATTTAATTAAACATTTAGCACTCTGTGAGTAAATAATCAAGCAAACAAAGTGATATTGTGGCCGGCTATATTACTATGAAGCACAGGAGACACGACATTAGCTCTAGAAAGCATGTCCCAGCAATGCCATTGATTTCCACATGTTGATGCTCCTATCTGTTTCCTTGTAAGATCAAATTGTCACAGAGTAGATAACAAATGGAAGCTGAAGCATAACTCAGTAAAGTCTATTCTGCCTGCAAGAGATGCATCTATTTACTTCAGTGATCACGACCATGTAAACACTCTGGTCTGCCTAGAATAATCTACATGCACATGAATCCTCATGAGATGATGATAACAACACTTTATTGTCTTTCATTATTTTTTAGTGTGTAGATCAACTTTACACTATTAGAACATACTTCACTGCAGTGGCGTGTGGTGGACTTTTAAAATGAGGAGGCAGAGTGCCATCTCAGGGTTGTTGATGTTTTTTGTTATTTATAATAATTATTTATTTGTTTATTTTAGTCCAATGTAAATGTAAGTTTTGGTTCCATTTTCCATTTACATAGCGTTCAGATTAAAGCCCATACAAATCTGACATCTGATATTTCACTACATATGATATGAAAAAGTACGCCCATAAAAAATTATATAAAAAGTCACATACTTAAACATATATGCTATAACATACAGTATATTCCAAAATACTAAAATGTTGCTTTCATATATGTAACATATCATAGTACATTCTGATGCTACTTTGCCTACATGTCCAAATATATTTCCATATATCAGATTTCTGTATAGGAAGACAAATGAAATACCTTTTATCTTACATTGTTAATTAGTATAAAATAAACTTATATTTTTGTATGTTCGTATTTATTAAATCAAGTCAAATCAAAGACTCAAGTTTATGCATTGTATAATAATAATTATTATTTTATACATTGCTTCTTAGGCCTTCAATAATACAGCAACAAGAATAATGAATCTATATTTGATCTGTTCGCCTAATATTATTTTTTTATAGTCAACTTATTTTTGGATCATTAGTCATCTACACTTTTAAAAAGATTACTCCATAAAATGCGGCTCACTGACACACAATTACATGCTTTCAAGTTACGTGTTGGTTACTTGTTTACTGTGTGAATTGTTTCTCCACTTACATCAGGAACAGTCAGCGAGGACTAGAGCATGAGAGGCGCGGATTATTGCATTGATTGATTGATTGATTGATTGACAGCATATTGAATGAATCAACACTAATAGGAGGCTTTGTCTCCTCTCACGTGACTTTTTGCTGTATTCGACAGTTACCTCCCTCACGTTTAAGCCACGCTTTAGGAGATCACTGATTTTGCAATGTGCTGAAGGGAGGATTGAGAGACGCTGCCTCCCTCTGACACTTTATCCGCTGGGTGTCTTTGTTTGACAGAGTGGCTTTAAATATAAGCCAGCTATACATAGTTGAGCTCACATTTTTTAAATATTTGTTGTTTTTGTTTTATTTATGTCTCCTCTGAGAAAATGCCACTGCTTCACTGTTTATCCATGCAGTGATGCTTGGTTGTTACAGGGGCTAAATTTGGATTTTTGCACAGGTGAAACCCTAACACTCGAAATGCTATTATGACAGCTCTATGGCTTTATTAGATTTTTCAGGGCTTTAGTGTTTTGTCCTTCATTGTCTAATGATTCAATTTTAGATCACACTATCAATGTATGTTAAAATATTACAGTTAGTAAAACAACCAATCCTTATTCTGTGTAAAGTGATATGATGAAGCAGTGAGAAGACTAAACTAAACGGTGTGCTCATAATGTAATAAACGAGTGCAAAGGCTGGACAGTTTCACATCCTGATGATTCATCTGCATTTAAATGTTGTCAGCTACCAACTTTGATAATGAATTACAAATGCAAGGCAGTTTTAGCCATTTTTTCTAAGTTTCTAAGAATAATACATTATTTAAACTTCAGATTTAAAGATTCCTATCATCTTGTGTATCCATCAAAAGTTTTGTTTGCAGACCTGAGTGTGTCCTTTTCCCTCACCTGCCACACGGTGGGCTACAAGTCCCTCTAGTTTCAGAGTCTCCTCCTCAGATTTTGTCTCGGGCTCTTTAGCAAGGGTAACAGTGGGGAATGGGGATGGCGATGCACTGCAGCTTCTTTGGGGGCTTGAATATGGGTATGTACCCTGAAGGTCTGGAGGGTAAGACACCTCACCACTTAATGGGTATACATGCTGGGGCTTGATTGGAGATGGGACGGGTAAAGTTGGGGATGGTGTTGTAACTAAACCTTTACAGACGCTGTAGGGATCTTGCTGATAGATAGTTGAGTAAGTATGAGGGGACTGGAACCCCCTCTGATGGATCTCGGATGGTTGGGCCATGGGATAAGCAGGTGATGATCTTTGTGAGGACTGGCCAAAAATGGCAGAGGAAGAGAGAGGTGGACTCCCAGTGAAGCTACGGATGGCATGGTCAGACTGGTAAGAAGGTCTAGCGTGTGTCTGAGCAAAGGGTGGTTGAAAGACTGTGCTGTTCTCCCCTGGGGGTGCATACTGAAACTTGGTAACTGGTGTATTTGAAGGCTCCAGGTCAAGCATGAGCTTGTTGAGGACCTCTATAGACTGTTCTACATCCTGCCGTGGGGCCCCCCCACTAACTGGGAACCGTGGCAGGCCACAATTTGTGCCAAAGAAGGGGTCATCCACCAGGTCATATTGATGCCAGGTATTGAGTCCTCGCTGCACTGCCTCTCGACTGCTCGTGCTACGTTCAGGAGCTTGTGGTGAGAAGTAAGATCCTCCATCCAGCATTGGTGCACCATACCACTGTGAGTGACACATTTCTCCGTTCTGTCCAGTGTAGTCTATCAGACACTCATGTGATGATGGTGATCCTTGCACCTGGTGCACAGGCATCTCCTTTTTAAACGTTGCTGGCCTTCGCTCTAGGAAAGCCCTCCACTGTACGTCTATTTCCACAACAGTGGACTCCTGTTGTCCAGAATGTCAGTTTCACGCTCACCACCTGCTTGTCTGTTAAGGTGGACCAGGAGAGGCACAAGATGCTGCACACCCACCCCTGGGCTTGTGCTGGCAGTAGGAAGGAAAGTTTGACTAGGGTAGAGTGGTGGTCGTTTTTAACCACTGAACTGCTGTACCAACTCTCGTTGCTCGTGAGGACTAATAGCAGTCACTGCTGACAGATAGGCTGTGGTCAAAAGCTGGTAGTAGATGTGGAAGAGTGTGTTGAACTACAGAAGGAGCCCAGTCAGTCGAAGAAGCACATTAGCAGACACAACACCTCCAAAATTGTCTTTCTTGCAAACCCAGGCGTAAAAGCTGCCGTCTAGTGGACCTTGAGTGTGAGCAACATCTGGAATAGAATTTATAAAAATTATATTAATATCATCAGCAAAGTTTTATAAACCAATTATGTCAGACATTCTTTGTCATCAATCAGGGAATATTTCATTAAAAAATTACAATTTTGCCATCACTTATCCTCATGTTCTCTCCAAACCCAAAGACCTCTGAACCCATTTGACAGCACTTTGAAAGTATTCAATGCTAATCAGTGACACATATACACACACACACATATACACATATATATATATATATATATATATATATATATATATATATATATATATATATATATATATATATATATATGTATGAATATACTGTCATTCAACTTGAGACTATCTGCTTGTTGCTTTTCAACATAAACTAAAGCTCTGGCAAATATTGTGCTGAAATTCGCTTCCTGCTTCACTACTGTTCGGACGCTTCTGCTTACTGCGCCGTGCTTTGCTCCCTTGCTTTTGCATTTTAATCTCTAATTTTGACATCAGAAGTTCAGCACACTACAACCAGAGACTTTTGGGACTGAAATATTACTACAAAAAGGGGATTTTCTGTGAAAGCGGTCTACCAGACTCCTACTACTGGCAGTTTACATTTCTGAAAAGGGACAACACAGCTGCCTTCACACAGACGAGAAAGAAAATACCTCCTTTCAGATCAAACTTCATTTGCTGCACAAACTGCCATAGACTTCTACAAAAGATTGCAGTTCTTAAAACAAAACTACTTGCAGTACTGCCACCCCTGACAGAACACACAGGAGAGTGTCACCGTGGACCCCCTCAGCCTACAGACGGTCAGTCCTGTGAATCTAACTTTCCTCGACAGGCTTTACTGAGCATAGAAAAACCAGCAGAACAGGTGGCAAAAGTGACTGATGAAAGTGAGAGCAAAAGCCAATGGCATAAACAGGGAGCTAGACCCAAATGTGCTCGACATATCAGACAGTCAAGCATCGCATATTGCAGCATTGGCATCTTCCACTCCAGATATGACTCGACTACCAATACTGGTATTCTTACACACCCAATACATCTTGAAAATAGATTTGAACCATTTATAAATGTGGAGGAAGAAACCCCAAACATGATCAGGCATAGATCACATCAGTCAGCAGCTAACATTGCAGCTGGCAGGAGCTCAAGGTCGAGCAGGAGCGGCATTCAGCTGAGACCACAGCCGAGCACAGCACTATGATAGTGGGTGACTCCATTATCAGAAACATTGGTTGCAGGGCTACTACCACTTACTGCCTTCCTCGAACAATGGTTTCTGAGGTAATTAAGGAACTTCTGAACATTTTGATGAACCATAAGACTGTGAATCAGGTTATTATACATGTGGGGGAAAATGGAAAGAGCAGTCAAATCTCCTTTAGAGGGATTTCAATGAACTTTTTGAAACACTTGGGAGATTGAAAGTTCTGTCAGTCATCAATGGACCCCTCCCAGCCCAAGGAACTAATATGTTTTCTCAGTTGCAGATATATACACTTGACTGTGCAAAACCTTCAACATGAAAGGACTGAGCTACATTGATAACTTCAGTCTTTTTGGAGTCATAGAGAACTGTTTAAATCAGAAGGCCTTCATCCAAACAAACTTGGAGCAAAAGTTCTAAAGGACAATATCTGCTTCTCCCTCCTTCATCCATCTGCAATGTGACAAATCCACTCTACCTGGATGGCACACAAACCCCACCGCAGTGTCAGGATGATCACAGGATCCCACTTCAGCACCTGGATGGATATTTGATCAACAAATCCCACAATAACACAGCGCAGCCACAACATTCACTGCACATGGACACAATCCAGGCTGAGCACCACCTACAGAGCATACTACTGTCATACTGTGACAACTTAGAACTACTTCAAGATACAGGACCCAAGGACGATTTCCTGGAAAATGCCAAGGGAGCCAAGATAATATACTTCAGCCTCCAGAATCACCAGAGCCACGGCCTCTCTCACCACACACTTTCTCCCTCTTGTCAACATCCCCACTTCTGAGCTTCTCTGAGAAAATGGAGGAACTAGTGTATGCTGGAAGAAAGCTCACCCTCTCCATTGCTGCAAGCCCCCAGATACTAACCCAAAAAATTGTGCGCCCCTCTACCGCCAAAGCCAGCAGGCCCAGCTCACCCTCCCTCTGAGAGAGCCTCTGCCACAATGCCAGGGCACACATCATCCTTCTTCTGCTCTCGATGAACAACAAACAACTGATAACGGCTCTCAGTGACATGTGTCCGGTCCCCGCTACAGTAACAGGAACACTCATAAATGATTACAGAGAAAGCAGGAACCCGCTGTGCCAGTAGCTTTTTCTATATCAGCTATCTTAAGTGATAGGAAGACTAAGGCCTTCTCAAGACATATGGCAAACATATCTAATCTGTTGCCTATTAGATGTCAATCTGATATTACTGTGGGGCAAAACACAGATATTGTCAAGTTAGCACTTTTAAACATCTGCTCACAAAAGAACAAGTTGTTTTTAGTCAGTGACCTCATCACCTCAAACATCCTGGTCTTTATGTTTCTAACTGAAACTTGGTTAGATAACAGCTGTAGTGCAACAGTCCTCAATGAATCAGCCCCTCCAAACTTTACTTTTAGGAGTGTCTGTAGAGCTGTTAGGAGAGCTGGAGGATTAGCTGTGATATTTAAAGATGTCTTTCAATGCAAACAAGCGTCACTTGGTGATTACTTGACCTTTGAATGTCTAAGTATTGTCCTAAAAGGTGCTCCACGCATTCCATTTATAATTATTTATAGGCCTCCAAAATACTCTCCTGGCATTGTTCATGATTTTACCAAACTGTTCAACAACTTCCTCTGAATTTGACTGTTTTGTTATTGCTGGGGATAACCTGAAAAGAAAATGCAGAAAAGCAGAAAAGCATGTGGCGAAAAAGACAGCCTTTAAGCTTTCAATTTGGAACTAGGCACAGCTAGACAGACCTTCTTCTCAAGCATAATAAACAGCAACATAAACAACACCCACACTCTATTTGCTATTGTAGTGAGACTAACAAACCCCCAACACAGGTTCCCTGTGAAATGCTCTCTGACAGCATATGCAACGAGTTTGCATTATTTTCATGAAGAAGATCAATGATATTAGATTGCCCATCAGCTCGTCCTCATGTTGCACTGAGGTCAGACAGCACCCACCACAAAAACTTCAGAAATGAATCACTATGTCTGATTTTGAGGCAATTGATGGCAAAACTTCGGAAGAAACAGTACAGTATCATAAAATGTCAACCTAATGTCTTGATACACTCCCCAAAACATTTTTCAAAAATGTGTTTAACTGTCCGGAAAAAGATCTGCTAGTAAATATAGTAAATGCGTCACTCCTTTCAGGCACATTTCTGAAGTCCCTGAAAACTGCAGCTGTCAAGTCCTTTCTTAAAAAGAACAATCTAGATAACTTGATATTGAACAACTACAGACCAATTTAAAATCTTCCTTTCAAAGACTAAATCACTGAGAAGTTAGTTTTCAATCAGCTGAACAAATTCTTTATCTCAAATTGCTTTTAGACTTGGACAATTTCCAGTCTGGTTTCCGACCGCATCACAGCACAGAGACGGCGCTCATAATGATACTTAGTGATATTCAAATAAATACTGATTCGGGAAAAATATCAGTGCTGGTGTTATTAGATCTCAGTGCTGCTTTTGACACAGTTGACCACAACATTCTCCTAGACAGATTGGATAACTGGGTTGGGCTCTCTGGGACGGTCCTCAGCTGGTTCAGGTCTTATCTAGAAGGGAGTGGTTACTATGTGAACATAAGCAACTATGAATCTGAGTGGACATCCATGATGTACGGGGTCCCACAAGGCTCAATTCTTGCACTGCTCCTGTTCAACCTGCATATGCTCTCACTAGGCCAACTTATGAAAAAGAACCAAATTGCACACCATAACTATCCAGACGATACCCAGATCTATCCATCCCTATCACCAAACAACTAAAGCCCCAACTCTCTGTGCCAGTGCATTGATTAAATTAACAGTTGGATGTGCTGAAACTTCCTTCAGTTAAACAACAAGACAGAGGTCAATGTATTTGGCAACAAAGGCAAAATTCCCAAGGTGAACTCATACCTTGTCATATAAAAGCAATAACTAAGTCGGCCTACTATCATCTAAAAAAATATAGCCAGAATTAGATGTTTTGTATCCACTCAAGACTTTTTCATGCATTCATCACCAGTAGGGTGGACTACTGCAAAGGACTCCTCACCGGCCTTCCCAAAAAGACCATTAGACACCTCCAGCTCATTCAGAACGCCGCTGCCAGGATTCTCAATCGAACCAAAAAAGAGCATATTACACCAGTCATCAGGTCTTTAAACTGGCTTCCAGTTACATTTAGAATTGATTTTAAAGTACAATTACTTGTTTATAAATCACTCAATAGCCTAGGAACTAAATACATTTCAGATATGTTGTTGAATATAAACCTAACAGACCTCTCAGATCATTAGGCTCAAGTCAGTTAGACATTCAGAGGGTTCACTCAAAACAAGGTGAAACAGCGTTTAGCTATTATGCCACCCGCAGCTGGCACCAGCTTCAGAAGAGGTCAGATGTGCTCAAACAGTAGCCACATTCAAATCCAGACTGAAAACACATCTGATTAACTGTGCTGCACTTACTTTTTCATTTTAATTAAATTTTGACATTTAATTAAGAATTGACAACTGTGATCTCGTAAAACGCACTTTACAGAAAGTAGCTTAGAAATCCACAAAAATAAATATGGTAATTATTTATTTAAGAATCTAAATATAGATTTTCAGCAGATTGAGTCTTGTGTTTTATTTAAATGAACTTCAATTGTTTCCCCCGATCATTTACCTTTACCACTCTACATTTGGCTGGGTTAAAAATACCCCAATTGGCAACCCAGCGCTGGGTAAATATTAAACAGGACACATGGTGCATGGAAAGCAGGAAGCTTTGCTTGTGATCTTGGCGGTGCGCAGAGATGCCCGCAACTGCTGCAGCTTAACAGTAAAAACGCATCTCTGAATTACTGTAAATATTGTAATCTGTGTTGCTTATAAGTGATGGAAAGTTCGCAAACTAATCAATCAAATCTTTTTTCATTCACCATAAAATCATTTAACTACAAATATAATTAATCCTCGAACATGATTGGTGGAAATTAATTATTTTATTTCCATGGCCTGTTTTCCCATATTATAGCTCTAAAATGAAATGGGTAGATTGCATTGAACTAATTAATGAAAAAGTAAACCTTGCATTAAAAAACGTTGGTCACCGCTGAAACAGCCACCGTCTATTAGCTGAAATTATTAAAACGGTATTTTAGTGCAATTAATTATATTAAAAATAACACGTTAAAAAAAAAAAATTAAATCGCAATGTATCATGTCCCCTGATGCATATGTAAATTATGTATGGATTTTCCTACCATACCAGCAATTCAAGCTTGAAGTACATGTGCTTTTATACCAGCCACATCAATAGGTTTGTGACGAGGGCTGTGGCGGTGTATGGCCGGTGCTGAATCAACTAATTAGTGGGAGAGAGAGCTAAAGGGGAGCTGGAGATGCCAATTCAGGAGAGAGAGAGACACATTGCCGCTGTGTGTGTGTGTGTGTGTGTGTGTTCATTTCTGTCATTAAAGTTTACATTGACTGTTCTGCCAGTTCCAGCCTCCTCCTTGCCCATCCCTTACTTGTTACACTGATGCCCGGAAAGAAGGAGGGATGCGCTGTCGTCGAGTCCTCACTGCTGCTGTCCACCAGGAGAGGAGCCGTTCTGTCTGCCAGGGGGACTCGCTGCCGTCCACCCAGGAAGGAGTGACTGTCCTTCACCAGAGGGTGGAGGAGTGGTTGAGGATCAGGCGACGGCATCTATGGGGACTGGCGAGCAAGTCTCTCTCTCTCTCTCTCTCTCTCTCTCTCTCTCAGGGTGGATCATCGGCTTGTGGAATGGGCAGAAGGGCAGCGTCTCCCCTCCAGAGATGGTGGGGGTGGGGGGAGTAGGCCTGAATCAAGTGGGGGAGGAGTGTGATGAGGAGAAGGTGTGGCTGGGCCATGAGGGTGCACGGATCGTGCTGTGTCAACTATTCAGCGGGAGAGAAATAAAGGGGAGTTGGTGATGCCAGTTCCGGAGAGAGAGAGAGAGAGAGAGAGACACACATGGCCCCTGTGTGTGTGTGTGTGTGTGTGTGTGTGTGTGTGTGTGTGTGTGTGTGTGTGTTTGTTTGTTTAAGTTTACTAGCTGCTCAGCGGGTTCCTGCCTCCTCCTTGCCCACCTTTACCGGTCACAAGGTTGCTGCGTGCCTCAACAAAACTTCTGCAGCCACAGAATGACTACAGCTCACTAAGGGCACCTACACTAGAGTTCACACTGTGTCAGAGAACATGCGAATGCATTGATTTCAATGGGAATTGTGCATCGGAAGGACGGAGAGGGAAAACGCAAGTGTTTCCAATGGTGAAGCTCTGTCATGCGACTAAAAGTTGAGAACTTTCAGCAGATGCCATAACTGTGTAGACATCCATTGGTCAATGGGAATCTCGGAGAGGTGAGAATAATTGTGCTGTAAAATCCACAAAATAAAATGGCTGACAAACTCATACATGTGGTGCATTCATTCCCTGTTCTATATAATCTTTTTCTGTCTGGTTAAAAAGAAGAAAGAGACTGTAGAACAGTTTTAATGTTTATTGGTACCGGTACATAAAAAAATAAACTGCCTCTATCCTCTGTGGTACACGCTATGGACCCATCACAGTTCCATGCTCCGTCTGAGCTTTCCCTAGTGTGCCCTTAGTGCCCTAAGGAGTAAGCACAGCAGTTGGGCGAAGCACAAGCAAATACAAGAATCTTGAGATGTGATTTTCAAAGTTTCCTCTACTTTAACTTGATACAGTGTCCAAAAATGCAGCGCATTTCTTATGACAGTGAATACTAGTGAGACGCTCCAAACGCATCTGTCTGATGCACGTACATGTACATAGAAGGACAGTTATAGATAGCACAGACGGAACGCAAGAATGCAAACTGTGAGAACTGGATGCATTGACGGACTCAATGCAAAACCGAATGTCATCGACTGAAGGCTTGTTCAATGATGAGAATAAAACAAACAGAATATTGAGTTCTTAAGCCACTTTCTGTATTGTCTAATCAATGCTTTATTCAGCTGCCATGATTATACAGATTATTTCAAACTGAATTTCAATCTGCGTGATATATTTATTATACAACCTGCATATTATATTTATAAATATTTTATTATTATGCATTATTTAAGTGAATGATCTGTTTTTGGAGTCCTTTCTCACCAAATAATGATGTATGCAATTAATTGTGATTAATTCTTCGGCATGTCATTAATAAGCAAGCAGAGGACAAACACAATATCAGTCAAGTACAAAAAACAAATCCAAGACGTGAGGCAGAGATATAAAAAGTCCAAGCAGAAATTTTCAAAAACACAGAAGTAGTCCAAAACATCCAAACAAATCCCATATGTATAGCAGAAGGCATAACAGTGAACAAACAAGTTTCAAAAACTTTTTCTGAAAAAAGTCAAAAACTATAGACAAAAACAGATGAGTAGGATACAGTCATAAAACATTAAGCGAGAAATACCCAGATGAAGTACTATTTCCGGCGAGATTCTGAAGTGCTGATTGACTGAATACTTTGCTATCCTATAATACTTCGGTAGCTGAGGAAATGTACGTCACGTTCAAAATGCTGGATTTTAAAGAACAGCAGTGAAGCTTTTTTCAACTGTAAGTGATAGCATACCAAAAACAGCTGTTCCTATTGCTTAAATGGTGCTTGTTTAACAGAAACAATGTAGATTACCTTCACTGTTGTTGTTATGATCATCATTTCAGGTCATGTGTCAATACTCACATCCCTGGATGAAGTGTGTCTGGAATCTATTCTACTCGCATGCATGCCTAAAGAACGTCCTGTTTTACTGGCAGAGAAGTGTGTCCTCCATCAAATACACGACATAATCTGACAGTACGCAATGTCAGACACATTGAATGCCATGTAAATAAAGCTTTACCAAGGCCGAGTTACCAAGCTCAGCCTTGGTAAAGCTTTATTTAAATGACAGGCACAGGAAGTGCTTCAGCATGTCAGTCCTTAGTATTCAGATGAAGGTTCTCTCTGGTGGCCTCGAGGGAGAAGTGCAGGCTAAGGAGTTTCAGGGAGTCTGTTGGCTTCAGAGTTGGCACAATACTCTCAACATATATTTGAGAGTATAATCAAAGCTTAGGCTATTGAACACATTTAGCCAAGCTTGACGTCGACAACATTATGCACGCTGACTCTATTACAAAAATAAACAATATTGGTGGCCATATTATAGTTATGCCACTGTTAATCAAATTGCCCAAAGTGCAAACACATTAAGCCCATTCATTCTTTTGATGGTGGGAATGTAATGGGTTCTATGGGGCTGACACTTTTGCACAAATGTTGCATGACAAACCTTTTCATATGGAGTGTATACATTTCCCCCAAATATCCCCACAGAGAGTTATTTACATGTGTATGTGTCACTGGTCCTGCTCGAACTGCTCAGAGCGGGATTCGAACCGGCATCAGCCAACATGTGAGGCGGACCCGCTAACAAGGAGGCTAAAGGCTACAGCCCATAACGTCAATCGCTAGTGCGCCTCTTGAGGCCAGGGGAGTGAGATTTACACATACCGCACAGCTAACATGTGTTAGCTTGCTCCCGTTATATATTCATGATTACATTCCAAAGAACACAACGAATGCAAATTCCATTTGGATTCACATGGAGAGGAGGGCTGGAAACTGCTGATTCTAGGGTTTTGACTATTATGAATAGCTCCTTATATAACGACATTGTTCCATCCTGCTTTAAGCAAGCAGTGGTCCAGTCATTTCTTCAGAAGGCAAATTTGGATCCTACCAACCTTAATAAATTCTGGCCCGTTTCTAAACTGCCATTTTTATCAAAAATGTTCAACTCGCTTCATTCTAATCTCCAACATTTTAGATCAATTTCAGTCTGGCACGGAGTCTGCACAACTCAACGTGATGAATGATTTACTGCTCATCTTGGTTTCAGGTAGACCTGCAATTTTAAGCTCGATCTTAGTGCTGCTTTCGATACAGTTGATCATACTATCCTCCTGGACCATCTTAGGTGTGAGGTCGGTATTAATGGCACAGCC
The DNA here is from genome assembly GCA_032164185.1 of Moxostoma hubbsi. Classification (NCBI taxonomy): domain Eukaryota; kingdom Metazoa; phylum Chordata; class Actinopteri; order Cypriniformes; family Catostomidae; genus Moxostoma; species Moxostoma hubbsi. The sequence continues at coordinate 681,018 of JAVLUX010000017.1, read as the reverse complement.
TTAAATTGGTGTGCATCAGATAGGACTCCAAGTGATAGGATCTGCAATTCTTCCTCTCCCTCTGCAACGTTCAATTTTGTCATACCTCAAGGTTCCATATTAAGCCCCATGTTATTGTATTTATATAGGCTTCACCTGGGTTAAATCTTTTGGAAATATAACATTTGTAATGCTGATGATACACAGCTGTATGTCCCACTTAGTCCTAATAATTCATATTCTGCCATGAGTATATTACATGCTGGACAGCAAGAAACGTTCTTCAGCTAAAAGAGAGCAAGACTGAAATATTGTGTTTGGCCTCTGAAATCACTAACAATATAGAAACCCTTTCATTAAATGTACACTCTTGAATTTTAAATGGGATCGTCCCTTTTCCATAGATGGCCCTAGGCTATGGAATAACATACCTCTGGACTTTAGATCCGTTATTACTCTTAACATTTTTAAATCACATCTGAAGACTTATCTTGAGTCTTTGGCTTTTGAATGAATGCATATTGTGTTGTTTATTGTATTTCTTATTTCTCTGATTTATTTGCCCATGTATAGCACTTTGGGATACACTTGCTTATTTTTAAATGTGCTCTATAAATAAAATGACCTTGACCAAACAAATCCAGTAAGGGGCAGGCGAAACTTAAAAACCAAAGTCTGAGATCTAAATTTGGAAAACAAACAAGAGAACCGAAAGGAGAACCCAAGGCGGAATTGTTCACAACGGGGCTGGCACGAGACAGGACGAGGGAATAAATAAGTCTGTGCAAACAAGAAATAGGTGCCAATGATTACATTAATGAGCTCCTATGCCAAACTAGCCCTTGCGGGAAACCCCACAGCGGTGACAGCACATGGCATCTGTAAAACAAAACAAACAGACACACAAGGGAAACACACACACACACACACACACACACACACACACACACACACACACACACACACACACAAAAAGTGAGGACTATACTATGAAGCTGGTTTCGGTGACTAGCCAGGTAAGTTTTGGTTTAGTCTGTGTCAATCCTGGATTTTAGGTACCATGAAAGTGGATATGCCTGTATTGGTTCATTGCCATAGTAACTTACGCTCCAGATTTGTTCTGGCTAACAGATGCTGAACCAATCAGCTGTGATTAAAGTGACACCTCTGATCCCATTGTACAAAGGGGCCATGGGTTGTGCCTGGGAGGCAGCAGATACCCTAACCCCGCCCCCACCCAAATCCTAACCATATGGAGCCTGTATGGTTGAGTACCATATTAGGAACAACGTATATCACCTTTCTCCCATCATGCATTTCTGATGAAATAAAGTCTCTAACTTTGTCTCTCTTATTTTTGTATTTATTTTAAATCCTCAAAATTGACTCTTCATGATAAATTATTTATTACGTATTTATACGCAATTGGCTGTTTGCTGCAAACATCACTCATACCTGTGCACGCGCACGTGAACTAATCCTAAACTCAGGATCAAAGCCTGAGTTGACAGAGAAAGTTGATGAGCAGCATCATAGTACAGATTGGTACAGGCCTGATTGGACTGGTTTGGCTTTGTCAACTCGAAACCATTTCTGTTACCCCGAGTTTGTTAGACAAACTTCATGGTAGGCTGTGGACAGTAAAAAAACAAATAAACCTGCCGATCAGCCCGGACACTTAAGGAAGAAATCTGCAACGGCAGATTCATTGGTGACGTCGCTGCCATATTCAAAGCAAAAATATGTGATGCTCCTCTGCTGGGACATTAACTGTCACACATGAGTGACGATACATGTGAAGTGGTTAAGCTAAGGGAGATGCCACCCAGCAACTATAGCTATATTTATGAGATTCCACAACTGCCTAATCAACACTGAGTTGCATATTCTTAGCTACTATTCCTGGTAATTACCATGCCACCTTGGTAGGATAGCATGAACGTAAATGCAAATATTTCAGAACTATCCTTAGTTATAATGTTTGTAATTTTAGTAACTATTGACTGTAATGAATGAAAACCTGCTAGGCATGAGGCTGGCCAAGTTTGACTGAGTCTATATAGCAACAACCATGGCACTTGTTTTGGGCCCAGAGGATGATGTCATGTGTAAGTAATGCCAGAGTGTTGGGTAAGCGAGAGGAAGAGATTCATTCCAAGAAGAAAAGATATACACAGGTCAGCTGTATGGCACAAGAGCTGTCTCTTTCTTTCAGGTCTGATGACAGCTTGTCTCTGAGCAGAAGGCTGTTGCGAGAGCCGCTGCAGTTCAGCAAACCACAATGTCTTTATACTGGCCAAATGTAGAAATAGAGTGAGAAAGATAAGGACAAACGAGAAAATAAGAGAGAGACAGAAAGGCTTATCGACAGCTGGGAGAGGATGAAAAATAATATGAGAGATAGAAACAGACAAGGCAGACGTACAGACTGACTGACAGACAGACAGACAGACAGACAGACGAGGGGGTTAGGGTACTATGCCAATTTAGAGAACTGAAATGAGGGGATGGTAAGCTGACGGGGGGTGGGGGGTCAAAACCTGCTGTTGCAGCTCAACATGCTGTCACATTGCGATCAATTTTTTTTGTTTGTTGCAAATATGTGTTTATTCTTTTAAGAAGCACCCAAAGTACCAAAACATATTTTCCATTCAGAAAGTTTTGCATGATAAATCAAAAACTCAACAAACAAACACAAACAATATTAATTGTAGGTGTGGGATATGCTCCCCATACTATTGCTTGATCCTTGGACAAAAACTGATTATTCTAGTTGAATACAACTCAACAATACAAATATATAGGCCTGTATACAGGGTTGGGGAGTAATGGATTACATGTAACTGGATTACGTATTTAAAATACACAATATAAGTAACTGTATTCCACTACAGTTACAGTTTAAATCATTGGTAATTAGAATACAGTTACATTCAAAAAGTATTTTGATTACTGAGGAGATTACTTTGCATTTTACTGTCATATGTTTCATTTAATATTTAGTCCTTTCAGATGGAAACATTTATACATATAAATGATCTAAAGTGCATTTGAACAGTGGTGGAACACTTTCTTATGATGTGTGACATTCATACGAGCAGACAGAGAAGTACGTTTGAAGTACGTTTGGAGCAGCAGAAATAGAAATAAACCTTGTGTAAATTGTTAGCTTTATGCTAAGCTAAAATGCGATTTCTAGCCATTTTACATGCACATGTGACCAAACACGATCATATTTATTATCAAGAAAATTCACGTTTGATCATAATTTATATTTTTCTAGTAAGATCTTTGATATTAGGGCAAAAATCATATTCTTGATAATAATATTTTATATTGTTTTCCTTTAAAAATATCTACAAATCCTTAAAACAAGATCAGTTTGATGTATCTTGTTTTAGAAACAACACTGCATAAGATATTTGGGTTTTTCAGAGAATGTGTTTTTAACACGTGTATTTTGAGTTTTTATAGTCAAAACAAGTGAAAAAATCTACCAGTGCTGAAGTAGTAATCCAAAGTACTTAGATTACATTACTGAATTTAAGTAATCTAACGGAATACATTACAAATTACATTTTACTGCTTGTATCCTTTAATCTGTAGTGGAATACATTTCAAAAGTAATCCTCCCAACCCTGCCTATATATAATAAATAGGATATCTAAATGAATGAACATATCTTCAGTTCACCTGCACATTTAGGATCTTGCTTTCATTTGAACCCTCTTTGTTCAGCTCAGTCATGAAACTATTTTATTCACTCATTACTCATTATTCACTCACTCGTTATATATACTGTATAACATGAGAGTCCCACCTATGGCAGAACCCCTTACACACAGACGTAGGAGCCTGAAGGACATATAAAGATCTTATACTGTAATCTCCCTAAAAAAGTACATTTTTAAATACACAGTTTAATCCAGAATTGATTTCTATATTGACCAATATTATATTAGACCTTTTTGTTGAAGGATACAAGGACACCCAAAAGGATACAGTACAAAGGAATAATACCTGTATTGTATATACTTTGTAATTGCAGTACACAAACATCAGACACGAATACACCGAGGAGAACACAGTTTCACCTACCTATAAGCCCACGGGAAATTCAACTTTTGGATGACTCCAACAACTTTCTAAAGCACTGCTCACCAAACTGCTCTTCAGATGCCTTGCCAGTCTCAGTGATTGAGATTACCGTTTCAAGTCCATAAATTCAAGACTTCAGTTCAGAGTCTCTCTCATTTGCGAGACCAAGAGTCATAGTCATCTCTCTCGGTGCCACACGCTTCCCTCCCAGCTATTCCAAATATGCTGCGAGGCCGTGTAGCTGCCAAATATGGGAGCTTGAGCTGTAAACAAGTCCTGGTGGCTATGCTGCGCCAGAGCACCACTCTGTCTCTGTCATTCGAACAAATACATACACTGACACACCACCACACACACTCCAAGGACATGCCAGATACCCCAAGTATTTCATCTAACATTGATGCACAATAGCCAAGCAACCAGAGTGGTGCAATGGATAGTCCATAAAATAAGATTGTCAGTACAGTGCTTAGAGAGCATAATGCATACATATGGATTTAAACACTAAATATAATGTAAATATCATTATACTTACAGAAACTTTACAGTGACTAAAATCACAGGGTCACAGGAGCACGTGGTCTGAATGTGGAAGGCCAGTAGTTGAGTATAAACACTCAGGGCTCTATATTTAGACTGCAACATTTTAAATGCAGGGCTATGAGAAACGCCATACACGCAAAGTCAGTGGGCAGGAAGATTTGGAATTTTCCAAGTCTAGGCTTGAGTGGGTTGGTGAAATTGTGCGTGCAAAGTGCAAGTGATAGAAATAAAGACAGCCCATTCTCTGCTCTCTTAAGCATCATACTATGTAATAATGTTTGTTTATTTTTATAAAAGTTATTATAAATGGCTTTCTATTGGGTCCCACGGTCAGACAGGATAAAGTCTGGTACGCCCCATTGAGTGAGGAGTTCAGTCCGAAGAATCGTTGCTACGGTTTGTGCATTTGCGTTGCGCATGGAGATCACGGGGAAGCAAAACGCACATGGGTTACAGGCGTGATACTGCCTGTAGTGGGGGTGGAATGAAATGTGGGAGCATGTGATGATGGGAAAAATACTGGTTGCTGCTGTAGTAGTTTCACAGGTGGCCAGTTTGGGGTTGATATATCTAGTGGTGGATCAATTTCCACAAAAGTGGATTGGGTGGGTGTAGAAGCGGCCATCTTCGTAGAGTTTGTGTCAATGAAGAATGTAAAATGCTTTAAAATAAAATAAAAATGTGTCAGTATTTGGGGCCACAAGGGGGAGAAACAAAACAACAGGATAATAAACCCGGTTACCTTTTTACTTCCACAATTTGGCAACCAGTGTACCTCTTACTCACACACCAGATACAAAACACCAAGTATTCAGTGAATAAACCACACTTCAATAATAAATTATTTTTCAATTATCCAATCAAAATTCACTCAATATGCACCAGGCTCACACACAAAAACCCTTTTTGTTTTTCAACCCTCAAATACACACAAATTACAACGATTTTTTACATGAATGGTTAGAATGATCTTTTTTTTCCCCCCAAAGATTCAACAGTTTTTAATCAGCAACAAATAATAACCACATGGTTTCAATGTTTCAGTTCACAGAATTTCAGTTATTCAATCATTCACAAACACATTAGAGTTGCCAACTCACAAAGTTAAAAATTCAAGTCCCTGTTTGGGCACCACTTCTGTAATGGTGGTGGGCCCAAAAAACAGATTACATTTTGGATTTTAAATAGTTCCAGAAATAATTTCGGGCACCAGACAGGTCAAGCCTGTCTTCTGGTAGATTTTATCCCTTAAAGGATAGCTCACAAAAAAAACACCTGTTACATACACACACAAAAAACAAAAAACCACAAACAACTGATTGCAGTTCAATATGATATATTTTTACCCCCATCCATAAAACAGTGTTTAACAGAAAACAGTTATAAAAAATATAACAAACACTGTAGCTGAAAAAGTCTATCGGTGATGCTTGACTCATGCACCTGTATTTTTGAATCAAAATCATCAGATTTCGAGTGTACTTTTCACTCACAAGTATCAAAAACAAAACAACATGGAGGCAAGAAATAGAGGGTAATTAGACTGGCATGAAAAATTATTGAATTTAAAGGAAAGAAAAAAACTAGACGCAATACTCACTCTGAGCGAGGCGCGAATGTGGGTCTGTAAATGTATGCAATTAGGTGTGTGCGTGTTTGTAAATCACTGACCATGGATAGCAGAGAGAACTATTCCCGGGGGGCTTGAGGTTGCAGAAAAGGCCTTCGCATAAGATGACAAAACTCGGCAGCCGGCATTAGGAAGTACGGCACGGAACCTCTTCACTCCGGCATTAACACTGGCCAAACACGGAGCACGTCCCGCTCTAGCTTAGGAACTGATCTCATACACCCTCAGGTAATCTGTGCACCTCGCTTTTTACTAGATCCTCTCCACTCTCCCGGTCTCCATCTTTATCTTCCTTTTTATCATTTTCCTTAATTGTTATTGTTCCACATATATGCATGGATGAAGCAGATTTTTTTCATGCACTGCCACACTCTCCCCCCCTGGGAAAGACAACCCATGGTTGATGGAAATAAAAATGTGTGCATTCTTTATTTAGAAACCCGAGAAATCCTCATCCTTGTCGGTGGTTTCCTGGAATATCTCCATGAGATTTTCCCTCCCTTGGGACTCCAGCTCCTCAGCAGTTGGGTAGCACGGTTTCAAATGACAAACGGGTGCTGTTAGGACATCCTTTCCGGTTGACTCCATCACCATCTGATAATTTAGTGGTCCTAATTTCTTTAAAAATCGGTAAGGACCTTTCCACTTCTGGGCTAGTTTTGCACTAAAATGGTGTTGTGCACTGGACTGTGGGAAATCCCTTAACCACACACGGTCTTTTTCTTTGAAGGAGGCCTCGTTTCTGGGCTTTTTTACAGCACTCTTCTAGCTGGGCTAGATGATTGACTACATCATAGGATGGAATGGATGGTGAAAGGTTTTCCCCATGTAGTAATTTGTCCATTGGGCCATGCAGTTTCCTTCCCAGTTGGAGTTCTGTGGGGGACATTCAAATGCTTTTCTGAACGGCTAATTGCAAAACGGAGTTCAGGTAAATACTGATCCCATTTTTTGTGGTTGTCGTCCACATAAGAGCGATCATGCATTTTAAGGTGCGGTTTACTCTCTCAGTCATATTTGTTTGTGGGTGATATACAGTTGTTAATTTTTGGGTGATGTTTCATTTAGCACACAGATCCTTAAATATGGAGGAAATGAATTGGGTCCCACGGTCAGACAAGATAAAGTCTGGTACGCCCCACGAAGTGAGGATTTCAGTCCGAAGAATCGTTGCTACGGTTTGTGCATTTGCGTTGCGCATGGGGAAAAACTCGACCCAGCGAGAGAAGTAATCCACAAAAACCAGAAGGTACTCGTGACGATGGGTGCTGCTTGGCAAAGGACCCATTATGTCCATCCCTACCATTTTGTTGTGATATTGTAACAGGTTGTAGCTTGCCAGCCAGTTTCTGATTTTCACTCGAGTGTTTGACATTTTACACAACACTTAACATGGCGTTTTACATCGGTCCACATCCCTGGCCAAAAAACAACAATCTGCAGCTGTTTGTAGGTCTTATAGGTACCTCCATGGCCACTAAAGGGATTAGAATGGTAGTATTCAAGGACAGTTGGGATGAGACTGCTTGGGAGGTACACTCGAGAGACAGGTGGGTCTAGTGATGTAATTTGTCCTCCACAACTTTATGTGTGTCTTTCCAATTGTTGTTGTTGTTCTCTGCCAATGCTTTAAATAACTTTATAATGATGGGGTCTTTATGTTGTTCCTCCCAAATGGCGGCAGCAGAGATAGGAATATTGTCATTATCTTTCTGGCTGGAGTACAGGCCACAACCTGGTATGCTGGGAATTCTAGAAAGAGCATCAGGTGCTACATTTAGTTTACCTTTACGGTATTCAATGACAAAATTAAACTTTTGCAATTGTAGAGTCCATCTAATGAGACGGCTGGTGGTTTTCGTGGGGCTCATAACCCATTGTAGTGTGTTGTGGTTGATGACTACGGTAAACATCTTGTGCTCCAGGAAATGCTGCCATTTTCAAGTGCCCATACAACTGCAAGATATTCCTTCTCAGTGGCAGAGTAATTGCTTTCAGCATTATTTAGGGTTCGGCTTGCATAGGCAATAACTTCCTCCAATCCTTGATCTTTCCTTTGGGCTAATACAGCCCCAAGACCTGTGTCACGGGCATCTGAATACACAGTAAATAGCAGTTGAAAATTTGGATGGCCAAGGATGGGAGGTGATGTGAGATGTGCCTTCTACTGCTCAAAAGCTTCCTGGCATTGGGGTGACCAGTGAAAAGAATGCCCCTTTTTTTCAGTGCATTTCTGGGTTCAGAAATCTTGGAGAAGTTTGGAACAAACTGGTGGTACCACCTAGCTAATCCAAGGAAGCGCTGGACCTCTTTGATATTTCGTGGTACAGGGTAAGACCTGATGGCCTCAATCTTACTCAAGTCTACAGTGTTGCCATTAATGCTAACAACATGCCCTAGGAACGTAATTTCTTTAAGGCAGAACTTGCACTTTTTTAGGCTGTTGGTCAGCCCAGTTTCCTGCAATCTGGGGAGAACAGTTTGGAGGTCTTTGAAGTGCTGAGCTTCAGTGAGTAGATAATAATGTCATCAATATAGACAAAGCAAATACCTCCTTGTAACTCTCCCAGCACCGTCTCCATCAGCCTTTGGAATGTTGCAGGTGCATTCTTTAACCCAAAGGGCATGACATTAAAGTGGTAGAGCCCTGACAGAGTGCGGTCTTTGGTTTGCTTTGAGTGTCCATAACCACCTGCCAGTAGCCACTGTTAAGATCAATGGTAGAAAAAAAGTGTTGCCCTAGAGAGTGATTCTAGGATCTCGGTGATGTTTGGGAGTGGGTAAGCATAATTTTCTGTGATAGCATTGATTTTACGATAGTCACAAAACACAAAATCTAAGGCTGCCATCTTTTTTTGGCTGTCTTGTTCATATAAGATCATTGTTTTACCTCATCTCTATTGCAATATGCAACTGAATTAAACACAGTCATTTATGATCAGAGTTTGTGTGATTGCTTCATGAAAAGCTGAAATACATCAACTGCAGCTGCAGGATAAGTGGGTCTTAATAGGCAGAAGCAATAACAATGACCGTGATGTGTACTCAGATGCACAGGAAGATGTCTAAACCTGCTGGGTGTTACTGCCTGCCGCACCTCCGCCAGTGCCTTCAGTTGTCCAGATACGGGGTCATCAATCGGGAGCCACCTATCACAGATGTTTCGCCCCATTAATCCCAGAACATCTCCTGGTGGTGGGGCAGCAGTCAGGGAGGTCTCCCTGCCACCCCACGCAGCTGGACACCAGATCCCTTTGATTGCCTTTCATTCTTGCTTTCCCATCAAGATATTCCTCTTTTCTCATCGAGACATACCATACAACAAAAGTTCAATATCCCAACCCCCCCTTGAGCAGACCTCCCCAACATCAAAGGCCTCTTTTCTGTTAGCAAAAACAAGCTATCAATCTCTGCCTACCCGTCCAGTGCCTATCCTTAAACCAATTCTCCAACAGTTTAAGTAGGAGAGCAATGTAAGAGGTGAGCCACGAGACTGTGTCTGCTGCCCCTCCAATGCAGAGCTTGGCCTGGTTTCACTCCAACTCTCAATCCCTCTCCAGAAACTTCTAGATAAGGACCAGTGGAAATAATTCCTACCCACACTTTTCCTCTTCTAGATTCTACCTCAACACATATCACATAGCCATAAGCTCTCTATTTCTGCTTCTTCTGCCATTTCCTTCAGAGACTTCTTCAATGTGGATCCAAAGATACCAAGGCTTTGACAGGTGCTGCACTTATGTTACAATAAACCCTTGACATCTGTCCTCTACAGGGTAAGTGGCAGCCCTCCATCCATTTTCCCTGCACTCAGCATCCAGATCAACACATTTTAGCTTTTTCCTCTCATAGGCTGCCTCCAGTCCCACTTCCCATGGTATAGTAAGTTCAATCTTTAAGACTTTCCTAGCTGATGCTGATCCTAACACTCTGTCCGGCCTCAAAGAGGTCATGGTGATCTCAGAAGAAATTTAGCTGCTGGTCAAGGTCCACCACCACTGACCAATCACTTCCATGTGCCAAGATTGACAAATTCCTCCCTCCGTGCCTTGTGTGGTACCTCCCTTTTTAAAAAACTCAATGTACTTCCTCTGAGGAGCATGATGGCCTTTGTTGGCCTTTATTTGACACATCTCAAGGATCCCTGCCAGCTTTCACAGAACCTGATTATGCCACCATCTGTACTGTCCTTGAGCCAAGGTGGTCCTGCACCCAGCCAACATGTGCTGCAGATTTGCTCTTGGGGCCTCACAGAGGGGACAAGTCTCCTCTTTACCATACCATAGAGACAAATTTCCAGGGCTTGGAAGAATGTCATAAGTGGATCTTAACAGAAAACCTAGCCTGGCCTGGGGTATCTTCCTAGTCAGTCCATCCTAAAACTCTATTAGATGCACCTTCCCATACTGTTCAGCACTCTTTCTGCTGGGTGGCTGCTCGAATCATATACCCTTCCTTTTCCATCTTAGTTGCTTCTGTCACTACCATTGCTTTCTTCTGTTATATAGAGGCTGCAGACCACAGTTTGTGAGCCATCTCCCATCCAAGTCCTGCTCTTCCTGATTGTGTTCTTCCAACAGTCTTGAATACGCCCTGTTTACAAACTTCTCTAAAAACTTCTCTGGTATTCATCCTGCAGTGATCTCACACAACTTTAGTGGCCACATGTGTAAAATTTAAATAACATACCTCATCCGTACTGTGTGAGATTAAAATTAAATGTTTATTTTTTGTTGTTTTTGATCAACAGCTGAGGTTTACATGTACTGATCCAATAAGCAGTCTTTACATTTGTACACAGAAGTGTTAAACAGCCGTGAGCTTCAATTTGATCTTGTTCAAACCTTGTTTGCTCGTAACGGTCAGCTGTAATAATGATATCCCCACTGAAATACGATACGTAATAAAACAAGACTTTCATTAATGCTATATTTAGCTTATGCAAATAACAATATTCAATAACTATCTAAAATTAATAAGGAACGATAAATAAATACTAATACAACAGGCTGTAAAAATAGACATTTATTCATTTTAATATCTTATTTATTTCCTACATGTTGAAACCTGACACTGGGCAGTGTACACATGAAAGTGCACCGTTAGATGTCAAATGTAAATGAGTGTAAATGCCAACACCATCATATATGTTGAAAGGACTGAAGCCAGTCACCCAAAACATGAGCTCATTGATGTCATTAAGTGAGTCTGATTTATTACTCCATCTGTTACTCCTGGTCGGAGGCTTCTGTAAATATTTAGTTTGCATCCTACCTAAATTTAATGGTGCAATGCTCAAATATTTAGTAGAGCATAACTTGTGATTTAGTGCCCATTTATGCCACAACTATGCTATAATTGTTAAAGTTGTTGCACACTTGTTTATTTTCCTTGTGGATTCTGATCGTTGTCGTTCCTGGAAATCGGAACATGTGCAGCGGATTTAGCAGTGTCAACGCAATTAGAGCTTGACCTGTGTTGAATAATTAGTGGTTTACATTTTTATGAACCAATGAAATCTGCAATCCAGGGAACGATATGTGTCTTGAAGAGGGATGGACGGAAGTAGAGATGCCAGGTCCACATCTGCACCTGCAAGAATTTCAGCACAGAGATTTGAAGGGACTAGAGGTGGATCCATCGCAACGGCATGTCTGTAAGGAGCGAAACTGTGGAGAGATTGTATGTAAGTCGTCGTGCTGAGGCTGTAAGGGGGGGATTAATGGTAGAAAGGAACAGAGTGGAAGCCAAAAGCAGAGGCAGCCTCACACGTTCTGTGGAAATTGAAAATGGAATGATGGGGAGGACTGGTGGTAAGCGAGAGAGCCGAGGAAGGGGCCATTAGTGGAGGCAGCTTCACACGGGGGTCCATGCCTGGCAAAGCCAAGAAGGTCGGAAAAGCAGAAGGAAGAGTTTAGGAGAGAAAGAGAGGGAAGCTGGGCGAGGTGGTGGGTTTGAGGATCTTTCTGGTGGAGGAGAATTTGGGCTTCTCAGGCAACGTCTTGGAGAGGTAAAGGGTGGATGACGCACTTGGCGGCCTCCTCTTACGAGTGAAGATTCAGGTGTGGTGGCAAAAATGGAAGACCCTTGTTTGGACTTGGGAATCAGGAGAGGAGATTGTGGAGATATGTTGAGAACTTCTTCAGGATGAAAGCGATGCTCCGGAGAGGCTGACATGGTACTGCTGACACGTATGAAGGGGTAAGACTATTACTGGAGAGTGGTAAGCGACGGCTTGTATACTTGTAAAATATAATTGACAGGATTAAGCATCAACCAATGTAAGCTTCAAAAAAACTATCAGAAAACAGCCCTACTTTTGATATAAACGCGCAAGGGTGAATGACGCAAGCCTAAAATTTCCCGCCAAGTTCCACTTGACTGCTCAAAATATAGATCCTTATTTTAGGTTTACCATAGTGATTTGGACAAAGGCAAGCTGAATTTCTTTTCTGTACGTTTAGTCTTCACTGAACGAAGTGAAATTATAAATAAGACCTGCATTCTGATTCATGTCTATGTACAGTATATTTTATTATTGGGTGGCATTGGCCTGAGCTAGTTTATTATAACTTGTCTGTGTGTTTCTGTATTTATGTTTAAGTCTGTGTGTGTATTTTGGGGTACCCAGGTCTCCTGACCTTGCCCTCTACTCTTCCTCCCAGAAGAGGACACTGAAGAGAGCAGTGTCGGTTTTCTACCCCTTCCTGGGGCTGCCAGCAGGGCCTCTGATGCCCTATTTCTGCAGATGCTATTTAAAGTGCTGATTGGCAGGAGAGAGGGAAAGGGCTCTTTATGGCAGACCAGACAGGCCTGAAAAATGTCCCATGTCCCAATGACCTGACACACCATTTTATTACCTCTACACGCAAGTTGGAAGGAAGCAAACAATCAGAGTAATCCCTTAGTAGTGCCAGCCAATAGTGCCCTACTCAAAATAAGCTATGATGAATTACATCATTCATAAAACCATGTTAAGTCATTTAATTTAATTCAATTCAAGTTCATTGATTAAAACCCCTAACCTCTTAGCTTGTGTTACAGGAAGAAGAGTTTTTTAAAATGTGTGTTGTTTGAGGTTTTAATACCACATAATGTCCAGCTCAAGTTTGTTCCTCCGCTAGATCTTGAGAAGAAATGTATGGCCAGCCAGACATTAAAAATGGTTAAAAATGAACTTTTTCCAATGAAGAGTGTAAATTTATTCTGAATGGTATTTAATTTCATATCCCCACAGTATGAACAGGATACACCGAAAAGCACATAAATAGGTTATTCTCATGTTTGTGTGTTATAGTATTGTATATTTTACCTTCTGACAGATTAACTCAATGATACTCAACTCTGGACAATACAGCGCTCGGTGGAATAGTGAGGGAGACTCTTCTAACCCATCCTAAGACAGGACGTCGAGTAACGATCGAACATTTGAGGTCAAGAGGTGTACAAATTCAAAGTTAGTAGATGCAAAAGTGTTCATATAAATTCATAATCTTCCTCTTAATTATTCTGTGGGAAAATAATACTCTCAATCATACATTTTTGGTACATTATTCTGATGATGTTTTGTGGTGTTATAAACGCATCAATATTCACTGGATCTCTGTGTCAACAGGGACGGGAGACAACATCACCCCGCTGGAGACATTATTGAACAAGAGATAGATGTTCATCAACAACTTCTTACAGCACAGCATCCTCTAGCGGCACGAAGGCAAAAACAAACACCATCACAACTTCTCCCCTGTTAATCAAAGGCTTGAAAAATTTAAAAATGTAGCAATTATTTCCCACTTCAAATTAGTAATACCCTAATGAGTAATTACTGTAAATAACGAGTAACAATAACAGAATCTTATTCAAGGTGTTACATGCTAACTACAGTTATTAACTCTTCCTCTTTGAGTGTCCACTATTGCCTACTCTCGAGAAGGGAAACTACTAACTAATCATTTGGATTGATCAGAGGTAGACAAGTTTGGTTCACTGGCAGACAAAGACAGGTCCTGTCCTGCACCATCAGGTACCAACTGTGAAGTGTCCATGGACTGTGCCGGTTCTGTGTCCAACATTTGGACTGTATGTCTTTTCCACTGCTGGGAGTGTCCTACAATGGCAGGATATGGCACAGGGCCTGTGTTGGGTGCTGCCCCTTTAAGGACGTTGATTTTGTGGGCTCATGTGATCGCCTAGAAAAGGGCGCAAAAAAAAAAAAAAAAAAAAAAAAAAAAAAAAACTGAGGAAGAGAGCCATGTTGTTATTGTGTTGAGACTTAACTGAAATTCTGTACTACCAGATGAAACTATAATTTAAACTATCTATTCCCAGCGTGGTGAGTAATAGTTTTGTTGTTATAAATATATTGACGGTTCTTTATGTATTGATATATATAGATCGCTATTTGCGATTAGCGCCTTAATTAGCGCCTTTGCGCCTAATGATATTTCACTTGTGTTTTGATGTTTGTGTAGACATCTACTGTTTTATGTTACCTTTTGAAATACTCTTTCAGTATATGTTGCGTTTGGTTGGTAAACAAAGTTTAAATAAGTTTTGTAATACAGAACATTTCTCTGTATTGATGGTTGTATCACATTTGTGATCATTTTCATGCAAACTGTGATATTTTGCATTGAAGGTGATATATTTGATTTAAAGCAAATGTTTTAGTGTTTACCATCTAAAAAAGCTGATGTTATATTTTGTATACATGTATTTGGTACAATACTGATATTAATTGTGAATTGATTTGTTTTACAGTTTGACCACATAAATGTGCACATAAATACTCAAAACTAAACTTAAACTACAAACAACAGCAACTAAATGTGTACATCGTGAGTTCTGCAGAGGAATAAAAGACGAAATCAAACTCCAAGTTAATGTTATCATTTCATGTGTAACATTAAAGTCAAACATGAGGAATTAAAATGATTAATGACAACATGGACAAAGAATCAGAAACAAGTATTACTCCTGATCAACAACAAAAGTGTCTCAAGCGTCAACGTGGTGGTGCAAAGGCTGCAGTAACACACTTGATGACACAGATTACAACCACCATGAACTGTAACCAGCCCAAAGAGGTAGAGATGAAACTTGCTGCATTGGATGAGGCTGTTATGCGGTTTCATGAGATTCATGACACGTACCATAAAACATTAGATGATGATGATGACCTTGATGCTTCTAAGGGCTATTTAACATCTGTCTTACGTGATGTTCAAGACTTGCAGCACACAGTCTTGAGCTGGCTTGAGGACTTTAAGCCATCAATGGAGGATTCAAACATAGAATCTTCAGATGCACTTAATTTCCAAGAGGAAGAGTTAGTGCTTGATGAAGCTGTTAAACATCCAATGTCTTCTGTAGACCAAATATCTACCCAGCTTCAAGGGTTACAAAACCTAAGACAGAAAGAAATGAAAGAGTTTTCCATACTTCTAGCACAACAGGAAGAACGCCTGCGTGCAGAGTTTAGATTACAACTTCAGCATGCCGAATTGGAAATGGATGGACTGAAAAGCTTACTGAAACACAAAGACGCTGAGCTAACAACAATAAATAAAGACTTTTCAACTCCTGTCACAGGTAACCCATCCCTTAACTTCCGTCCATCACTCTCAGCAGTGAATGAGAATTCTTTATGCCAACTACTAGAGCTGTCAAGGCAACAATATCAATCACACATCGATTCTATGCACCTACCACCTGTTGACATCATCAAGTTCAATGGGGAACCCTTAAAGTACTGGCAGTTCATGAGATTGTTCTCCTCTGTGATTGATAAAGAGACAGTGCCAGATCAAGAGAAGCTCACTCGACTGCATCAGTACACTGTCGGCCAAGCTAGAGATGCCATCTCACATTGCTTGTACAACCCCAACTCTAGCCTGGGCTATGCAGAAGCCATGGCTATTCTGAAGAGACGTTTTGGCAATCCATATGCAATATCACAAGCATGGGTTGACAAGGTGCTTAATTACAAAGACATCAAAGACAACAAGCAGTTGCAAAGCTTCGCTGACATCCTGTGCAGCTGCAGAGACACTTTAAAGGCAATGAAGTGCGAGGAAGAGCTGAATGGTGGACGTACTTTGCTATAAATTGTGGAAAAGCTACCTGAAGACATAAAGAAAAGATGGCTTACAAAAAACTACGAGATCGTCAAGTCTGGGCATTTGCCAAAGTTGGATGACATAGTCAGTCTTGTTCAATCAGAAGCTGCCAAGATGGCAGATCCTATCTTTGGGAATCTTCTTAGCCCTGCCAGTCGAAATTCACCAACAAGTTCTAAATCAAGTTTCAGTAAGAAAAGGCAGACTTTCGCAACCGTGTCAGTTACTAAAGAATCTACCACATCGTCCATGCCAAAGACAACCTCAACATTTAAGTGTCCAAAGTGCACTGAAGGTCACTTTCTGAACCAGTGTCAATCCTTTAGGGCTTTGTCTGTTAAAGAGCGTTTGACCTTTGTTCAACAAAATCAACTCTGCCTGAACTGTTTCATGAAAGGTCATCGCAGCACAGTCTGTACTCGCAGCTGGGTATGCAAGGTGCCTGGATGTGGGAAAAAACACAACAGTTGGCTGCACTCCGCTATTGTAGCTTTTAACAATGACAACAGCCAATCTAATAACCAATCTATTGGAGATGAGACAGCTGCTGAACCGCCACAAGCCGTTCAAGCACATGCGACCAGAAAGTGCATTGAAGCCAGTCGAAAGAAGATTGCGCTCCCCATCTTGCCAGTAGTTGTTTCAGACAAACACAACCGATTCTCCATGAATGTCTTTGCTTTGCTTGACAGTGGCTCCAATGGGACTTTTGCTTCTAAGAAGCTAGTTCATGCCCTTAAACTGGAGTCACGCAAAATGAACATTAAACTGAACACCATGGAGACCAAAAATCTCAACGTAGTCACCTTAGCAGTGGATCTACGAGTTGAAGATGCTCAACAAAGGATGTCTTACCTGATGAAGGGAGTGCTCTGTCGAGATCTCCTGAACATAAGTCTGGACAACCTAGTCACACAGCATGAGGTGTTCCAGTGGCCACACTTGCGGGATATTGCGGATGAAATCCGTTTACCTGATGTTGATCTAGCTGATGAGGTTCACTTGCTGATAGGTCTAGACCAGCCTGACATACTTGCTCCACGTGAGACGCGCTGTGGTGAGTCAGGCGAACCTTACGCAATTCTAACTGGCCTGGGGTGGACACTCCATGGACCAGTAGGTGATGGTTCTACATCTGTCTCTGCCAATTTCATTCAAGCTGACCCCTCTCTACAACAAGCTGTTGAAAGATTTTGGAAACTGGATGATCCAGGGCACCTGAACAATGACTCATTGTCAATAGTCGACAGGCAAGTTGTGGATATATGGAACAAGCAAGCAATCAGAGAGAATAGTCACTACACACTACCAATCCCCTTCAAGGAACATCCACCACAACTACCCAGTAACTGTGCAATGGCTAAACATCGGCTGGACCTTCTGGGAAGGCGGCTGAAGAAGGACCCAACTCTGTTGCAAAGGTACACTGAAGGTATCTGTGACTCTCTGCAGAAAGGCTATGCAGAGGAGGTTGTTGACATCAACAGAGATGATGGTTGTGTGTGGTACCTGCCACATCACCCGGTGCTGCATCCACGAAAGCCGGGAAAGATTCGTATTGTCTTTGACTGTGCAGCACGGTACCAAGGTACTTCATTAAATGACCACATTCACCAAGGCCCAGACCTTACCAATAAGCTACTAGCCGTTCTTCTTAAGTTTAGACAAGAACCCATTGCTCTAAATGCTGATATCGAGAGCATGTTTTGCCAAGTTCGGGTGCCAGTTCAAGAAAGAGATATGCTTCGCTTTCTGTGGTGGGAAGATAATGACCCTGAAAACCCACCTAAGCACTACCGCATGACTGCTCACATTTTTGGTGGTGTTTGGAGTCCTAGTGCTGCCAATTTTGCCTTGCAACGAGTGGCAGAAGACAACCGTGGAAACTTCTCTGATGACAGCGTGGAAACAGTGAAGCAAAATTTCTATGTCGATGATTGTCTTAAGTCGGTACCAACAGAGGAAGATGCCATTAAACTTGCTTCTGAACTACGCAAATTGCTCACCTATGGAGGCTTTAGATTAACCAAGTGGTTAAGCAATTCTAAGGAAGTGATGAAATCAATACCAGTTGAGGACTGGGCAAAGTCGTTACATGAGGTCAACCTTGACCAAGAGGATTTGCCATTTGAACGAACACTAGGTGTCCTTTGGGATGTGGAAAGAGATTGCTTCACATTTGATGTTAAGGCAGTAGAAAAACCTGCAACAAAGAGAGGAGTATTGAGCACTACCAGTTCCATCTATGACCCTTTAGGGTTTGCAAGTCCATTCGTGCTCAAAGCAAAGGCAATCTTTCAAGAGTTGTGCCGCATGAAAGTTGACTGGGATGAGGAGGTACCGGTGGACATAGCAGCTCAGTGGCACAGATGGTTAAGTGACTTGCCTCTGTTGTCTGCATTGACAATTCCAAGATGTCTTAGACCAACACCCACTAGTTGCTTGATAGCAACCCAGCTCCATCACTTTTCTGATGCTTCAGAACTGGCTTACGGTGCTATTTCATACATCAGGATTGGCAACACTTGCAGGCTAGTGATGTCAAAAGCCAGACTTGCACCAATCAAGCCAGTCAGCATACCACGTTTGGAGCTACTAGCAGCGGTAGTTGCTACAGAGCTGGACCAGCATATCAAGCGGCACTTGGAAATTACAATCGATAAGACTTTCTTTTGGACGGACAGTACCATCGTACTTCAGTACATCAACAACAAGCATTGTCGTTTTCAGACATTCGTCGCCAACCGTGTTTCAAAAATACATGAGCGTTCAGAGCCGTGGCAGTGGAGGCACATTGATTCTGCTTCTAACCCTGCAGATGAAGTCTCTCGAGGAATGACTATGGAAGAGATCTTGGCAAGTGAACAATGGGTATATGGTCCACACTTTCTTCAACTTGAAGAGGAACATTGGCCTTTTCAATCTATCATAAATTACTTGCCAGAGGAAGCAGAGATTAAACGAGCCAAAGAGGTCTATGCAGCTAGCATCAAACCAAACCAAGTGATGAAAAATGCAGTGGACAGACTATTGGAACGATACTCCAGTTGGCATCGATTAAAAAGGGCTACTGCTATACTGTTGCATGTCAAGGCTTTGTTAAGCAAAAAAGTAAGTGTGCATCTTTACGAACCCATCACTGTTGGTGAGCTCCAACAAGCAGAGTTAGCCATTCTCAATTACATACAAACTGCATCTTTCGGATCTATTCGTGCAAAATCCAATTCCCTTTTCAAGCTTAAACCCTTTGAAGATGAAAACAACCGTCTCCTTCGTGTGGGAGGCAGACTAACAAATGCCCCAATTCCTTTCGAGGCTAAACATCCAGTGATCCTACCTAACAATCATCACGTCACCCAGCTGATTATCAGTCACTACCATCTTTGCTTGGGTCATGCAGGTCCAGAGTGAGTATTTGCAGAAATTCGTCAACGTTTCTGGATTCTAAAGGGACGTGCTGTCATTAACCAAACTCTCAAGTCATGTCTACAGTGTCACAAGTTAAGAGCTAAGCCACAAATCCAGCAAATGGCAGACTTACCTGACTCTAGAGTGACACCAGGTGAGCCTCTATTCACTCGTGTGGGCATAGACTACTTCGGGCCATTCTTGGTTAAAAAGGCACGCAGTGAGATCAAGAGGTACGGATGTTTGTTTACATGCCTCACTACAAGAGCTATCCATTTGGAAGTTGCACACACCCTTGATACTGACTCCTTTATCAATGCTTTACAGCGATTTATCGCTAGGAGAGGCCCGCCCATAGAGATACGATCAGATAATGGGACTAATTTCATTGGTGGATTACGAGAGTTGCGGAAAGCCTTGAGTGATTGGAAACAACAAAAGATTTCTGATTACCTGCTACAGAACAATGTAAAATGGATCTTCAATCCACCTGCCGCTTCTCACATGGGTGGTGTTTGGGAGCGACAAATTCGCGCTGTTCGTTCCATTCTAAACACTGTCCTATCGCAACAGGCACCAGATGATGAGGGTTTGGTAACACTGTTTTGCTGCGTTGAGTCTATTGTCAATGGTAGACCAATCACTAAACTCTCAGATGACCCATCAGATCCTCTACCACTCACAACAAATCATCTGTTGTTTCTCCGTTCTGGTCCAACTTTACCTCCGGGAGCCTTTGTAAAACAAGACCTTTACCGGCGCAGATGGCGCCAGGTGCAATATCTGGCAGATGTCTTCTGGTGCAGATGGCTCAAGGAGTACTTGCCTGCACTGCAACAACGACATAAATGGCTGCAACAAAAGAGAAATCTTCAAGTAGGAGATCTTGTGCTTATTCTTCATGAAAACACACCACGCAATCACTGGCCACTAGGTCTGCTTACTCAAGTCTATCCAGGTGCAGACGGTCTTGTGCGTACTGTGGAAGTGAAAACAAAGGCAGGGGTCTTCATCTGTCCTGCAGGAAAAATCTGCCTTCTGGAAGCCAGTCTTATAAGTTGAATTAGTTTAATTGAGCTTTCCTAAGAAACATCACCCTTCCTTTGTTTGAATGACCTGTTTTTGGGGTCATTGGGGCCGGGATGTTGGGTGCTGCCCCTTTTAAGGACGTTGATTTTGTGGGCTCATGTGATTGCCTAGAAAAGGGCGCAAAAAAAAAAAAAAAAAAAACTGAGGAAGAGAGCCATGTTGTTATTGTGTTGAGACTTAACTGAAATTCTGTACTACCAGATGAAACTATAATTTAAACTATCTATTCCCAGCGTGGTGAGTAATAGTTTTGTTGTTATAAATATATTGACGGTTCTTTATGTATTTATATATATAGATCGCTATTTGCGATTAGCGCCTTTGCGCCTAATGATATTTCACTTGTGTTTTGATGTTTGTGTAGACATCTACTGTTTTATGTTACCTTTTGAAATACTCTTTCAATATATGTTGCGTTTGGTTGGTAAACAAAGTTTAAATAAGTTTTGTAATACAGAACATTTCTCTGTATTGATGGTTGTATCACATTTGTGATCATTTTCATGCAAACTGTGATATTTTGCATTGAAGGTGATATATTTGATTTAAAGCAAATGTTTTAGTGTTTACCATCTAAAAAAGCTGATGTTATATTTTGTATACATGTATTTGGTACAATACTGGATATTAATTGTGAATTGTTTTGTTTTACAGTTTGACCACATAAATGTGCACATAAATACTCAAAACTAAACTTAAACTACAAACAACAGCAACTAAATGTGTACATCGTGAGTTCTGCACAAGAGGAATAAAAGACGAAATCAAACTCCAAGTTAATGTTATCATTTCATGTGTAACAGCCTGTTTTTGAGGAAACCATCCCTGTTTTCCACTTTCTCTCTCCCTGTCACGGGACAACACTGAATCACCTACAGCAGTGTTTCCCAAACAGGGGTACGTGGATGACATTCTGAGATTTACCCTTCTTTCAATTTCATCACAGTCTAAAATAACATTCAAACCCAGTTCATGTATTTCTCACTGGCAAAAAGTATTTTGTGCCCTCTAGTGTAGAAACACCCAAATATTTGTGTCATAAAGGTCAGAAAAATATGCTATGAAATAACCCGATAATTTGCGGTTAAAAATGCATCGACTCATGTGTCGCACAAGTAGCTTTTTCCGGCAGCCCAGTCTAGCGCTAGGTGACGTAGCTAAGTGATAGCAAGTAAATATGATGATTTTTCAGCAAATGAGCTCAACCTTGCTAACAGTGTCAAATGTGACATAAAAAGCACCTTGAGCTGACCGCAAAATTGCACAGATACTTACCCACAATGCTCGAATTCTGCCGGCAATGATGCGCAATTCCAGGCACAGAACCGAACTCTATTCTTGCATACCGCAACGCGATGAGGGGGGAGTTTTCAAGTTATGCATTTATATCATATCCAGCATTCCCATCTCAATCGGTAAGCCATTTATTCAGAATATGATTAATATAACATGTACAAAACATGTTTAAAGGGTTACTTCAGGATTTAGCATTAAGCTTTGTATCAGTAGAAAACCAGTAGTATTTTCTAATTACCGAGGTCCCCCCACTCATATCCCCCTGAGACGAGAGATTTATTTTTAGTCTGGAAAAAATCCTCCGATGACGCAAAAATCTTCATTTTGCGTCATCGGAGGATTTTTGGTCCAGAGGCTTAAAACTACAGCCAGTATTCCGGCACGTTTTCACCACGCCCATATGGGGCGGGATCTCACTCACAGAATGTGAAGATAGTGTCAGCCATCTTTCTGTAGAAGCTAAGAAAACAGGCTCTTGCTCTGTGTAGAAAGTTTGTATACAAGTAGACTAATCACGATGGCGGAAGGTAGTTTTGAAGTTGAAATGGCAGAAGGGGATTTCGAAGATCTGTTGCGAGAATCTGATGCTCGCGGCTACATGTACGAGCCGCAATACAGCGATGAACAGAGGCTGGAGCAGCTGCTGTAGCAGGGGAGCAAAACCTGCTTGGCAGGCAGGAGGAAGAGAGTGTTAAATTATATTCAGACTCGAGTTGGGGTGGACTGGTGGTGTCAGTGCTCTCGCTGTGCTCCTATGGAAACAGATAGAAAGTCCTATTGCTGTCGCGAATTTCAGCGATACTGGACGAGATCGCTGAATCCGCTGATGAAACTGCACCGCTAACATGAGCATGTAACTGAGCACCCAAGTTTTGTATCACACATGGACAGGGGAGTCCTGGAAACTTATTTTAGGATCCCGAAGATAAATGGAAACGCCAGCCAAAGCCCGCAGGGACAAACGGACGGCTTAGTGTAAAGTGAGTATTTTGTTTATTTTTCTTTATTGTTACTAAGACGTCATGTACAGAGTTTGGACACACAGAATTATAATGTTCTTCCCGCGTAGTCAGTCAATTTATCAACTAACTCACGATTTATAGAGTCTTGATGTAGCATAGTTGTATCATATTTTCAGACACTGCCGCCTGTAACCGGTAGGCGTGGTTTGGGAGTGGCCTCGTAAGGGCAGCAAAGCAAGTGCATTCTGGGAGTTGTTGTCTTTCAGCCACATGTGTAAAAAATACATTTTCTGCCTTTTCTCTGTCTAGAATGCTTCAAATTCAAAAATAATTTCACATTTATACTATATAAATGACCAATTTTAAATACACATTCATCTTCCCAGAGGTGAAGTATCCCTTTAATATAAGGGAGTTGCTTTACAAAGATAATTGTGTTAAACAGACATATTTTCAAATGACCGTGTGTGAATTTTATGTATGTGTTAAAGAGGGGGTACACGAAAGGATGTTGAATTTTTGTAAAAAGTTTGGGAACCACTGCTCCACAGTAAATTCTCTGTGTTTGGAGTGTGCTGCCCTTCGATGGCCATCTTGTGCCTGGTCAGCTGCAGTAGGAATGCATCCAGCCGCTGTTGAACTGATTGCAGCTCTTTAGAGGATCAAAGCGTGCTTGAATGTCTGTACGAAATGTTCTGCCAGACCATTTGAGGCAGGGTGGAACGGGATGACTGCACATGCTTCACACCACTGGCCTCGAGGAAACCAGCAAACTCATCAGAAGTAAACTGACGTCCATTGTAGCTTACCAAAACTTCAGGTATGCCAAAACAACTGAATATGTTCCTCAGTACTTGAATGGACTTGGATGAAGTCGTGGAGTCCATTAAGAAGACTTTCGGACATTTGGAATGTGCAGAAACTATTATGCCAAGGAGGTAAAGATTAGAGACAGGGAGATTTTTGGGTGTAGTGACAGGACTGACAGGTTTTGGATTTCTCTTCAGTTTGAGCATCCATACCAGGCCACCAGATGTATCTTCATGCCATAGCTTTCATTTTGACACAGCACCTGAGTGTCCTGTGTGCAAGTCCTCCAACACTCTTCGTGGCAGTTTTGGTGGAACGATTACTCTGTTCCCCCACATCTAGCAGCCCTGTAAGTAAGATGCGGTGTTAGTATGCTGCCAGAGACTTCGGTGGAAGGAAACTGTCCAGTGGACACCATCTCCATTACTTGAGGAAAAAATGGGGTCTGATCTGGTTTCACTACATACCAGTAATGCTTCTACATGTTTGATCAGGTAAGTGTCCACGGATCCTTTTTTTCCTATGTCTTGTGCAGGCTTCATTTAGATGCAGTTTGCTCGTCATTTCAGTCTGAGTCGGCCTTGTTTCCCCAAAACATTATAAGACCATTTAAATTATAGAAACGACTGATGAATCATCGTAGAATTATGGGCTGTTTCCCAAAGGCATCATCAAATGGTCACAGATCTAGTGTTCTGCAGTAAGGACATATCTGACTTATGCAGACACTTACAGGACAATCACAAAATTACACCTCATCCAATTTAATCCATTTAATGTCCTACTCTTAATGCAGACGTATACAATGTGACATACTTGCATTTAAATAGAATATAATTATAAAGGTCGACTTTTATCAATTAACCTACACAGGCCTATTTTTTATCTTCTTCTTTCCTAGCGTTTGTCCCGTGTGGGTGCAGGGTCCGCTTCACACATATATTTGATTTGGCACATTTTACGCCAGATGCCCTTCCTGACGCAACCCCCAGTGGCTGGGGCACTCTCACTCACACATACGGGGCAATTTATAGTCTCCAATTCACTTAACCTGCATGTTTTTGGACTTTGCATCCGGAGGAAACCCACACAAACACAGGGAGAACATGCAAACTCCACACAGAAAGGCCCTGGGTGAGCCGGGACCTTCTTTCTGTGAGGCGACAGTGCTACTCATTGAGCCTTTCAGTGACGTCACTTTTTCCTCGCAGCCGCCATATATGTGACTATCAGTGGGAGGAAACAATGGCGCAGGCAAAATATGTTCTGTGTGAACGGTCACCATATATGTATACGTATTCGCTTGAGGGGGGCTGTGATTGGATGATGACAGGTGTCGTGATCAGCACTGCTACTGTCGCTGTTGCATCAGTCAGTGGTTAGATCAGTGCAGCAGTCAATCAACAGGACAAGGAAGGTCACGTATGGGACAAATCAATTAGGCCCAATATAAGGGACGTCCCGGCTAATACGGGGCAGTTGGCAATCCTAGTCACACCGCTGTCAGTAGGGTTAGTTCACCCAAAAATGTTCATTCTTCATATCATTTTCTCACCCTCATGCATTGATTTAGAGTTTAAAAAAATAACATATATTTTTTTTTTGTACCTCTTTAGCAGATATTAATTTAACAGCTGGAGTCGTATGGATGATGTTTATGCTGACTCTCTGTGATTTTTGGAGCTTCAAAAGAGAAATCTCCATTCACATGCATTTTAAGGACCTGCTGAGCTGAGATATTTCTCTAAAATCATAATTTTTGTTGAATATTTCTGAGGTGGAAGAATGCAGTATTGTGATTTTCAAAGGACAGATTGGTATCAAATATAACTCTGAAGTTCTTCACTGTTGAAGACGACATATACATCCATCCAGAGATTATATTTAACATCTTATATTTAGAGGTTTTAACTTTTCTCGTCAGTCCAACAAACCCTGGATCCATGGGTTTACTTTACATTTGTTTAGAGCAGGATTCGCAAACCTTTTTGACATGGGAGTGCCTTTTTTTATTTTCCTGGACAAATATTTGTGCAAAACCAGATGATTATGATATAATTATGATCTTGTGAAAGTGCTTTCTATATTTTCTCATACATTTCTCAAAATCACATAGAGGGGTAATCACTAGCACGCACGCAACAGCGAGAGAGGAGCAGGCCGTTTTATTTATGAGTTTTCCCATCTGCATTTTGAGCTACATCATCGTTTCTCTTTTAACCATTAAATGTAATTTTGAGTGTGATTATGGATTATGCATGAATGGCTTGCACGCGCTGCACGAGTCTGTTGGGTACACAAACTACAAAAGAGACCGTGATTGGTCATTGAGTTTGAAAGCGCTTGTGATTTGGTCTGTTATCAGTTGACACAGCTTATAATGAACGTACACAATATTAAATTGTAACTAGCTGTAATATCTGCTTGCTCGCTAACTAATATTGCATATGGTTAACCGTAGAAGGCAAAAATCATGATTGCAGTTAAAATATGATGAATTATGCAGACCCAATTAAAAGTGTGAAACTCAGCTTTATGCAAGGTTAAAAGTGAAAACCCAGGGTTACATGCAGCGTGAAAAGCACTTCTAATTCCTTTTCACACCAGAAGTGATCGTGTTGCTTCAGAAGACATTAATTTAACCGCTGGAGTCATATAGATGATGTTTATGCTGACTGTCTGTGATTTTTGGAGCTTCAAATGAGAAATCTCCATCCACTTGCACTTTAAGGACTTGCTGAGCTGAGATATTTCTCTGTTTTTCTTCAAATGTGTCCCGCTGAAGATAGAAAGTCACACAAGATAAATGAGAGAATTTTCACTTATGGGTGAACTGCCCCTTTAACGGCCTACAGCTGGCAGACACTGACTCAAGCGCCATCTCCATCTATTTGGTTGGCGATTATGTAAATGAAGCTTTTGCCTGAAAATCACTGGAAAGATTGGCTAGTGTGATGTGTGATTTATCTCCAGTTCTTGCACGTGTTTATAGTAAAAGTGTCTGAGAGTGCATGTCTGTATGCAGTGCATTACATCAGCAGAGACTCGATTGGATTATATGAAAAATCACAAAGGCATCATAAAGTAATCCAGACTCCAGTGGTTTAATCCATGTCTTCAGAAGTGAGATGATAGATGTGGGTGAGTCTAGGGATGCACAGATACGATAACTGATAATTCAGTGTATTTGGAGGCCGATAACAATATATTTAATTGGATATAAATCTACATTTTGTGTGTCCGAATAAAAAAAAAAAAACACGTTATAAAGCCACTTTTAATGAAATCAATCATGTAAAGTGGATTATTGTTCTTATTTTAAAACAAAAAGGAACCTGCAAGAAACATCTAAAACTTTTAAATCGTTTACCAAATGTAGTCAAATAAAGTCACATTTTGTATTGTCGTTTCAACCACTGTGTACAGTTAGTTCAGTACACAGTGAAACGAGACAACGTTCCTCCAGGACCATGTGCTACATAAAACAACATAGAACAAACACAGAACCACATGAGACTACACAGACTAAATAACATACCTACACTCACCTAAAGGATTATTAGGAACACCTGTTCAATTTCTCATTAATGCAATTATCTAATCAACCAATCACATGGCAGTTGCTTCAATGCATTTAGGGGTGTGGTCCTGGTCAAGACAATCTCCTGAACTCCAAACTGAATGTCAGAATGGGAAAGAAAGGTGAT
The DNA here is from genome assembly GCA_032164185.1 of Moxostoma hubbsi. NCBI lineage: Eukaryota > Metazoa > Chordata > Actinopteri > Cypriniformes > Catostomidae > Moxostoma > Moxostoma hubbsi. The sequence goes on along the minus strand of JAVLUX010000017.1, from coordinate 653,378 downwards.
TTAAGCAATTTTGAGCGTGGCATGGTTGTTGGTGCCAGACGGGCCGGTCTGAGTATTTCACAATCTGCTCAGTTACTGGGATTTTCACGCACAACCATTTCTAGGATTTACAAAGAATGGTGTGAAAAGGGAAAAACATCCAGTATGTGGCAGTCCTGTGGGCGAAAATGCCTTGTTGATGCTAGAGGTCAGAGGAGAGTGGGCCGACTGATTCAAGCTGATAGAAGAGCAACTTTGACTGAAATAACCACTCGTTACAACCGAGGTATGCAGCAAAGCATTTGTGAAGCCACAACACACACAACCTTGAGGCAGATGGGCTACAACAGCAGAAGACCCCACCGGGTACCACTCATCTCCACTACAAATAGGAAAAAGAGGCTACAATTTGCAAGAGCTCACCAAAATTGGACAGTTGAAGACTGGAAAAATGTTGCCTGGTCTGATGAGTCTCGATTTCTGTTGAGACATTCAGATGGTAGAGTCAGAATTTGGCGTAAACAGAATGAGAACATGGATCCATCATGCCTTGTTACCACTGTGCAGGCTGGTGGTGGTGGTGTAATGGTGTGGGGGATGTTTTCTTGGCACACTTTAGGCCCCTTAGTGCCAATTGGACATCGTTTAAATGTCACGGCCTACCTGAGCATTGTTTCTGACCATGTCCATCCCTTTATGGCCACCATGTACCCATCCTCTGATGGCTACTTCCAGCAGGATAAGGCGCCATGTCACAAAGCTTGAATCATTTCAAATTGGTTTCTTGAACATGACAATGAGTTCACTGTACTAAAATGGCCCCCACAGTCACCAGATCTCAACCCAATAGAGCATCTTTGGGATGTGGTGGAACGGGAGCTTCATGCCCTGGATGTGCATCCCACAAATCTCCATCAACTGCAAGATGCTATCCTATCAATATGGGCCAACATTTCTAAAGAATGCTTTCAGCACCTTGTTGAATCAATGCCACGTAGAATTAAGGCAGTTCTGAAGGCGAAAGGGGGTCAAACACAGTATTAGTATGGTGTTCCTAATAATCCTTTAGGTGAGTGTATATAAAGTGCCTGTATAAAGTGCACGAGCAAACATGTGCAAAAATTACGGGACAGTACAATAAATTACTAATAATGAACAGGACAATAGATACAGTGAGAGACTGTGAAACACAGTGAGACTGAGAGAGACAGTGAGACACAGTGAGAGACTGAGAGACACAGTGAGAGACAGTGAGAGACAGTGAGACACAGTGAAACACAGTGAGAGACAGTGAGAGACAGTGAGACACAGTGAAACACAGTGAGAGACAGTGAGAGACAGTGAGACACAGTGAGAGACACAATGAGAGACAGAGACACAGTGAGAGACTGAGAGACACAGTGAGAGACTGTGAGAGACAGTGAGAGACACAGTGAGAGACAGTGAGAGACACAGTGAGAGACTGAGAGACACAGTGAGACAATGAGAGACTGAGAGACACAATGAGAGGCTGAGAGACACAGTGAGAGACAGTGAGAGACAGTGAAACAGTGAGAGACAGTGAAACGCAGTGAGAGACACAGTGAGAGACACAGTGAGAGAGTGAGACACACAGTGAGAGACAGTGAGAGACACAGTGAGACACAAAGTGACAGTAATTAAAGTGCAACTCAGGACACGTGTGTGTGTGTGTCAGTCCAGTCTCTGAGTATTGAGGAGTCTGATGGTTTGGGGGAAGAAGCTGTTACACAGTCTCGCCGTGAGGGCCCGAATGCTTCGGTACCTCTTGCCAGACGGCAGGAGGGTGAAGAGTTTGTGTGAGGGGTGTGTGGGGTCGTCCACAATGCTGGTGGCGTTGCGGATGCAGTGTTTTCTGTAAATGTCTTTGATGGAGGGAAGAGAGACCCCGATGATCTTCTCAGCTCTCCTCACTATCCTCTGCAGGGCTTTGCGTTCTGAAACGGTGCAAGTCCCAAACCAGGCAGTGATGCAGCTGCTCAGGATGCTCTCAATAGTCCCTCTATAGAATGTAGAGAGGATGGGGGGTGGGAGATGTGCTTTCCTCAGAGACGCTGCTGGGTTTTCTTGGTGATAGAGCTGGTGCTGAGGGACCAGGAGAGGTTCTCCGCCGGGTGAACACCAAGGAATTTGGTGCTCTTGACGATCTCCACAGAGGAACCGTCGATGTTCAGTGGAGAGTGGTCACTCCTGAAGTCAACAACCATCTCTTTTGTTTTATCGACATTCAGGGACAGGTTGTTGACTCTACACCAGTCCATCAGCCGCTGCACCTCCTCTCTGTATGCGGACTCCTCGTTCTTGCTGATGAGACCCACCACGGTCGTGTCATCGGCGAACTTGATGATGTGGTTTGAGCTGTGCTTTGCTGCACAGTCGTGAGTCAGCAGAGTGAACAGCAGTGGACTGAACACACAGTCCTGGGGTCCCCAGTGCTCAGTGTGGTGGTGGTGGAGATGCTGTTCCCGATCCAGACTGACTGAGGTCTCCCAGTCAGGAAGTCCAGGATCCAGTTGCAGAGGGAGGGGTCCAGGACCAGCAGGTTCAGCTTTCCAATCAGGTGCTGAGGAATGATTGTGTTGAATGCTGAGCTGAAGTCTATGAACAGCATTCAAACATATGAGTCCTTTTTATCTAGGTGGGTGAGGGCCAGATGGAGGGCGGTGGCGATGGCATCGTCTGTTGAACGGTTTGGACGATACGCAAACTGCAGTGGGTCTAGTGAGGGGGGCAGCTGGGTCTTAATGTGCCTCATGACGAGCCTCTCGAAGCACTTCATGATGATGGGTGTGAGTGCGACGGGAGGGTAGTCGTTGAGGCAGGATGTAGCCTAATATAAACCAGTTAAACAAATACATTTTACATTCCTATGGCCAACTTCCTTTTATTTCAAAAAGCAAAATGATTCTGTATTTATAAGCAATGCAAACAAGTCTCAAATTCACTGTAAACACAACAATATGCTTAAATACAAAAATAAACAAAATGCATGTAACATAAATACTGTATAATGGATGGTTTACTCTAAATGGGGAAGGGTATTTTTCTCCCCTTTTCCTCCCCGATCTGGAATGTCCAATTCCCAATGCACTCTATGTCCTCGTGGTGGCGTAGTGACTCGCCTCAATCCGGGTGGCGGAGGACGAATTTCAGTTGTCTCCGCGTCTGAGACCGCCAATACGTGCATCTTATCACGTGACTTGTTGAGCGTGTTACCGTGGAGATGTAGCGCGTGTGGAGGCTTCACACTATTCTCCAAGGCATCCACGCCCAACTCACCACACGCCCCACCGAGAGCGAGAACCACATTATAGTGACCACGAGGAGGTTACCCCATGTGACTCTACCCTCCCTAGCAACCGGGACAATTTGGTTGCTAAGGAGACCTGACTTGAGTCACTCAGCACGCCCTGGATTCAAACTCGCGACTCCAGGTGTGATATTCAGCGGCAATACTCGCTGAGATACCCAGAACCCCCCTGAATGTTCAGATAATTGAACAGAAAGAAGGAAATCAGAACAAAACAAAAACTCCAACCAAGTGGATCAGAGGAACAACACTTGCCACATTACTGATTTCTTGCAGTTAAGAGACCGAGAGGGGTGCTCTCCCCACTTTAGTTGAAAAATCCTGATGAAATGACACGGTCTTCCACTTTATATGCATGCGATGACAAGTGCATAAGGGGTGAGCACTATGTGCCATCTGATTGCCGTGATTATAAAAAAAGCGTTCAGTAAATGTCACCTCTGCTAAGGAGCTCTCATAGCGTCAGCTACTGACGCAGCGTCGTTTCCTCCTCTAGAAGCGGACTGGCCATCGGGAGTACCAGGACTTTTCCCAGTGGCCAGGATGGCAGCGAAACGGGGCTGTAATATGCCGAAGGGGACAGTGAAACACATTGGCACAACAGTCACCTCGCCTCGCGCCCCCCCCCCCCCCCGCGTCTGTGCTGTCTAAACACGTTCCTCGCTGTTTTTTTGCGCTCATTTTTTATGAAAATGTATAAATTGACCCGAGAGTACTACACTATTATTGGTAGCTAAAAAAAATATAAATTAGCCAATATTCCATAAACAAACAAACATGCATGAGATGGGGAATGCGGAGAACTGCGGCGTTTTGTGTGCACGCAGATTCCGTCTGGACCTGTAAATTAAATTGCATGTTAAAAAAAAACACTAACACTACTAAAAAAATACTCTATGTATTAATAAAAATGGAAATCAAAAAAGTTTTAAAAATTAATTTTTCACAAACACTTGCACTCACTTGTTAGTTTGGTTTGCATGACTCCAAGAAGAACAGAATACAAATAGTGTCAAATTCAGTAAGGATGAAAATGTTACAAGTATGGCTTTAGAAGCACAGACACATGATGATAAACTGTCTCTTCTCTCATCCAACTCCTCGATGACACACGCATGCACAGCGCCCCCCCAGTGGACTCAATTATAACTGCGAGATTCAGAGGCAAAACAGTAATTCAGCGCTGCTCAGGAACATACTTGATTAGCTGCTGCAGAACGAGTACTCCATTACTCGTGCACATCCCTAATAAAATGAACTTCAATGTTTATAAATGCATTTGAGATACTCAAGTTGTTTAACCATTCAGTGCACTGCTGTTTTAGCACAGGTGTCACAAAGTTTCAAGGTTGTGAAGTTAAGGTTGCAAAGAGGACTACATGTAAGAGTCAGCCGGTGGAGTTTCTGATGCACCTCTAAGGATTTGGTGCTCTGAGCAGACCGCCTAATACGCATATAGTGAGCAGCAGCACGGATTAAATTAGCTACTGACCACCCAAAGGATGCCTCCTATAGTGGATGCCTTTTTTTTTCTTTTACAATAAACCTCTGCTTTCACTTTCTTCCCATTTAGTTTTTGCCGATTCACATTCGTCTTGCATATCGCCACCTACTGGGAAGGGAGAAGAATGTATAGTAAAAAGGACTTCCACATTAATGTTTCTCACCCACACCTCTCATATCACTTCTGAAGACATGGATTAAACCACTGGAGTCTTATTAATTACTTTTATGCTGCCTTTATGTGATTTTAGGAGCATTCACTTGCATTGTATGGACCTACAGAGCTGAAATATTCTTCTAAAAATCTTAATTTGTGTTCAGCAGAATAAAGTCATACATGCCATCCCAGATGTGCGAGTAACTGATGAGAGAATTTTCATTTTTGGGTGAACTATCCCTTTAAGTTGTGATCACACTCAGCACTCTCTGGTGGTCCACAGATCGGGTAAGTGCTGGTTTCTGATGCATTTTATAGGTGTATTCCAGCTCTTCGAAAGGGTTTTCTTTTTGCTTTCCCCAAATAATTGTGTATTTATAAGGATAAGGAACATTTCAAGATGGTCATATGTTCTGCTATTGCTATCCGAGTCTCTACATTCACATTGCAGAAAAACAATAAAAACTTGAATCCACTGATGTAGAGAAACTTTGTTGTATTTAGTGGCGATTTACTCCTGTAACAAACCTGCCCGGGAAAGAAACATATACATTATGCATTTCAATTATTGGTGTAAACTCGTAATTGTAAAACAAAACACCCAACACACATTTGATGTCTCCAAGCAAAGTAGCATGATGTGATTCAACCAAAAATGACATATTTATTATATAGATCCAGGATCAGGCAGAGTATATGCCCTCTTATAACAGAACACATGTATGTGGTGTATCGAATCATGCCAGTCAAACGCTGGTCTACACATGGGTGTGGTGATGCCAGTTCAGACTTTTCTTCAATGTCATATATATCCATGACAGCAGGCCCTTGTGTGTGTGCGTGCATTTCAATGGCTTCTTTTTCATCACCATAAACTCTTTCCATGCAGCAATGTTCAGCAAACGCCAAAACTACTTTTAAAAATGTGCTCTGTCACAAATATTTTATTAAAATCCATCACATGACTTGATTTTTACCGTCATGAAAAGGGACATTGTGTAAAAAAAACAACAACAAAAAAAAAAAAAAAAAGATAAATGTTGCGAGAAAAGTGCCAATGTTTGTGGGGTTTAGAAGTGATCAGTCCCAAATAAAACCCAAGACCCAATCCTACACTTCAACCGTTACAATGACACATTAAAAACAAATATCATGCAACAAATCTGGTGTACTCTATTTCTCAAAGAACATAATGACACTTCACCCAATTACACATGATCAATTTCGTTTCTTGGTTTTATAACTTTCTGTAGATAAGGTGCTGGCAAATTCCGGGTCACAAAGTCTTACTTCAAGACTTTTTTCCCCTCTGAGACAGACAGACATTCATGTAAACCAGTTAGCTAAGGCTGACCACATTAACCCCTCAACTTTCAAAGATCATTTTACATTAGGTGAAAGAAAAACAAAGACTTAATCTTTTCCATCTATCGCTGGACCTTGATCAGTCCACCAAGCGGACATCTATGGTGTAAAGACTACAGTTCTCCGTTTTGTTCAACAGCCCACTCCTGTGGTCATCATGGCACATGACTTGGTGACATTAAGAACGATGTCATCCAAGGGAGGTATAGCACTCTGCCTATTCTATTAAAAAGGGCCATCTTGCGAGTAAAAATAAGGGGAATTTCGGAGCCCACAGCAGCATGACCGCTTTGTCTTTTCTCCTGATCAAACCGTTTGGCCAAGCATTTTTCTCCTCTCTTATTGTTGTGGTTGGAATGCAAAGACTTGTCAAAAAGAGAGGAAATCTTATGATGGGTTCACTACAGGATTCAACGACCAGGAGGGCACAAATACTATAAACAAAAACATTTCTGCAATGCAACTTCTTTTCTAAATGCCCAGTGCATTCCAAGTCACAGAGAGAGTCTTCAACAATCACTGGACACCAAAAAGTCCAAAGAGAGCATCTTGGGAAACAATACCAAACATCATTCAAATGAGCCAACTGAAGCACCATAAAATCTGTTTGTCAAGTATTACATATTAAGTGAGGATATTCATCTCCAAAACCAAAGGAGTACTTTTATGACGCTAAAAGGAGAATTCAACTGGCTAGATGCCCACCTGACCCTAAAGTTGCTGCAGACTAAGAACGGCATTCAAAAACACTTTGCCATCCATGAACACACTATGGAACCGTTCCGATGAGGACTTTTGGATAAAACTGAAAATCAGAATGCCCACACGTGTACTGCATCTTACAAGATGTAAGAGTGCCATTCCATAAGGTCAGAAGATCAATCATTTGACAGAGTTGAAAAGCCATTAAAGATTGTTCACTTTTTACTCCGAGAGGTCTTAAACACGAGAACCCTACTTTTAGAGAAACGGGTAGAGTTTCGCTTTAGCAGTTTACCACCTACTCTTAAATACATGCACCTAAGCCTTTACAAGTCATTGACACATCTGGATAAATTTTCAATTATACACTTAAATCTTATTTTATACTCCAAACTAGCTACTGTAATGTTCCATTGATTTTAATGATTGTTATGAAGTCCACTCTAAGTTACATGTAAATTCAGCTTTTGGAAAAAGAACTGTGAAGGCAAAAGACAAAATGGAGAAATTTCCTAAAGTTTATACATCGCCCGACAGATTTTCTCCACAGGTATAGGTGAGGTGGTGTCACACATACACACTTATCGTTCTGATACACACGCAAACATACATACCCCAACACACACACACACACTCACAGGGTCCTAAAATGTCCCTGACTGTGTCTGTACCCCTGAACCCTGTAAATGTCGTTGTGAATAGTGCTGTGCTCCAGAAGCGGTTATATGTCTTGAGTTGGACTGATTAGGGCTGTACACCCTGGATGACTGTGCCAGTCTAGAGCCATGAGCATCCTGTGTGTGTGCTACTGCAGTGCCGTCCATTTTAAGTTGGCCTTGAACTCTGGCGGGTAAAGTGAGAGCAGCTGACACGGTGCGGTCCAACCATTTTGCTTTAAGATGAGAGGTGTCCATACCACCTCCGGAGTGGCTGTGAGGTTGCGACGCACCCATGGTTGAGTTCACTGAGGAGATTGGGAGTCCTGAAGACGATGGGATTTCCAGGGGTGGCTGGGTGTGTGTGGACAGCTTGGAGTAGTACCCCTGTCCTCCAGAACTGCAGGCGGAAGGGGAGGGGATTAAAGAGGGGCAGAATGGAGAGGAGGAGCTTTGTTGGTGATAGGTGGGACTTTCTGAGTGCTGTTGGGATTCGGGCTGAAGAGGCAGCATCTGTGGGATGTCCATTAAAGAGGAATTTAAAATATGGACGTGATATGGTATTGAAATATCTGTCTAGTTTTGCATAGTGAGAACTTTACCTGATGTGGGTGGACAGAAGGACTCCTGGTGGCCAAAGCTGAACTCTTGATGTCATCAACTCCATCTGACAAGACACAGTTAATGACTCTACAGCTCATATTCATATCATACTCAGTGCTGTGATACAAGGGACATACCAGAGCTCTTGTCACGAATGCCGATTTCGTCATTTGATCCAGCCTCTGCTCTTTTAAGAGCACACTCTATCTTCAAATTACCCCTCAGGACACGCTCGAGAGCACCGTGCCCTTCCCTTAACCGCTCAACCGATGTAGGCACCATCCTGATAGACATGGAGAAAGCCACAATGACCATTTTAAAAAGAGATAAATCACAGATGCAGTTTATTGTGCAACCCAAATCCTAATTCAGCCCTCTACATTGCGAGTAAATTTCAAACTATGCGACCAAAAAACATCTATTATTAGTCACTGGCATGTAAATATTAACATTTCACTCGCCAGTGATCGAGCGGAGTAGTGTCGAAGCACTGAAGCCCTTTTACTGAATAAAAAGCAGTTGATTTAGAAGCTGGATTCAGCCTCGTCTTTCCCTGCATGCTGCCCCATGAGCATGGAGGAAAAAGCACTCGTGTCTCATTCAGATGGACTCCGAGCATCTCAGGACACCGCACCACAGATGTCACAACAGCAGCTCTCTTGAGAGCGTGTGAAGATGAACCACTTCTCAAGTGGAGGCTTGCACCAAACTCCCGCAAAAATATAAATAAGGTATAAACGTATTCATTTTGTGAACGCAAAGTGACTTTGTAATGGTAAATGTCCGTGGTCATTGCTCTATTTCTGTGGACATGATCAAATGCAAGAAACAGGATCTCGAAATCTTCATGAGAAATAAGGGCTTGTGAGTTAATCAGAGAGCCTTAAAATAATGTGTGAAAGTGAAGATTTTAAGGCAGAAATATTTTACTATTGCATAATAGATATATACACAACATTTAGTTCCGGTCCTCGGATCTGATTGGACGAGAGACGTTCCATAAGCACTGATGGTCTGACAGCATCATCACTCGCTTCACTGTGTGTGTGTGTGTGTGTGTGTGTGTGTCACTCCGCTTGTGTTCGTCGTCCTAAAGTGTGAGAGCAGTGCAGATGTGTTAAGAGCTAATGTAGGCTGTGTGTCTCTTTTAAAAAAAAAATGTATTGCATATGTTTGCCAGCAGGTGGCGGCAAAAGATCATTTTTGTGTGTAATATGAGCCAGTGGGTGACGTGAAGTGAATCTGCATCAGCCGTTTACATACAACAGTTCTTGGTGATCGATTGTATTACTACTACACGACTAAAGCTGGAAATATCTTTAAACTGCTTTAAATGAACAGCTGCAGCATTAAGGCTCATCACAGCTGAGAGACACAACAGACTGATTAATTACACAATGGGTAATTGTTTAAAATGGTGGAGGACATTGTGGTTTCTATAGTGATCGACTCTTGTGCACCCGCTACTGCAAAATAGAGAGAAATATCCCGGCTTGGACACTATTTTACCACTGAGAAAGTGGATCTTCAGAAAGCTGATCTTCAGAAAGCTGATCTTCAGAAAGCTGACAGCATCTCTGCTTTGGTGTGGCAACAGGCGATCGCACATACTCCATCTCTCTCACTCACTCACTCACTCACTCACTCACTCACTCACTCACTCTCTCTCACACGCCACATCACAGCAGTGCTGATGTAGGACTATATCGCAATCTTGCTCATGTGATATTGCTTAAATATAATATAATAGCTATACAGGTTGGATGAGTTACAAAAACAAAAGAAAACAAAACATTGAAAAAGTCCAATGGATCAAAAATAAAATCACAAATAAGAGGGATATATTTTATTTATTTAGACATAATGTGATTTTAATATGACTGTAATTCATACATTTTTGAAGCCTGAAAAGGAAATAATATACCCTTATTTTATTAAATGACCCAAACTAAATTTGTATAAATTACTTGTTTGTGAGTTTGTACGGTAATGAATCGTCATATTCGTGAAAAACCTAAAACAGACAATTAATCGTCGTAATCGCAACTATTTGTTTGACAATTAATTGTCAGCCTAATTTCATAATCTTGACCCCTAATTTTCATTATAAGGTTCCTACCTTGTGAATTGTTTTGTTAAAAATGTGTAAGAAATTTTAAACAGTGACAACAGCTTGTCTCATTATTAAAAATGTGATTTCATGACATCAGATAAATTGATAGAATGTGAAATTTGTACATTTTTTAAAATCTAAAATGTGATTAAAATCATAAATCAAAATATATATATAAAAAAATTACAATATACTATATTGCGTGAATATATATGAAGTGGCCCCGCCCCCTCTCTCAGTTTGCTTAATATATTTTCTAGTTACATTTTGCTTACATGTTGTCAAAAGTCTGGTGAGTAAAAACTAAAATTGACTAGCCAATGACGATTCTTTCTCCAACATGATCGAAGAGGGTTGCAATAATTACCAGGGAAAAAAAACAATAGCAACCATCATCCTATAGACAAAAACCGATAGTTCAAAAAAGCAACTATCAGCACAGATTTATCAGTAAAACCAATATATCAGTCTATATCTATTTGATATTTAAGACTTCTAAATATGATGTAAATATTACATAATTAAGACATCATGCATGTATCTGTGTGATCTCTCTCACCAGTGGCTGGATTCTGATCCACCCGGAACTGTAGTCTGTGTGTGGTTTCCAGACCTGACATCAGGGGGACTGACCTCCTCTATCTGTGGGAAAGTTTGGTGTGCTGGCGAGAATGAGTTGTGCGGAGAGACTGAGGTCTGAAGATGTAAGTGCTGCCGCCCTGGAGACTCTATGAGAGGGCAGAGCGGGCTGAGGTGTGTGACGAGGGGCGCTGGGTCTCTTGCCCCCTGCTTCCTTTTCCTGTACTCCAAGAGCGAGACCTAGAAGGAGTGTTAGGTGCATAAGAAAGATGGAAAGCTGGACATATGGGGCTTTTCCACTGCATGGTACAACTCGACTCGACTTTTTTTAGAACCACCTCGGTCGAGGTTCCAAGCGAGCCGATACTAATGTGATGACAAACCCCTGCAGATCACTGATTGGTCGGGGAGAATCGTCACTACAGGCATCACTGGATTTGTGACACGGGACATCAACCCCCTAGTTTTAAAGTTAGCTACAGCGATAACAGTATCATTTGTTCGAATTGACTTTCGAATTGTAAACAGATATGGCTGTGTGCAAAACCATGCTGTGGTCAATAAACGAGGTGCAGACGGTCCTATCGTTAGCGATGAACAAAACGACGCAAAATGAAAAAGTCTCTCAGGAAGTGTCTCAGCTATTGGCCACACACGGATACCACCGGACCTACCAACAGTGTAGGGAAAAGTTATAAAAAAAAAAAAATTAAAAAAAAAAAAAACCTTACAAGTGACGACAGAACCATCAAGGAAAGGTGGAAGTGGTTCGACCAAATGGACACTATCTAAACAGCGAGCAATGGGAGGGAGAGTGCCCTAGACTGGTGTTGGAGGATGGTACGTTTGGTTACGTTAACTCAATACTCCGCTTGAAAGCTTCACTTTATTTAGTTGACCAGCTACTGGAAGCTTCTAAAACAACCAGACCAATTTAACTGTTACACTTGTGTAAAATCACCATCAACAACCGCTTTATGCAGCACAATCAGCTAGCAGCTAACAGCTAGCGCTCGTGTTATTGTTTATTGTTTTGTGTCGCGTTTAAGATGATGTCACAGCAGTAGAGGAGGCGCAACTATGACGATCAGCCTATAACCCCACCCACGCTGATGAGGCACTAAACTGCAGTGGAAATGCAAGCTCAGAAAGGTAAAGCGAGCAGAGTCGAGTCGAACCGTAACATGCAGTGGAGAAGTGTCAATAGATGGTGAACAGGCATGCGTTTTACATTACATTGTAATCTCTTAATGCACACATGCAATGGTCACATGTTTGTGTAAAGCATCAAGTGCATGATAAATGGGATGTAGGACGATACATTTATAGTTTTAACAGCATGCACATTTAACCAGCGAATTCAGAACAACACTAAACTGCAACACAACATTAAAAGGTCATACTGACCTAGTCGTCCAGAGTTAGTACAACTGACTAAACCAAAAACAGCCTATGTTTATTTTATTTTTTCCCCTAGGATTCTAGACAGTTGAACAAAAGCAATCACCACACATATGCATACAGACACATTTACTCTGAGAAATGTTTTTGGATAAAGAGAATGAAAGCATTGGTGTCTTTGAATGGGTTACAACTGCCTTTCCAGCTGTTAATTGAGTAAATTCATTCTTCCCAATACAGATGAGGAAGCATAATGCAATGTTATGGACATGCACACTTCTACATGGAGGCCACTTATGTGATATTCACCATGTTCTGCATTGGCTTGAACTGGCCCCTTACAGCTAATGCCTGGTAACCAGCCAAGCCAGTCAGCTGACTACCAGCACTCACCATGACACTCTGTCTTGAGAGAAGTGGAAAACAAAAAATGTTGCGAGAGTTTTAAGGGTGAAGATGGGAAAGAGAAAGGGGGAGATAGAGCAAGAAAGAGTTTCATGCCAGATAGAAGACAGTAGTTCATGGATTAGGTGTACAGGTATGTAAGAAACACCGGCTTGCCTGGGTTTCACAAGCTTTTAGTAGTTGCCTCTGAATAATCAGTTTGGGTTTTTAATCCAAGGGTATGTATTCTTCCATAATACTCATAGTTTAGAAAAAAATCCTATCCATTAGTTACATTTGTAGAAGTGGGGTGATGTAAAAGGGAGAAGCACTTTGGTTCTTTAAGTATTATGTGGGGTAACGATAACAGGCACAATGCTTTTTGTTTTAGAGAGCAAAGTTAAAGCAAATAACTTTTAAATAGAGAAACTCTTTTGGCGGGACAACTTGCCTTTTTCTTCTTTGGTGGATTGTTGGGGTGAGGGGATGTGCTGCTCTCTGAATATCCGCCTCCAAACTGTGTGTCTGTATATGGTGAGAGAGAACCAGACCCCACCTCCATAAGCGGCTCCTGGCTACACACTGAGCTGAAGTCAGAGTCAGCCATGGAAAAAGCTCCCTCCGACTGTGGGACGCGTTTGTCACTTACAGGCCCAGCGGGCAGATTGGCATTGAGAGGAGAGCAGGTGTAAATGAGATTAAATTCTGTCCTGAAGTCTGTCTGCTCTCGGGCCTGTGCCTCAATGCCATGTGAAACCAGGGAAGAGTCACATATAGTGGGCACAAGAGCTGAGCTGCGGGGAGTCCCAACTCTGGATCCATTCAAGGAGTCTGGAGCAGCAAGTGATAAGTCATCTGACAGTGGAGTGGGGCTTCCCAAGCTTGAGGAAAGGTCAGGGAAGGCTGTGACCTGAGGAATAAAGTCAGGACGCAAACACGGCTGAGGAAAAAAAAAAAAGTGTAATATAAGACTGTTAAATCAGAAAAAGAAACACCCAGACTCAGTCATTCTTGATTAACACTCATTAAACCCATATGTTGTGTTCCGGTCATTTTAACCCATTTAAATTACATTTATTTTTTTCTTAATCCAATTGGAACCACATTTCTTGACTTTGTTCTCATATGGTATCTGGAAACACTATTTATTTTTTGGACAATTAAAAAAAATAAAATAAATGTTTTATTTCACTTCATTACACTTGTGTTCCTGGTCAAAAATAACAGGCCATTGGAAATGAATAGATTAGACTGCAAAATACAGAAATATTAAGTTTTCAGGAGCATCACAATCCTTTAGATAAACATGCGTGGAAGTCTTTGGATATCTGCACACACACACGAACACAGACACACACGAACACAGACATAGACGAACACAGACACACACGAACACAGACATAGACGAACACAGACGAACACAGACACAGACGAACACAGACACAGACGAACACGAACACAGACGAACACAGACACACATGAACACAGACACACATGAACACAGACACACATGAACACAGACACACATGAACACAGACACACATGAACACCTACATATCATATTATGTTGTGTTTGGGCTCGTTTGAATCGGGATAGTCTGATGTAAGTTACGATATGTCATTGTTATATGTATGTTTCGGGAAGTAAAAAGGAAAAATGTGACAAAAAGCCACTTCTGTATATTAGACATACAGTATGTGTGTCAATGGGTCTCTAAGTCAAACTTATTTGCTCATTGCATTCTACTAATTGATCATTTATTATGTTATATTTCCACAGGAAGTGCCCCCCCACTAGCCTGGTACACGCTCAAGTAATCCTTATATCAATCAAAATTTATATTAAAAAAATATGTTCCGAAAAGGAGTACAAAAGGCGCTATATAAGTGCAGACTATTTACCATTTACAACTTTTTATTTTCAAACAAATATTTTTAAATCAAGGAATATATTATTCGAAAAACACTGCCTACAAATACCATTTTTATTTAGGCTCATACTGTAGCTGTGGATTAAACAATCTTTATTACAGAGTCCCAAATGTGGTTAACCAAATAATACAAACGTTGCCATGTCGTCCCTAATAATCAAATCAACCATTTTTTTTGTAACGTCCTAACCAGATGCAATGAGGTAAGACTCCAATCAGACCAGATTTTTTCAGAAAGTTATTTTTGAGTGTAATTTGCATCAGATGGTCAAAAATGTGCATACCATCTCAGGAGGAGATCAATGTCTGTGTTTGCCACAGTTAATGGTACCTACTGGTTAAATGTTTAACATGATGACTTGATGAAGTTCTGCCAAAATAACTTACAATATATCCTACATATATTTGATTACATCAGTAACCACAGAGACTTACTTCTGGAGTCAGAGATTCTGATCTGTGCACAGGAGAGGCCTCGGGAGAAGAGATGTTCTGTGGAAAACAATACAGTCATGTAATATCAAGCTTCACTAATATGTTCTGACTTAAACAAATGCCAACAAGCTGGTTTAATCAAAGAGCAGTATGTGTGTGCACCTCAAACTGTAGAGGTGTATTGCAGCGGCTGGTTGGCAGGGATGTGTGAGGTGAGAAGGAAAGCACTGTGCCGTTCTGCCCCTCAACCTCTCCGTCTAAATAAAGCGGGCAAGGGGTCAGGAGGGGGTGAAGAGGCATCACGGGAAGTTCAGTGGACAGTGGTGGGGTGATGGGAGACAATGGTCGCAACAACAATTCAAAGGGTGGAGGAGCCATTTCTGATGTATACTTTAACCTCCTCTTCTTAAATGGTCCTGTCAGTTCTGAAAGAAAGGCAAGATCAAAGAATATCTCAGGAATAAGTTCAAAATACAGATCTATGACACCACGGCATGCAATGTATCTTCTACCGTCTCAACAGTAGAGAGAGCATTACCAGATCTGAATGGGAGAGAGCTGCTACTGTTGGTATTACTTTTGTGGGAAGAATTGGACTCTGTTCCATCTTCCAAGGGGCCAGATAACATGCTCTCGTCAAGCGCTTGTTTCAACCACCTCTGCTCAAACAGACATGAACAAAAGCACACTGTGAAACTAAAATTAACCCAACACAAAATATAATACGGTGAGACCAACAAGTAATTTTTTTCAGGGAAATCCAAATTCAATGGAAAAACAAGATAAAACTCAAAACCTGAACAAGACATAACAGTGGTAAAGTGCACTTATTTGCCAAAGCATTCCAACCTTCTTGCAAGAACCATATGAGGGGTCAATGATAAGTGGTCGTCGGCGTCTTTCAGGGTTAAAGGGTGAACCAAAGCGAACATAGTGTTTGGGTGTAGTACAGATGAAGGGTGAGTGAGATAGTCCTGGCAGCATGTTAAGGGTGGTGGCCAGAACCGTGGGGTCAGTGGTGATGCGTAAAGGGCGTTCCAAAGACTCCTCCACCCGCTCGTGAACCTTATCATTCAACCACTCTGTTACCAGATACTGAGAGAGAGAGAGAGAGAGAGAGAGAGATCAATGTTAAATGTACATTTACAGCTCTGAAATACAGATGACCAATATGATTGCTACAGCCAAATTCTGATTTGTTTGATATTACTATAAAATATATATAAACAGTGTTTGGGTGTAGTACAGATGAAAGGTGTGTGTGAGAGTCCCAGCAGCATAAAATATAGATATTTTAAGAATCGCACATGAAGTAGTAGGGTATCACGCACCCCTCGTGCTGAAAATAGGTTTCATCCATCAGATTTGCACTTGGGCTTTAAGGAAAACATCAGAATAAACCTATC
This sequence comes from Moxostoma hubbsi, assembly GCA_032164185.1. Lineage (NCBI taxonomy): Eukaryota > Metazoa > Chordata > Actinopteri > Cypriniformes > Catostomidae > Moxostoma > Moxostoma hubbsi. The sequence goes on along the minus strand of JAVLUX010000017.1, from coordinate 636,836 downwards.
TGGAATTTAGTATGCAAGGTGATGGTTACAATGTTTGCTCACCTTTTTGGTTTTGGGGTATCTGACATTTGCCTTATTACCCATTGCTGCAGAAGAGGCTCCATGTGTGTCACTATCCTGGAGATGTCCAGAGCTCAGAGCTCCCTCTCCTTGTCTCTGCTCTCCGAGACTTGCCCCTGTACCCCCCTCTTCAGCTCCTGTCAGAACTCCCTCCGCTGCCTGCTGTGCAAGAGCCTGCCGCTGTCTTCGGGCACGCTGGGCTGAAGTGGAGCGGTATCGAGAGATACGACTTTTGGGTCGTGGTTTGGAGCTGCGGGCAGCTTGCGGTTTAGGGGCAGTGCTGGGCAGGGCAGATGGCTTCTCAGAGTCAATGGCTGTTGTGTCCTGAGAGAAAGTGTGTAAAACATATTTAATTAACTAAATTAGTATGCCATTTCTGACCTTTTAAAAGCATTCGTGGATACAGTATCAGAGGACTCGTGTACGAAACTTGGAAATGATTGAATCCCAAAAAACTGAGTGCATGTACAAGATACAGATTCTGCGTACTGTAAACATAAAAGGTTTTCAGATTTATATAACTGTATATGCCAGAAGCTGTGCAAAATTCACTTTATATCCCGTTTAGAGATTTGGGGACAAAGTTGCACATGTTTTTATCCCCGCCCTTTTTCCTCCTGAAATAACCATTAACCATGACGCTTCCAGCGCCTGCGGTTACTATGCATAAACTAATCGGTATATACATTCCATATGCATGTTGCTATCCAGACACATGATACACTGTTTGCCGGAATGAGAAACTAGGACATTAGAAGATAAATGATAGAAGATATGATGCTCCTTCTAATAATTTCTTAATCTTTGTCTTGTTTTAGAGTAAAAATTATGTGCCAAACTCATAAAAATCAAAGTAAGAAAAGAGTGGCACAAAAACACTTATGCGCATCCTGAATGCAGATTTGCCATGCTTCAGTGTAACCCGAGCACTTAATATTGCAGGTATTCACCTAGTTCATGACATCAAGCAGTTTAAACCTCTCTTAACAGCAACTAATTATTTAAGCGGTGTCTGACTGAATCATCAAAAGACTTCAATCTCTCCACAGCACATATATGGGAATGTTAACTTCAATCTCTGATTTGTTATCTCCTCTGTGTTTTACACTGATTATTGCATCAATCTTAAACCTCTGTTGATCAGGAACCCCATCTAATCACATCTCATACCCACGCTGCTCAAAAACAACCATAATAACAACAAGCAATTTGCGGTAAGTCATGGCATCCGCTCATGTTATTTCTTCCTGCATTGCATGCCACATGTTTACTATAGCTTCTTCCATCAGCAGTGAGGGATTCACATGTGATAAATGTAAGGAACTATTCAGGCTGACAGAGATGTTTAATGAGTTAGAGACACACATCCGAATGCTTGAGTAGGTCAGTGAGAAAAAGAAGCCGGTAGATACTGTATCGGATGCGGGTAGTACAGCGAGCAACACACACTTTGGTACCGAATGTAGACCCCTTGTAGCAGGGCGTTTGGGTGATGTCTCAGCATGCCAACTGATGCCAACTCCAACTGTAAGACATCGAATACATCATATGCCATTGTCTGAACATTGGATTTAATATTGACCCCACCGAACCTCACCGAAATGACCTGCGGGTTGAACTGTGATGCACCTCACTGATCTCTGCCTGCATCACCTCGATCTATTGATGAACTACACTCTTATAATGGAATACATCGACTATCAATTAATTGCCAACAAAAGCTTCATCAGACAATTAACAAAGACAATTGCATCAATGTGAACTTCTGCAGTTTATAAGACATTAGTCATTAATCTTACAGTTCAAACACAATCGATGTTTAAACACTGACTCTTAACACTTAGTTTGCCACTAACCTTCAGCTCGCTCACTGGAGTTAAACACAATTATTATTGAATTATAAAATTTTTATACACAATTTACAATCATATTTAATCAAACTAAACAAACAAAGACTTCATAGATATTACATTTTCATTTGACTAGTCAATTAGTCGTCTGCCCTGGCACATCCCAACCAAAAATATCTAAACATCCTTTAAACCAGATCAATTTACCTGAAAATATTTAAGACTTGATTTCAGAAAATAAATCTTGGAAATAAAAGTATTAAAAAGTAATTAAATTTGTAATAAAAAAAAACATGGCGCTGCAGATTGCTACTTCGGTGTGGAGCTCGCTAGCATTTTTGTTACTTATCTTGTTTGTCATGTTTTTTGTGAGTTTTTCCCGATCAGTTATAACATGGATGAACTGCTGAATATTCGGCATACTCGATTATTTTTTGTTTGATTATTCTGATGTTTTATTAGACATCTTAGTTGGAGGCGCAGCGGTGCTCTATGAGCGATCCAAAAGACGCACGTGAGGGAAGCGAGCCGGCGTGCTTGTGAAGATTGGTCAACACGGCTTTACGACTCCACAGCCGAGTATTCATCCGGCAAACGTCCGCTCCCTCGCCAACAAAACAGACAAACTGCATCTGCTCAGTCAAACAAATAAGGACTTTTCTAACACCGCTGCTCTGTTTCACGGAAATCTGGTTGAGTAAAGACATCCCGGATAGCAAGTTACATCTGCCGGGCTTTCAGCTGTTCAGAGCGGATCGCAAAGTTATCGGGGAAAAGGAGAGGCAGTGGAACATGCTTATACATTAACGAAAGTTGGGGTACGAATGTAACAGCATTGAATGTGAGCTGTCCTAATTTAGAGCCTAATTTACAGTACAGATTTATTTCAGCTTTTATTTCTTTCATCACATTCCCAGTGGGTCAGAAGTCCACACACACTTTGTTAGTATTTGGCAGCATTGCCTTTAAATTGTTTAACTTGGGTCAAATGTTTTGGGAACCTTCCACAAGCCATTACTGTGCCAGTTATGGGCATGGGCACAATGTCCCAGTTTCAGAAAGCATGGCAAGGCAAATATTTTCTTCTCAAACTGATTTTAAAAGGTTTACACCACCCCTTACAATCCGGATGAAGTTTACATCGGATTTATATGACTTCCTTTCATCTGTTGTCACTCAAATAAATATTTTTAGAAGAATATCCCTTTTTCCAGTGGTTAAATCAATATCTTAATAAGTGATATGATAGGTGTGGGTGAGAAAAGTCCTTTTTACTATAAATTCTCCTCCCTGCTCAGTCAATCTCCACTTTAACTTTCACATTCTTCTTTTGTTTTTGGTAATTTGCATTCTTCATGCATATCGCCCCCTACTGGGCAGGGAGGAGAATAGTATGCGTGATGCAAATTTTATCATCAGCACAGTCCCCCATTTCTTCTCGACATGTGGACAGTCCTTGTCTGCGTGCAAAGTCTGTGCATGCACCTGCCATATGACTACACAAAAAGAGTAAAGCAACGCAGTCGTAGTGTGCATGCGTTTTAAACATTCCTATTTGCTCTAGGTGAAAAGAGTATACTTTGAAAGGCAATGCGTTTGACCGGGTGCAATCCGCTCCGGAATGTAGAAAAATAAAGTATAACCCGGCCTTAAAGATACTCTTTTAGTGCCGTAAACTGCAGGAGCATGTGCTGAACACAGGAGAGGAATATCCGCTTGTCAAGAAAATCCCGGCCACGCACGGACAGTCTACGCAGACCGTGCTGATGACAAAACTTGCTTCATGTATTCTGTGACAGATGAGCAACACTAGGTGCATTTACACGGACCCTAGTAATCTGTTTGTGATTGGACTAGTAGCACATTCTGATTGAAAAAGTCTCATGTAACCACGTCAATCAGAATCTGGGATGGCATACGGGTGAGTAAATGATCAGAGAATTAAAAATTTGGGAGAACTGTCCCTTTAATGAACAGGCAAATTTGAAGCCAGCCTCCAAAAAAGCATAAATTAAAGGGCAGTATCAATGCAACTGTACCTGCACATCCTCATAGTCATTTGTGAAACCGTATCTGCAAGAACAAATAAATTACTGACAGGCGTGTGTTCATTGGATTTGTCCTGTGCACCATGCTGTCATTGTGGCAGAAAACATTTGAGAATGGAGAAAAAAAGAAACCCAATGCTTCTAGACTGATGACACGTATGTGATATTAAATTAATTCTCATAAGCAATTGTTTTATTCAAAATTATATAAAATCAAAACTGGACTTTGTTTATATATGCATACATTATTGTCTTATTAAAACAAAACAAACTATAACAATTTATGTTCAAATAAACCTATGTCCTATTTCCATATTGTGAACTTCGCTTTTAAAGGTGCATTTGTTTGCTTACGTCATCTTGGACCAACACTGACACCTACTGTAAGGCCACGGATGCAGCATCATTCAAACAGAATAGATTTGAATTACTGTTGCAATTACAGAAACTCACTATTCACAGTCATGATTCATTTAATCCATGAGTGAGTGTCCAATACCAAGACAGATACTGAGATTAAGCAAGCAGTATTCGATGGGTCATGTGATCCAACATTGGGGGGGCCTTTAGAAGTTACAGAATTTACAAGGTTACTGATATGACTAGAGTCTTCGTCTCATGAGAGCAGTCATGCTTTTATGCATGTTTCCAAATTACACTTAATTTCTTTAGGAGTAAATATTTGTAAAATACAAGTGAATTTTTAACTGTTGGCTCTTTTTTTTCTTTGTGTGTCTCTCTTGTGTAAATTTGCTCAATTTATGTTGTGCTCTGCATTGCTGTTTGAATTATTATATATATATATATATTAGGGCTGTCGATTAAATTAATTCACTGCGATTAATTTGACAAAAAAAATAACACGTTAAAAAAAATTGACGCAATTAATCACACTGCCCCCGGACCGTAATAAGGAAGATTCCTGAGAAACGCTTGTAGTACCACCTGTTTACTCCAGGGGGCAGTAAGTGACACTTCAGCTGTATGAGCAACACACAGTTTATACAGTGAAGAAACACTTCAGCAGAACAACACAAACATGTGTTACGTTCTTGCGTTCAAAACACTTGATGGAGCACAAATCTGAACTAAGAGATCTCAAGATGTGTTTAAAGATTGAGTATTAAACTATATTTAACTTCACACAGTGACCTAAAAATGTGGTAAACAATACACTGTATTCTAAAGCCGCTTTTTGTATCGTCTTATCATTGTTGAACTCTTCTGCCACAAGAATGTAATGCATTTTAATTATCTGCATAATTTTTAATATATATATATATACACACACCCACACACCCACACCCATGGTGCTATAGCTTTATGTGTAAATACTGCGTTTTCTTCTTTGTGAATTATACATTCGGATGATATCGTCCTGCACTCAACAGTCATTCTACATCATTTTACGGTACATCACAACAATTAACATGCACGATATTGTTATAGTGGCCACTTCAAAATACAGTAAAGATAACCAGATAACCTTTTGGCCAAATTGTTTACATTTTTCTGATCGCACAGTAGTTTTTATACATTAACGAATCGAGATTTACAACACTGTGTGCGCGCAGCACAAATGACACAAGCGCACTCTGATGTAAACAAACCAGCATGGAAGAGAGACGAGGCAAAAGGAGGACGCAGCCAACCCTTTCTCCATATTCTAAGAGTTAAGTCGGAAGTATTTTGGGTTCAATATAAATGCAAAAGGAGTGTTTCCATTTGTGTAAGGAACACTTTGCAGATAATGTGTAACATTAGCCTCAACAACACAAGCTCTGTACTGCTCTGTAATGATCAGTGACCCCGTAACATAATGACTATTTAAATATTAAAACATCAACTAAATGGTTTATTTGGATATGTATCTGTAGTGTTGATGGTAGTTTTCAAAACGTTTAAAAGGTTCAAGAGTTCAAAAGTTCTTGGTTATCTGTTAATTCAAAAGGGCAATTCGGTTTTGAAAAGGTAATTAAACTTGTAATTAAGAGAACAAAAATAAAGTTAGTTTGTTGTCCAACCCGTTTTTTGTAGGGATGCACCGATACCACTTTTTCTCTTCCGATCCGATATCGGAAATCTCAGTGTCGGCCAATACGGATCCCAATCCCGATCCGATCCCAGTGTTGTTATTTTGCATAATCGGTTTATAATATCTTGACATTATTGTGTGGGAGTAATTGGGGTTACTCTTTAATATGTAAAGAAACACAAACCTGTACGACATTATTTAATATAATTGTGTCGATTATTAAGAAACACTTCATTATGAACTAGTGCACTGGATAATGGAGCAGCAACATTAACAGGAATTCCAGTATAAGTCTTATATTATTTTTTCAACTTAAAGGATTCAGATCTCTTATTTGTTCATTTAGTTGTAAGATATCAGCTCACTTTTCATTCACACGGTTATTTTTTGGAACCCGTTCAATTGAAATATTGTGATCATTTGTAAACACATACTAATATATTATAATAGTGATATATATTAATATATCTCAATCATGCACCTTTAACTTTTAAACCCTCACGCTTTTATTTTGACATTCTGAAGTCTCCAGGACGTCCTGTAAGTGTCTGTTTGTAGTTTAATTCACTTCTTATTCAGATTCTGGTCAAATGCTCCTCCGGTGCCGTTCTCGATGTATATTATAAATGAACCGAACTATTGAGCTTCTACATCTGAGATGTTGTTCCTGAGTAGCGTTCACATATTGCCATGCTGGAGCCGCGCCGGCATTTTATATATTAACTCATCAAACAGTCTTTTGTGATTCTCAGAGCTGTCGCACGTCTTCAAGTGTCTGAATAAAATGCACGAGTCATATGAACTACTTTAATGGTGTTTTAATGGTTCTTTTATGTTGTTTTTGGAGCTTGACAGTAACAAACGTGACACACACACACAGTATCAGATTTGGATCAGGCTCGTCGCACCGACTCCGATCCGTTTAAAAGCTTCGGTATCGGCTCCAGATATTGGATCGGTGCATTCCTAATTGTAATTCATTACCGTGTGTGTCCAACATATTTGCATGTGTGGTTATTTGAGGAAATATTCTTAGTAAATAACAGTTGTAAATAATCCAAAAGGGCGCACATGCAGATTAATAAATGGCACAAGCAAATGAGAACCATTTATTTTGGATTTTAGTAAATAAGTGTCCAATAGTTACAATATTTTACAGACGGAAAAAATAAGAGCATGATGGGAAATTAACAAGCCAGTCAAAGTGATGGGAAATGACTATTTGAAGAAAAAGGGAAAAGTAATTGTACCACAGTGGCAAAGGTGGCGTGTCGTACATTGTTTCCTCCACCTGCTCCTGTATCTGGCACAAAATTTCCTGCTGTGAAAGGAGGCACCCCCTCTTCTGCTTCCTCCCCTTCCAGTTTGGTTTGTTCAGCCACACCATCCAATGTACCCTGAGACACACGTTTCTTTCTCCTGTCAAGGTTCTGGAAAACGTGCAAGATGACCTCTGCCTTGCGGTCCTCAAGAGACTGAAAGAGGAAGAAGGTGCAAGGGTTGATACAGTGGACCACTGGCTCTCGGTTACAGTTAAAAGCATGTACAGATTCATAACAGTTCCTCCCTGATGAAGCCTTACCCGTCTATTTGGCATCACTGCACCATTCTCGTCTAACTCGTCCTCTCCATCCTCCAGCTTAACTCTGTACATAAGAGCGTCCTGTACAGTAGAAACAAGCTTGAAGCTCAACTTCATCACCATGAGAGATGGGCTTTCTAAATTACTTCACAAAGTATCTGCAATAAGTAAATAGTGGGGTTTCCACTCCTGCGGACTCATGACTTCAAGATTACTGGATAAAGATTTATAAAAACCATTTTATACACAGTAGATAGCACTCACAAAGAGCATTCCCTAGAAACATTTCACTATTGAAACTTCCTTGACACATTAGAGTTTCATTTCCATAACTTTTCAAGATCCAGGAATCACATTCGAAAGTTCCCTGATATTTTCCATGACTATGGGAACCCTAGGGCATTGAGGATCATTTTATTTTACAAACACACACCTCTGTGTCGCTAACTCCCTGTGTCTCGCTTGCATCTTCCATGAGCTGGTTGCTCTCATCAGAAACACCAGTTATAAGCCTATCCCCTTCCATTTCCCTGCGTTGCGCTCGTCTCCTCCGCGTTTCCGCTCCAGGCAGGGCAGGGTATGAAGACTGAGGGGACAGCAGCTCAAGGGGGCTGAGGTTGTGTCTCTGCACAGGACAGTTCTGATTGCCCTTATGACAAGCACAATCCACTTTATAATTGCTGTGGAGAGAGTTCCACCATAAGTCAACATAAGCGACTTACAATCACAGACACATATTGTCAAACACAAGTGCAATAGATATGAACATATATGAGAGACTAACCAGCAGTTAAACTCATAGTCAAACCCGATGGTGACTTCAGAATCTTTTGAGATTTCAGTAACAGCGTAGATGCACAGGTGAATCATCCCCTCTGCAATCATGTGCCGCACCTGTGTGTTAATGCATACAACACAAAAAAAAAAACATTTCAGACTGTCTGAGCTCAAAAACCATAAACACATCCACAGATTATCTGCTGAAGCCTCCCAGAAGGAGGCATCCTACCATTCCAGTCAATAACACAATGTCCTCACCTCAGCGTTAGGCAAGCATGATCTTCTGATGAAGCGAGCATCATTGCCAAATGTTCGAGCATCTACGCACATCTCCACTTCATTGAACTTTGAATAGAACAGGACAAATGGGTACGGCCTGGAGCACAGATATGAAATCATCAAGGGAAGGAAGAAAGGCAATCCATTTTCAACAAACACCATGTGTTCATGACCCCGTTTACACCTGATATTTAACTCTGGTGCATTTTTGGGCTGCCGCCTGCAATTTTTCACACTCAAATTTAAAAGTACACCACACACACACACACACACACACACACACACGACTAATAACAAAAAATATTATATTATTTTTATTTTTTCACAAAACTCCCCAAATAAAAAAGAAAAGTCTCCAATTATTTAGAAATAATATTGTATGTTTATAATGTTATTTGTTTTTTGTTGTTGTTTTATCACCAGTAGTCAAACACATATTTTTGATGATTTGTTTAGCTTCCTTTTCCAGCTTTATGCATATTTTTGGTGAAAGCAGATTTAAAGTTGTTTTGGGCTTACAGCAGCAATGACTGGTGCATAAAAGAGACGATGTCTTTGATAACTAACAGAAATAATTTTTCATGTTCTGATTCTTTTGAAAATATTCTGAACTGTGAAAATTGGGCAACAAAATAATCTGTACAGTCACATTTCTGAGAATGAGAACTCCCATTTGAGTGCCATGTGAAAGACTTTTGTATTCATTTTAAAGGTTGAGCCCTGAGGTCCACTTGTAATGTTGGAAACACTCCAAATTGAGTAATATATGATCATTTCCCACCCTATCTCTGGCCCTCTATCTAAGACACTCGGTTTTGGCATAAGCACTTCCTTAAATCTTCAATGTAAACACTTACTGTTCTGATTGGCTAACAGTGTGCAGCCCCTCAAATTCAGCCATTTTTGAAACAAGCTCCACAACATCATAAAACTACAATTCAGGGGTTACATATGATGCATATCCAACACAGTGCATCTGAATATATGAAACTGTTCATCTCAAGCACAGTCGTTAACACTCACACCCTGTCAACAGCGGACGTGAATGTCGAGTCACGTCAAAAGCAATAGAACCCATTATAATCAATGATGCGGTCTACCATGGAAGACGTTGTGGTGTGTTGCTCCGACAGTAAAAAGATGTCCCGTTCCATTGTTAGCTGCATGCGCTGGCACTACTACTACTGCCATCAACACAAATAAATGGTTCAGAAGGTGAGTGTCGAGGAGCCCGGTGAAGACAGCCTCAAGCCACTGCATCGCAGTCAATGGACACGCCCGGTGTAAACAGGATGTCAGCACCAAAAACTATCAGGACAAGACTAGGGCTGGGCGATATGGCCAAAATTGTTATCACGATAATCTTTTTCATATTGTTCGATATCGATATTTATCATGATATACATTTACACATTGCACTTTCTTTTTTATTTCAAAGTTGAAGGAAGAAAAGAAGAAAAAATTAATTCTAAACAGTCAAAATAGTCTCTACAAAATTGCACAGGGGGTCCAGAGACGGCCAAAGAGAACAATATTCAAGATTACAGAAAGATCAGAGCTGTTGTCCACATCACTGTTGTTCTGTCGCGCTCTTCACTAGAGATGATGAGGGCACAACCGTTGTCATGAAGTCTTGCGGTGCGGATGTAATCAATCCGGTGTCCGATGTAACCTAATCATTAGCAAGGCAGCTAGCATTAGCAAGGTCATCCAGTCTGACCCTACGTTACCACTGGTGCGTTGTGAGCAAAGCTGAGAGCGTTTTCAATTAATTCCTGCGTCACGCTCGCAAGGTGGATCGTAGGATTGGCAGCGGTGCGGGGCGAGCACTCTCCTAACGCTGTGGGCGCCTTTGAGCAGATTTCGTCCACCCCAGTGGAAACGCAGCCTGAGAAAGCCGAACTGCTTGTGTTTTAGAGACACGCAGTAAATATCGAAAATTCCTCAAAAGCTTATCGTGGATTTTCTTCATTGTGATAAATATTTTATCGCCCAGCCCTAGTCAAGACATTTGAAATATGAATTACTGGAACTATTTATTTACTGTTTTGCATCAGGGTCCAAGTGTTTTTAACTGCCCCATTCTTCAAAAACAGTTCCTTTGCGAAGCTTGAATCGTTTTAGCATTTATAAAGAAGTGGGCGGGGCCAAGGGTGCAAGGATCTTAAGTAGGCGTTAATGTTTATGAGCTGAAGAGGTGGTCATGAATTAATCTACCCCAAGTGACGTAGGGTATTCGCAGAAGTAGAGAACTAGTCGTTTTTGCAGCTTGGTTTAAAAAAAAAAACACACACGAATGTGGTCAAAAATGCACGTAACTGCATCAGATTTGCTGATCCGTCTTGAATGAGTCCCGGCAGCAGCAAATCAACCGCTGCACTAAAATAAGAGTTTAAACTTTGCCAGTTACAAGCGACTTTAAAAGGAAATAACCGTCCGATCGAAAAAAGTAAAACTTAAGATATGCACAAGCATAAAAACTTGACATTTTCTTCAGTGTGTCTGAAATCAACATGCATGGACACTTATGAGAAGCACGAACATCTGCAGCTCAGGTTAACACAGGTAATTCACTAAAATAACAGTCGCTTGGATTAAATTTCAGTTGCATCATGAAGAAATGGCGTGCCTTATTTCCCACACTTTTTTTTAATTATCATGCAGCAACACACCGACATAGTGATTGATGTATTTTCATGAAACAGAGTCCCTCCTCTCCAAATCCGATCACAAGAAACACATTTAAGCACCCATGTGTAAACAGCGATGTGTCTCGCCTGACCACATGTGAACGGATCACCCAAGACGCATCTTAATATCAGGTGTAAATGGGGTCAAAAATCGCAAAAGGCATCAGGTCCCCTTTCTTTGTGCCTGCTAAACTGATCAGCCTTTCAGGCTCAAAATTAGGAGTATTAGGGGTAGGTAAAGTGCTATGTGCTCATCAGCTTGTCGTCAGGCACAAAACAGGGCTCACCAATGGCCTTTTGAAAGGTGGTCCAACACATATTTAATTTCTGATTCAAAGCTAATAATGAAAACAAGATCAGCAACAATATACAGCAGCGCAAATAGTCTCACACATACAAACTTACTTTTTGAAAAAGTGCCCATTGGCCTCAAACTGTTGTCTGAGCATGACCTTGCCTCTGTACTCAATGATGAGAGTGTCAGGATCCAAATCCCGTGCAGCTCTGAGAATCTTCCTATGTTTCTGAACACGTGTCACACGACCCAGCTGTAGCTAAACACAGTCAAAGTTTGTAATTTTTCAAATGTAATAAAGTATTTGGAAAAGGATGTTTTCAAATAAAGTTGCTATACCTGCATTTGTGAGCCCAACACGGTGTTGTTGCAAGCCAGTTCTGTTCGGTTAATGGTGTCCATGACGACAGTAGCCGGGGTGGGGGACGAGCTATTATTGGCACAATGGTGCTCGAGGAGGGTCTGTATGTCAGCGCTGTACTGGTTCACCAAAGCTTCCTCATACTGGTCTGTCCACTGCCGGATTCGTGTCTCCCATCCTTCTGTTGTGTTCTCATCGAGAACACTGGCCTCAAGCTTAGAGTTCTGCAATAATCAGAGGGTGCATGGGATTAGAAGGTTGATTTGACAACATACAGATAAGCACTAGCATAAAGACGCTAATGATTACACTAATTGCAAATGATTAGGATTAAGCAATAGTGTCTGCAAGCAGCAGTTATGGTAGAAATTTGACTGCTAAATGTTGAAAGCGCAGGTCAGCAGAACAATTTGCGTGATCTTCCCAGCTCAGGACATGCACATACTATTACTGTACTGAACATGTCAAATTCAATTGTATTTCCAAAGATACAGAGGCGGGTCATTATCTGAGTGGGATAAAGCCCAAAGTATACTTCGGTTAGAAACAAATGCTAAGCGTATGCGTACAGGATGCGAAACACAAGCTGAACGCGTGCAACCCGATTTTTCTAACCGCGCGTTCTCTGAATGACCTGAAATTATTTGCACTAAGTGGGTCCACAAGGTGGCAACACTCACAATGGAGCCTTGCTGTCACGGAGAATCCCTAGAAGATGTAATCGCCACCAAACATCAGACGAAGGTAAAAACAACAACAGTGTGCGTAAGGAGGTCTGGAGATAACCTGCATTTGCATAAATCTGAAGTCTGAGGAATATAAAGACATCTTAATATCTTCCTGAAGAGAAATAGTCCAGTACCTCATAGCAGCCCAAGTGAGCAGGCGCCAAACGCACGTGTACGCACGCACACGTTGCACAGTCAAATGAAGTATACTTTGAAAGGCTAGCGTTCAACTGTACGCAGATGCTTAGCATTCACGTCAAAACCGAAGTATACTTTGGGCTCAACACTGCATATATGAGTCCATACCTTCATTCTCATGGATTTTCTGGAACCCTCTCTGTAAGCCTGTGATTAAAGACAGAATATCCGTTTTATTCAGGGCCAGTATTTCATTTCTAAAAAGGGGGGGGGTGGGGTGGAGGGGGGTTATTCTGATGAATCCTACTGTACATTATGGCCCCTCTTGTCAGTCACTTGTTTCCCAGCAATATGTGATGCAATCATGTGCAACCTGTTGTCATACCTCATCATTTAATAAATACTTAATCAGGTGGTTAAAGGGATAGTTCACCCAAAAATCATCATTATTCACCCTCATGCTAGGATGGACTGGTCTTCGGGAGACCCGGGACTTTTCCTGGCGGGCAAGTCGACTAGTGGGCCACCCTTCCCACATCAAATAGCAAGCCAACGGAGCGTCAGACACATACTCCGTTCTTTAGTAATAAGCGCTGTCATTTTCTGCTGAGCATATGAAACACTAATAGCCAAATAAAACGTGCAGCGCATCCACGGCCGTACCGCTTGCGCTCTCCAATGGAGCACAGTGCGACTGACGCTACCCATTTGAATTCTACACAGAATAATTTGTTATACACCCGTACGATATGTGAACCTTAATAGCTCTGTGCTAAAGTTGACGGTCATATTGCACAAGCCTGACAATGTAAACAGCTGTGATGAGGTAATAAACAGGAACCCATCATGCCATGCACAACCGTAAGATCAGGCTTTCCAATCCACACATTACCACCCTTATAGAAGTTTACATTGCAGTTAGTAACACTAACTGTAGAAACTACAGTGTTTTGGCAGAAAGGTTGATCTTAATAATATGGCAGTTGTACTCTGGATACTACGCAGGGACTATGGTATATTTCCATTAGAAAATTTAACGAAGGGCTTTAAAGCCTGGACACCCATGAATTAAGAACTAAGCGGAGTTATTATCCTTTGCAAATATGTTCAGTTCTAATCAACTTTAATCGAAGGAAAAAGTGAATTCAATAATTAAGAGCCTGATGAAAGATCAATATCAGTAAAGTTTTTGAACATGGCCCACCATCAATTAGGTGTTATGTAACGCTTTTACCCATATTATTGTTGCTGATATCAGTATATTTACATCTGCATCCCAACTCAAAATCAATACTGTCGAATGTGCATTCTATGTGACAAAAAATAAGCAATAATAAGTCACTCACCAGTTTAAGGTCAAATGTCAGTTATATGTTGACAAATTGTTAACTGATGAAATCCTGCCAGAAAGGACCTTGATGATAAATCAAGTTATGATAAAGAAAATAAATAATAATATGCATCTTAAAGATTTGAATATTGTGCATGAATATGATTAATATTATAGCATTTATATATTTATTTGGGCTGTCAATCAATTACATGACATTCCGATTAATTAATTGAATTAATCACAATTAATCACATATATAAATATTTGCTGAGAAAGCCCCTCAAATAACAATTATTCAAGAAAATGATACATGGTTATATTTAAATAATTATAAATAATAATGAATACATTATAATAAAAAATAACTCAGATAAATAAAATGCATTAATTTATTGTGAAAGATGAGTGTAAAGCGATGATAAGATGAAAAGTGGAGAAGACAACATATTTATTTTCATATTATCACTGGCCGACAGTTCACAGCGATCCATTTTGCAGCTGAATTCATGAATCTGTCAGAGAAATATAATCATAAGGGCTTTTCTAAGGATGTGTCAATGTACACACGTGTCAGACAGATGCTTTTAGAGGGCTTTGGTTGCGTTACGTCATAAACACAGAGTTTTTGGCTTGCTGTGTCAATTTAAATGTAGTTTGAAACTTAGCACATCTCGAGATCACAGCAATCGAAAGTGCGCTCCTTCCAGCTGTGTTTGAATGCAAGAACGCATCATCTTGTGCCGTCACAAGTGTCAAGCAAGTCCGAGTGTTTCCCTGTACAGCTGGAGTTTTGCTTAATGCAGCTGGTCCTGTAAGCTTGAACTGCTCTAATGGCAAATTTGCTTAATTTGTGTTTAACGCATTACTTTTTATATAAATGATTGCACCGAATTAACACGTTAAATCGACAGCACTTGTAATTATTTATGAATAATATTACATTTAATTTGGACCAGTGTCATGCACTTGCAATGTAGACAGCTTCGTTGTTGGTAAACAGGGGTGATGGTATTAACGCGTCGCTAAAACACGCGGTACAATGCCATTTGCTTGATGCATTAACAGGTTTATACATATTGTACATTTTAAGTGCAGCAAATGTGCCACAAAGCGTGCTCTCATTACATTACGCGCACCCAATGAGCGGACGAATGCAGCACGTGAGGACGCGGTAGCACTGATTTACTCACGCGGTTGTTGGATTTACAGTAAGTTAGCAAGACAATATTATTGACTGATTTGTTCATTTGTGAGGATTTGTTTACTAATCCTCACCTACATGTTAAAGTGAATAAACGTGTGAGGGAAATTCCGAGTATGAACGCAGAACATGCAGGAATGATGGAAATCGTGAATTTTTATTTGAGATCAAATGAAAAGCGAATAACAGGAAACTAATGGGGAAATGGGATGGGAACACGTTGCAGGACAGACGAACCCACATGAGCACCCACATGCATTACCCACTTAACAAGGACTAAGACAGAAATGTCAGTTAGTATTAACACAGCCGTTAACACATACTCAGTGCGTTCTTGATCTTGAGAGTGGGTGTGCCCTTTGGAAAAGTCTGTGCATGTATGTGTTGTATGTTATACCTTAACCTTCTTTGCTTTAGTGGCACTGCGCGTTTTCTCGGTGCTCTTCTTTCTCTTCTTGACTTTGTTGTGTTTCACTCTGTTGACAGTGAGAGTGATGCTGGTGGGGGTGTGCTGAGTGGCCGTGTATGACACTGCTGCGGCTGACATGTCCTCATCTCCACTCTCTGTCGCACTGCTCTCTCCCCCTATAAACACACATAAATCACACTCAAAAACAGCAATTTTAACCATCCGCACATGAAAGAGCACTGAGAGAAAGAGGGTCAGTGAGATGTGTGTGTTGAAAATCATCTAAGGAAGTGGACTGAACTTTACCTGACACATTCTCTGCTTTCTGCCGTTGTCCATTGAGCCCTTTCTTCTCCAGACCCCTGAAACAACAACACTTTCACAGCATATGTACTCCACCCATTAGAAGAAATACAATGGGCCACTGCCATAACTGGAAATCAAGCTATTGGACAGTTTTTACAAAGACAGCAACAGTTATAATTAATCAGCACATCATTAAGTGTTTCATACATACAGCACTGATGCTTGAGACATGGTCCAAACTGTCCCACAGCTTATTGGTTTATAAAATAGTGGCATTTCCAATTTGAAGAGATGAGATGATAACTAGAATGTCCTTAACACAAATGTATCATTTCATTTTCTCTTTCAGAATTTTGACATTACATTATCTAACCCAAACTGCAAAAATATTGATACTATCCCTTATTTTGAGTAGGTCTTGTTAGCAGCAAGCAAATGCTAGAAGTGGCTACGGTCTTTAATATGTGTGATATGCAAAATATTGTTATTTTATCATCACCATAATCTTCAAAAGTGTCAGATCTTCTGTATGAAGGTGGCGACAATTCAGTTGATGGTGCTAAAATTTGAAAGCATGCCTTAATTTATCCATTCATTGAAGTGAATGCCAGATTTCTCAAACTGTATAATAAACATTTGGCATATTATTGTGTGGTATCTGACAGTGTTTAACCATGGTGAGTTAAAAGCACACATTTTGTGGGAAAACGGAAGATTGCACCCAAACACAGGTGAATACCTCTCAATATGTTAAACAGATTAATAAAAAAATTCCTTGATACTTATAACCTGATTTTTTCCCCTTCAGTTTTGTAACCGGTTTTGTCCCACGTCTCAACAATCAGTGACTATACACAGGCCCAACACCACGTTTATTGCAACAGCTGTAATATTATTTATAATATAGCCAGACGCTGCAATCATCAGTGTCCAAGTAGTTTTGAAAAGAGGATAAAATTACTTAATTACTAACAATGGACCCCTATTTTTAATGTACTTTAATATAATGAACTATACACTTAGCCTACATAAAACACTTTAAATGCAACAGCTGTAGTACTACCTACAATTATTAGTAATGGACCACTATTGTTATGATTGCAATGTAATATGCTCCTATATTGCTACTTCCATTGATCCAAGAGATGTAACGTCTTCTGCTCTTCTGTACTACTTTAAATACTCTTGGAAATTGGAAGAACAATACCACAGATCTAGTTGACTTTAGTATGACAAATGGTTTGTTATGTTCCTCTTTTGTAAGTCACTTTGGATAAAAGCGTCTGCAAAAATAACTAAATGTAAAATAAAGTTATGGGGACTAAATCGCCCATTGCAGTGAGAGAGAGAGAATTACAGGCAGCTGCCCTGTATGTGTTTGTGTGTGTCTTATTATTTAATTCAATATTATTTATATTGTTAAGCCGGTTCTCGCCTCCTCCTTTCCCTGTAACCCCCTTGCACGGGTGCCGAAACCTGGGAATGAGGAGGGATGCCCGTCGCTGAGTCCTCGACACTAGCCGTCCACCAAGAGGAGCACCACTGCCATCTGCCAGGGGTCGACCATTTCTTATTCATTTTTTTGTTTTTCCCCTCCTGTCTCCTCCCAGGTCGAGTGAGGCGGGGATAACCAGCCGGCAGACTGGGCGCAAGGCACGACCCCCCGGACAGGAGTGTACGTCATGCCGAGGACCTGAGGCAACGGCAGGAGGAGTGTAGAGTGGAGGAGGGCAGGGCCAAGCTGGAACGACGTGCGCCCGGTCCCCCATCAGCCTGATGGGGCGCGAGAGATAAAGGCAGCCGGTGATGACAGTTAGAGAAAGAAAGACAATTACGGGCAGCTGCCCTGTTATGTGTTTGTGTGTGTTTTTATTTAATTAAATATTATTTATATTATTAAGCCAGTTCTCGCCGCCTCCTTTCCCTGTAACCCCTTTAAAGCAAGTGAAATCTTATTATGAGATGGGCTGCATTTTGCATCAAATCACATTAACAGTGCGAATAGTTTTGGTGTGAAAAATTGCCTTCAATTTAGAGATACCACTAAAGCACAGTGAAATGTAAAACTAGATATTTCACATTTATTTTCTAAAGTAACGTCACCCACCTGCAGTTCTCGCACTTGATGAGGAAGCCATCCTGCATCAGATGGCACTGACACCAGGCAGGTGGGACCGCTCCCTCCACCACCTCTTCCTCCTCCTCCGATGAGCTTTCACTGATTGCACAGATGTCTTGTTCATTGGTAGAGAAACAGGATCGTGATCGTCCCAGAGTGCCATTGCGTTCAGTGCGGGTGAAGACGGTATGGGAGAGTGGGGAGGCAGGAGGGGTGGGAGGGGGTGGTGCTCCATAGTTATGATCCTGGCAACACACAACAGAAAATGATTGCATCTTCAAACAATGATGTTCAAACGCAAAGAAGAAGAGAGTAAAAGAAGGAGAGCAGAGAAAAGGGGCAGGAAGGAAGATGTGTCATTGACATTTTTGTGTGGCTAAGAATGTCTAGAGGAACACCTTGCCTACCTGTCTGCTTTAGTTTAATATTAAATTCATTCTAGCCCTGTGCAATCTTTTCAAAGTTTTAAAAGCCTAAAATACACTACATCATAGAATTTGATCCGCTGCCATGACAACACTTTTCAAGATGTCAAAAATACCTTCTCAATTTTACATCAGAGGTGTCTTGATATTATTGTTAAGAATTTTGAAGTGATTTGGGTAAATGTAAAGCCTGTTTTAAGGGACAATGTGACGAGGGCAGGGCCAGGACGTGAGGACATACGCCCGGAGCTGAATCGTCCTAATCAGCCGGGAGGGGAATAAGGACGAGCCGTTCTGTGTGTGTGTGTGTGTGTGTGTGTGTGTGTGTGGGGGTCTATGCTTTACGGTTTAAATTTGAGTTTGAAACTAAAGTTCTGTTGATTGTTCACTCCGGTTTCCACTTCCTCCTTGTTAGCGAAAGCAGAGTCTGCCACAGACAGACTTCCTGTTTACAGTTGGTGGCACTAAGACTCACAGTAGTTATTTTCATGCAATCAGCCCCTAGAACCAAACATACATCTACATTTTGATCTAAATCACATATTGCACACAGAAGATATGAGACACTTCCTGTTTCCCATGTTTCGCCATCAACTGTTCAATATATAAAAAAATCTGTTCACAATTATCATCTTCAATGTCTTGGCATGATGTGCACAAACTTGGTGCCAGTCACATGAATCCCCTAGGAGTAGTATTTAAAAGTTCAGAGCCTGCAATATTAAAAAAAATCCAAAATGGCCGACTTCCTGTTGGGCAGACCTAATGACTATAATTATGCAAGTTGTATGGCACGATGAGAACTATATACGTCCCAACTTTGGTGACTGTAGGTGAAAATGGGGGTGCTACAGAGGTCGTTTACACACCCATTTTAAACCTGTTAACTCTCAATGGCTAACAGGTGGGCCGTTTGAGAGTGTGGCTAAAAAAACTTCATCAATGATCACAGACTTGATATAAAATTAGAGGTTAATTAAAGGTTCTGCAGTCTATATTGCATTTAGAACATTACAGTGAAAAACATATTTTAAAATGTTAAAAGAGCATTTTTAAAGCATGCGACGTGAGCGACAGTAGGCTACTTATATTTCATGTTCTCTGCTTATGATAAACAGCATGCAATGCGCATAACTGATCATCGCGATCACTGACAGGTGCATGCCGGTTAGAAATCTGTCCGAATTGCTGTGATATCATGGCCACTTATGTCAAAAATACTCTTGCGAGAGTGAGGCGGCTGCAGTTGCAGCAGACAGGTGGTGCAGAACTGCAAGCACGATGGGAAATGCTTTGCTGACGACACCGCTTAATGCTCATTGGCATAAACAACTGTGATATTTTGTTCTCTTTGAAAACTTTAGATTTTTTTTTTTTTTTTATGTGATTGGTAACATATGAAATATCTAATATACGTGTCTTTATTAAACTAAACAGTTATGGAAAGACACGTCTTATGGGGGAATTAAATAACAGGTACATTGAGTGTTTTGTTCATCATATTTATTTACATTTAAAAGCAACAGAATCTAAATTGCATCCACTTTCTTAACAACGAAGCATTTGAATGTGAATCATGCGATATCTGTTTTTGATATCGTAGCGGCTGATCCACTACGAGAAGTGAGAAATGTCTGAGCTCTTATTTCACTCCTCCCCGGACTGCACCAGCCTGCTCTCGTCTACTTTCAAGGCGAGGCCTTTGACATCTCATTCGAGCCTAACGTTATCACGTATAATTTAAGGCAGAAAAAATATATGTTTGTTGAAAATGAAAATAGTTGTTGGCTCAACTGCTAGCAGCACTTACATTGGAACCAGTTATTTTAGAAGTTATTCTAATATTTCTAATCTTGTAAACATCTTATAAAATTTTGTGCAATAAAATGTTGTCAATTCACGTGTGTTTTGAGAGGTGTTTCAAACATTAGTTGTGATTATATCGCAAACTGTATATCTACTGTCCCTCTTTTATGGCTTTTTATGAAAAAAAAAAAAAAGAAAAGAAAGAAAAACGACTTGTCCTGTCCATAGTTAAAGCTTTCATACAACTGATCTTTTTGTATT
The DNA here is from genome assembly GCA_032164185.1 of Moxostoma hubbsi. Taxonomy (NCBI): domain Eukaryota; kingdom Metazoa; phylum Chordata; class Actinopteri; order Cypriniformes; family Catostomidae; genus Moxostoma; species Moxostoma hubbsi. Next base: position 616,130 of record JAVLUX010000017.1, on the reverse strand, counting down.
ATTGTTCTCAAAGTCATATTGTGTTTTAGGCCAATTTCTGCCGAGTTTACTAGATAGTTGTGCAGATGTGGTCATTTGGGAATCATTCACCAATGGATCTTGGCTGTCCTCTACTGGACATTTCTGGTATTGTGTCTGAGCATTTTCTAGAATTTTAAAATTTCAGTTGATATTTTTATTATCTTTTATTTATATAAAACAAAAATCTACATTTTGTGCAGTACATTTCAATACAATAAACGTAAACTACTACAGCTTTTTTATTTCACTTTAAAATCTGCTTTCACTTAATAAACACAATAAATAACTGCCATGGTAACAGAATTTAAGACATTAAATATCCCTTTACAATGTTGCATCAGCAGTGTCGACATTATACTAAAGAATTTTGAAGCAATTCATGTAAACATGAGGAATATTTCAAAGTCTGCTAAAATTGCCTTCCTTCCTGCTGCCAGTTGGTGGCGCTATGACCATGACTCATAATAGCCACATAAATGTGATCAGCCCCCATTACAAAAAACATAGGTGAAGTTTCATCAAAATCATACACTGCACACAGAAGATAAAAGGAACTTCCTGTTTCACATTTTTAGCCATAAAAGTATTGCTTCGCCATGGCGACTCCATTAAAAATATTAAAATATTACAAGTATTTAAATTTTAAATAAGTAATTAAAAGTTCAGAGTGTGCAATTTTCAGAAAATGCAACATGGCTGACTTCCTGTTGGGTGGAGCTAATAACCATAATTATGAAAGTTGTCCGGCTTGGTGAGAACTATATATTTACTGATTTTGGTGACAACAGGTGAAAATTGGGGTGCTACATAGCCAGCCGCCCCCCCCGGTGCCTAATTATGCTTAGAACAGCAACAGGGCCTCCGCACTTTCAGTGAAAATGTTAATAAATACTGTATAATTATTTAAAAATAAAGGCATTTTCCACTGCATATTCATGCAGTAATAAACCATGATTGTGGCAGTGTAGCAGCAGAACAACGCAGAGCTATAAAAGTACAAAATTATGTAGGCCACCATTTTGTAAGCATAACGGGTCCTTAGGACTGAACACTAATCAGTGTTTTATGCCAAATATAAAACAAGATCAAAGCAACTTACAGCATAGGGCAGGCCCCGATATCCATGATTCTGTGTGCTCCCACAGTTGTGACTGGAGTATTTTTTCTTGTTTACTGCTGGGCTCGCTTCAACAGACTCAGGACTGAGAGAGAGAGAGAGAGATCTTTGAGAAGCAGTTTTCATCTTTGAACTTTTCCTTTAATCATAATAACATGCAATAGCTTCAGGAGTGTGACGGCACCAGTCAAAATACTGTTAGGAGAGGATCAGGAGGCATACACAACAAATGAAGGATAAAGATATAAAGAAAAGGAGGTGGAGTTGTGTCCATCTCTGGCTTAGATCATTTGTTACATGTGTTTTTATAAAAGAAAATAGATGCTGTGCCACCTAGTACCATGTAGTCCATTCAAAAGAGAAAGGGATTCCTTTAAAGGAACTTTTTGGGCTCAATACCAGTTCAGCTCAATCGACAGCATTTGCGGCATAATATTGATCACCACCAAATAAAATGTAATTTTATTAGAATTATTATTCCGTTAACAACAACATGGAAATATGCATATCATGAGGATAATAAGACATTTCTACTTCAAACATGATATAAATAAATAACACTGCAAGATAATGCACTGACCATGTTTTAGAAGCAGAAAGGACATGTTAAATAAAACTAAGGTTGCCCCCGACCAAAGATTTTCCTAGTCGACTAGTCGTTGTTAGTTTAAGCCATTAGTTGACAAGTTGTCACACGTTTATGATATTTATTTAATTACTTAAATATATATATTTTGGGGGGCATCAGAAAATGGTTTGAGTTCCAGGACTGAGAATGAATGTTATAAGTAACATTTCTAACACTGTTCTACATAAATGACATTAATAAGCTATATTAACAACATAAATATAATATTGCTACTTACATCTGTACAGAATGAAGTGAATTAACAGCGGAGCTTGTACAAGGTGCGTAAAACCTTGTGAATAGGTCGGCGTGTGAATTGGTGCACAAGAACATCACCAACTGTCAATCAACGTCATTGATATTAGCTGCAACCAGTACTCAGAGTTTCCCCTACCATTATATAAGGGGGCGCCCCGCCCTCCTAACGGCTCGCCCCGCCCCCCTTGAAGGTCAAGAAAATTTGATTTGATTTTCTTTATAGCGGCAGATTACAATTTGTTATTTTATTAAACAAACTAAATAGCCCTTAAGTAATGTTATTCATCTTATTTCCACGATGGCATGTCTTTTCTGTCTGTGTTTGCGCGTTCACAATTATCCCAATGAGCACACTCACACACAAACACTTGCGTCACATACAGATGAGCACTAGCAGACAGAGAGCGCGCGGCGGGAAATATGTCGCGTCAACCAGATGAAAACCAGACAAAAATATTTGCGTTTTTTTTTTTAAACCCTCACAGGGCAAACATCCGCAATAGGCTGCAAGGAGACCATCGTGCAGCATGCATGCGGATCTCAATAAATGGGCCAGACGTTTCTGACTTCCCATATCAAGAGGCTCTGGAAATGTTCTTCCAGAAGCCCAGAAAGATGCACTGCAGTGACAAAAGCTGCACACTTTGTGGATAAATTACATAAAAATAAATGTTCCAATGTTTAGTTTAATGTACAGTTCAAATAATTGTTCAGTTAATATATTCACTGCTGCCATTAAAAGAAACAAATGAACACCGTGACTCCTTTAAGTGTTTGTGTCTGTGTCAATCCCCCCCCCCCCCCAAAGCTGTAAACCTAGGGGAAACACTGAGTACTAATAACAAACTCCAGTGCTGAGTTGTCATATAGATATTTCTTCCACCTTAGACACTTTCCTGATGAAAGCTATTTCAAAAAGTGGTGCGGAAACAATTGCCAAAGGCAAAAAGTGGGTGGGACATGTCCCACACGTAATGACGCCTTTGATCATGTGCGACTTGAAATGTTGGAAAAATGCCCTCAATTCAGCACTTTCCAGCCATTGAACCCTTTAATTAGTGGTTTCTTAAGTTCTCCGTGTGTCTGAAGTGGATGTTGGACAAGAGAAGATGCCAGAAATTGTAAGCAGCACTTGAATCCTGCAGATAACGCTGGCTGTTGTGTTGGAACGGATGCGGTTTTTCTCGAGCATTTTGTGTTGTAAAAAAGAAACGAGCGTGCTTTCTTTAGGTTAGGACAATTAGAAAGATAACAAATGTGTAATTGTTTTATGAATTAAGAAGAGTAAGTGCGGAGGGACGGATCCAATAATGATTGTCTATATTTTTAACTCGGAGTGTAATGTAGGATTGGGCTCATTAATGTCACCAGTTCTGTTGTGTTTAGCAAGTTATTCCAATCACTTTCTTCTTATAATCAATCTCAGATCCAGTGTATGCTCATGTATAATATTTACTGCATAATTAATCAGCACAGTATACATTTTCTAATAGGTCAGTTGAGTAAATGCAGTGGACACGCCCATCTCTGTGATTTTTACAGACATCGCTTATCCCGTGCGAATCGACGGTAAACATTACAAATGTCAGCAGTATTGATTACTTCAAAAGACATATGTCCAGAGAACATATCCCATCTGAAAAGGGCTTTTTACTTCTGTGTTCAATTTTCAGATTATTGTAACTGCCTGTTTTTGGTTGCTTTGGTTATCGAGCAGCCCTTATTTGTACTGCCCTGCCCAATTTAAATCAGACTTTTGCCCAGACAATAAGAGTACTTCATGATGACCCCTGGCCAAACAAAACAATCTAATAATACTTGAATCATGCTACAATGGAGGACATTTCTGTTTTAGCTTAGAATAATAAGTTGTTGATGAACAATTTTGACACGGAAACAACCCTTTATTTATGCATTCTTTTGTCATTAAGCACCACATATGATCTGAACCCCTCCCCAACAATCCTCCATTGCATATTGCCTAATCGACAACTCTTCAATACGGCACAATTGGCCCGGGGATGAGCGTATGAGCAACAAACAACTAAAATTGTTGCAGCATTTCACTTTAGATTTGCTAAACTATGTAGTCGACAGTCGGCACAAAAAATGTCCTGCAATATCATACCAGAACTGTGCAATGCCACAGTACTTAAAAGACGACATCCAATTTTCACAGACCCAGCAGACATCAGGCTCTGCTCCACACGGACGCCAGACACAAGATACTTTCATCAGAACTGTGAGAAATCATGCCAACGGGGTGGCACAACTATTATAATTACCCTGCTTTAAACTCCATGTGGACAGCGCTTGCAGAGATCGTCTTGTTTTGCTTTTAGTGATGGCACTGCCCACGTTTTGATCGTTCATACGAATTGTGAGAACTCACACTGAGCTGAATGAAATGGCAGAATCTAATGTGAAATTGGCAAAAGCGTTCATTTGTTTTTATAACTTGGAGTAGGACTGCACCTAACGATTATTTTTTAGCGATTAATCTAACAATCATTTTTCGATTAGTCGATTAATCTAACGACTAATTTGCTGATTTTTCTATAGATTTTTTATTATTATTTCTTGTTTAATATAACAATTAATTAACCAAAAATGTATATAAAAAAACTTGTCTCATTAATATTTCAATATTTTAATCAATAATCTTCTCTTAAACACAAACAAATGTACAAGAAACAAAGTGTACACAGCAGGGCATTATTCTGCAACAGAAATATCCCCGTCTGAACTGGAATCTCCATTTTGCAGACCAACATTTTAAGTAAGAACTTGTTCAATTCGAGTAAAAGGAAAGTGCAATCTACATTCAGCAATCCAACAACAAAATAAATGAAACAAAATGTAAAATTCACTTTCAGGAGGAATATCAAAACATTGTGTGACCTCGAGTTTAACAATCCAACATAAAATCATTTTACACTAAATTAGTGCAATTTGAGTAACACTTAAATGTTTTTCTAACAGCATGGTGCGAATACATACAAAGTCAATGCAAAGATGCGAATAGACGTGAATTTGCGGCGCGAAGTGAAAACGCGAAATCGTTTCATTCGCGTGAGTTTACAATTTTCAACTCGGGCGAAATATCCACATGATGCGTTGTCAGCATTGAGATTGTCCGGATGTCACTAACCTACTGAGGTAGCAGCAGAAGAAATCTGGAAAAATGGATGAGAAAATGGTATCTGTGACTTCCACAACAGATACAGAGCAGCAATCGTTGTGCTATCGGCCATGGTTGATGGTGGAAAGATAAGTTGTCATAGAAGCCCCTCCTCCTGTCCTTTTCCGGAAGAGAAGGGGAATACTCGCGGGTTCGTGTTACTCGCACAAACATGAGTTTAAACACAAATTTAACCCAGCGGTCAAACGTGCGCGCAATGCGAGGGACATTTTTTTACGTGTTGTATGTGAACGCACCATTAGATTTCTATTCATCCATACAGAACTCAGTGGATTTGTGATTTATTTTTGTACCTGTAAATTAAAGTTAAAATAAACTATTACACCATTCTAAGTAGAAGTTGATTTTATATGCGAGTTTTATAAAATACTTAATTATTTTTTTTAAACAAACAAAAAAAAAACAGTCTGCGGCTCTATTATCAAGGTAAACACAAGTTTCGGATCAGGACTCGGAATCAGCAGATATTTAATATTTAAATATGGGATCGGGGGCCAAAAAAGCTGATCAGGACATCCCTAAATATAACATAATATAATACCTCTGAACGACATTAAACTCTCATCTTATCATCTGTATCAAGTCTGATGAGTCTCAGAGCCGGGATTAACCGTCACATCACAAAACACCACATCAAGACATGCAATGTTGTCTTTAAATCAACTGTGGAGTGCTAGTGTCCATCAGCCCCGTATTACGGAGTCCAACCTGGAGATAATTAGAAATGCACCTGAAACACCCATAAGGCTTCTAAGGAAAGTATGGTTTGACATTCAGCCATGTTTTGCACGGAGGGTGAGAGAAGGAAACTGGGACCTATCAAAGGAGTCTTTCGCTGTCAGGAAAGATGATTTGAAATTGCAATATGATAAACATCATATAATATTGCTGCGCTTCCCTGCACACCCACTAGAAGGCACTGCTCGATCACAGCCCAAATCACCCACTGTCATATCGTGATTTCATTCTTAATTAATCTGTCCTGGAGTTAATGAATAGCATACGGATGTCTCAGAGGTCAAGGTCTGCCGGTTTCAGAGTGTTTGGAGCGGTTTCTCCTCAACATGTATTTAAGTGACATTTTTACCACACATCTGTAACAGAGAGATGTCACGTCTGCGATGCCGGATTTTCCTCATTAACGTGGAAATTACAAAGAACAGCGATTAAATATTACATGTTCTTAGGAGTGCCAACCCTTCTACATTTTGTGGCTATGATTAATTCTGGACTGTACATTTAAATTCAGAGTTTTGTGTGTGGTCTCAGACCCATAGATAAAATTAACCATTATTGTTATTTTTCCAGTATGCACTACAAAAACCACTGAAGCTGTAATGAATGAATCCTGGCATGTGGTATATGGAATCTCTGTGAGACTGAGGCTATACAAACTTACTCTGATCCAGCAGCCATATCAGTGTAAGGTGTCTCAGGTGTGGTGACTCCCAGTGCAATTACTATGCTCATGACGTCAAGCACAGCGACGCAGGGGAGGGGATGGGGGTGAGGGGGAGGGAAAAGGAGAATCACGGGCTCCTAACGGCAGCAGCGAAGCACTCCTCAGATGGGGCGCTGCTGTGCCAAGTCACACACATCAGGAGACCTAGAAAGAGAGACACATAGAGAAAGAGAATTAAGTACTATAATCATATACATAAAGAATGACCATTCAACTGAAGCATAATTTCACTAAACATACTGCATACCAGCATTATTCTAGATAATATAAACTATCAACGTATATTTTTTTTCTTTTTCTTTCTATTTATTTGTTTGCCATTTTAGTAGTTTAGTTTAAAAATCACTCTCAAATGAATGTCAAGATTTTAAGATACTTTATGCAGTTGCTTTGCATTTTCTATATTGCAGCTCTGCACTCAAAACCAGGAGGCTCAGAAATATTTAAAGATTACAAACAACCTGTCTGACCAAACGCAAAAGAAGCTGGTCAACATGTGACCAATAAAATAGTCTACAGTCTAGTTCATAAAATAAAACACCCATCAACTGTAAAGATGTCCATTATGTCTTGTTTTTTTTTTTTACACTGGTCAATTGTAATGTTAAACTTAGTCTATCATACTGGCTTCTCCGATAACAATGCCACAGCCAGTATATTCTACTTTCAAGTCTCCATTACGGGCCGGAATTTCAAATATGCTTTGGCCCGTGTGTCCCATTGCCCACTCACCAATAGTATTTCTACACGGCAGGGTTGCCGGATTTGAACAAGAGTGCAGGTAAACAACACTGAGCGCTGCAGCCATGGAAGCCAGCAAACAAACTGGATCAGAGATAACAAATTACGCCCGACATAAAATGCCCTACCATTCGTATAAATACCACCATGACCAGAGGCGAAGTAAAGCAAGAATAAATACTGGAGATGCCTTTGGAAGAATGAGACCGCTTAAAGCCCAGAAATCCTTTAAAACGGATGCGGAGTTGCTGAATTCTGGCAACCCGCATGAGCTTCGAGTCTGGAGCGGGGCAGAGAACTCTCCAATATTCTGAATTTGGACTGAAGAACCCATTTCAAACACTTGTTGTCAATCTTACATATAGCACCTTTAATTTATATTTATAAATATTCCCTCCTTTCAAATAATATGATTGCAAAACGTCCATAAATTGCACAATACAAGTAAACACCAGCATATCGCTGTCTTCATCTAACACAATGTAATATAAGGAAAATATCATCATAAAAATAACTGTCCTCGACACCCTGGTAACCGACACAACGTCATGAAATGTTGCTCTACCAACCAGAGCCTGTTTGCACAATTGTGAGAGGTTGAAGCGCACCAAACATGCAGATCCTGCTTCTGACGGAGAATGTTTAACGGAGGTGCGCTGGTTGTCGCTTGACGAACCGTTTGTGGGTTTCTTTTAACTGGTTCTTAGAAAAGTATGAACATTGTACAACATCATAACCACACAATGCAAGACTGCAAAAGCCTGTAAAACACTGTTATAATGTAGGTGTAGATTTAGGTAGGGATGATGTGGTGTTGGGCCTCAGATGCTTTACAGGCTTTACTGTGGCCTGTACGAACACTAGAAGCCCGATTGCAACAACAACGCTGCCAAAATCAAACAAAAGGAGTCCAAAACAGACTACAGATCCCATCAAGCCTTGCTCACTTTACACCTATGTGTGAAATTCTGAAGGATCGATCTCTCAACTCCTATTGGATAAACACACAACAGAACGCATCCCTCAACCATGACGTCATCGAGAGTAGGGCTGCACGATTTGGACAAAAAGTCATATCGCGATTATTTTGAACAATATTGCGATTTGAACTGCGATTATGATGTTTTCCACATGTTCAACTGCAAAATGGCTGCTGGGGTTTTCACACTTGAACCCTCTTAAACAAAAACAAAACTGAGACCTTTTTTCAGTTCAACCACAAACAAATAAATACATAAACAGTGAAACAAAGTCTTCTTCATATCCAAATGTTACCATCCACCGTGTACCTGACAGGGTTCGTGACAGGGTCTCAGCCCACTCATCATTAGTTTTTGAAACGCAGTCAACTTGAATATTAGTGATGCTCCAATCAGGATTTTAACATCTGATACTGATCTCCAAATTTCATCTCATCAATCGATGCTGATCATTTAACTATTATTAGCTCTGTCAACACTGGTTATATGCAAACTTTCTGCTCAATGTCACGGTTAACTACATTTCACTGTTGCTAAAACCAGTTGTTGGCTAGTACACAAACTATAAAATACTATTAAATATAAATGTTACTCTTTATTCTAGGCCTTAAAAACTAGTAGGCTTATACAAACTATGATTTACTGTATATAAGATAGTGCTAAAGAATGAGGCTTAATGTCAAACTGATAACACTGGTGTAATTACATTTAAAGTGAACATTTTGGTTAGTTTGTCACCATTTCATATAATAAAATAATGAATAAAAATAACTAAATTTAATTTAGCAATGCATTATAGTATAGTAACTAAATGTTTGATATAGATTTATTATATGTACGTTCCTTCCTTTTTTCATTTTGTTGGATGTTGGTAATTTTAGTTCCGCTTTCACTTGTTTCCGCGGGGACTGTAATAAGTGAGACACGCGCTCTCGTGAGAGGTAAACAAATGACAGGAGAATGAAGAGATGTTTCTGGACTCTACAGGTGTTTCTGTTAATGTTGTTTGCTCCGCAATCATTTAATAAAGATGTTTGAATTATACCCACCTTATTTTCTGCGTTATTATTATGATACCTGTGCCTTGCGGAGACTGAGATGCTGCTACCGCAGATAATAATAAAAAACGCTTCATGCAGGATGTGCCAGTTTAGTGTAAATAAATAGTTTAGCGCACGTAAGCAAACGGAACAGAACTCGGAGCACTTCTGTTACTGTCAGCATGAGGGAGTTGTGGAGCACAGAACCGCTCTGAAAACACCATCAATGCTCTAATTTAATATAGACTGCAGCGCAAATAAACTTTGAAGAGAGCAGAATATTTACTTAATTAAATCGCAGCCCTTCCAGTTTAATAATCGCACAAGGTCATATTGCGCTTTCGATTTTATTTTGATTAATTGTGCAGCCCTAATCGAGAGTGTATAACCCGAAAATTCCTTTTAAGCTTTGCTTCCAGCGACAGTATGTGCCGTGTCTAGTTGCAGCCCTGATGCTCACAGGTGTAGCCTCGTTGCTCAAGGAAGTAACATATGTACCTGAACTTTGGCCATACAATCTCCATCTCGCTGGACGAACCGAGATTTCTCCGTGTTCCAACGAGCACGCTAATGGATCCGAAGGAGACCGCCGAGCAATCCGCGTCTCACTCTTTTGCCTGCAGAAGTGAAGATTTCTCTGCCTTCGACCGAGCTCTGAGGAATCTAGTCGGAGTCAAACAACCAATGAACACACATTCTACCCACGTCATGTGACTCAAGCAAGAGGTTTATGTCTGGGCAGATTATTATAGTGTGTTATTCTTGTGTATCAAGGTTATTGCTTGTACAGTTTATGGACTGCCGTGTCTCGATGCTGCTAATAATACTCAAAGTATTACAGTAACTTACTGTTACCACAAGACTTCCTGTGTTGTCGTCCAACAACGTTGGGCTGTTTGTGCATTTCCACCATCGCAGGTGAGACAGGTTTATCCATTAAAGAACCAACGACCATGGCGGACGGATTACGAGCTGTGGCTGATTGACAAAATAACGTTTTTTGTCACTCTGTTCTGTCTCTCGTACTAACCCCACACACACGACCCCTCACAAACATACCCCCACACACATTTGGCGAGCAGATAACTTGGCGATAGAGCACAGCTTTGTACTTAAGTTATTGTACCAGCAGAGACGCACGTTAAACGGGCAGACGACGTACATTCCACGAGAGCCATGTCTGTCACTTTGTGCACTGCACTCACTCACACACATTCCTCTCATGTATTATAAGCTTATTTGTTAGAAAGAAAATACTTTAACTTCAAACAAAACCCCGCCCCCACTCTCCCTCTGCGCTCAAACCCCGCCCCCACTCTCCCTCTGCGCTCAAACCCCGCCCCCACTCTCCCTCTGCACTCCAACCCCGCCCCCACTCTCCCTCTGCTTCAAATATCTTCCACCATTTACAACAGCCCAATAACCTGCAGTGTGTTAAACTTTGTGCTGCTGCTGCAACCCCATCCCAAAAAGTCTTCTGCCCCGAAACAAAGTGCGTTTCAAGCTTCATTTACCATCTCACATGCGGCTGAACATTTAGACCACTTTGTAGAAAATACAGAGAAATATATTGCGTATCGCCATTCAGCCTGTAAATACCGAGATATGATTTTTGGTCCATTTCGCCCACCCCTAAAACAATGTAGAATTTTTTGATTTTTATAGAAGATAAAATGTGATTATAATGAATCAAGACAAACAAATAATGAAAAACAAATTCACAATTTTCACATACTTTTTCAGTAGGGATGGCACTGATCCGATACCTGGATCGGTATTGAGTTCGATACTGACGTTTTTACTCAGATCGGGTAACAGTCCGACGAGCCTGATCGAAATATAATAATGCATGTTGATCATTGATGTTACTGTATCACCATTGAAGTAGTCCATATAACTTGTGCATATTGTTCATGCTCCTACAGTCATCCAAATGCTTGTAAATTGCAAAAGGTTGCGTTAAATAAATATATATTCAGCATGCACAGTTAATTAGTCTCAGTCGCCACACTTTACTGAACAAGCGCCGCTCTGCCGACACACACACAAACACGTGCAGAAGATTGTGAGGCGCTGCTCAGCACAATATGTAGTTGCTCCACACAAACTCCATCTCAGATGTAGATGATCAATTGATCGGTCCACCTAACATGCATTGAGAACGGCACCAGACAAGCATTTCACCAGATGTTGAATGAGAAGCTTATTAATGTGAATTAGCCTACAAACAAACCCTCAAACACAGACTTCCTGGAGCGCTCAGCACTGGACTTTCAAAATAAAAGCTTAAGAAATCACAAATGAAAATTATTACAAAATGTCTAGCAAATTATTATTATTATTATTAATAATAATAATAATAATAATAATAATAAGCGAGTCTGGGCTACTCCTCGACAAGACAAACCTATGCAATATGAAGTGTGTACAAAAAGTAACAATACATGTTTGGTATCATTTAAAGCGTCTCAGTGCGCCTGGTAAACTGGTCTCATCCTCACAGCCATAATGAAAAGCTAAAAGAAGTTATAAAATATGAGAGATGTGGTGTGCCCCTTAAAGGTGTGCCCTCCCCCAGATCCTCCATACAAACCACCTCCTGTGTGTAAATATACAGGAATCAAGAACCCATTCAATTACACATTCTGATCCCACAGTAGTGAACCCCTCAATAGGGGACCAAAATCTAATTATAATGACAGACACACCATTTGGTAAACATATTGAATTATCTGGGTTAAAGGTTCGGGGAGTCTGTATGTAGACTTCCCACATGATCGCTGTGTGTAGTTTTTGTTGCCAGGTCAATATTTCTATAAATTCCTCGATTTCCAAATTGTTGTTGTTATATTTGATTGATCGATGATTTTACTCTATTTTGAATTATTGTTCTATTACCTGGTCAATAAATTGTAAACATCTGATTTTATTCTGACTGACTCTGAAATTGTTTTCCCAAACAGATTGAGCGATTCGTATGTTACCGCAAGTCTGCGTCAGATTAGTGACGACTAATATTTGGCATCAGTTCAAGTGTACTTGGTTTGCAAAGACAGAAAGTGTGTTTCCGTTTAGAACAGCTAAATGCTGCTTGACCAATCTTAGATTCGGGTGTGTCTTACCTCTGTTTTAATTTGATGTTTCTTCAGATAAGTGTACGCGGGAAACCACGACATGGCCAATCCAAAGCTATTATAAGAGAAGTTATGTTGGTCAACTTACATCTGTGATAGTGGCCGTGACCTCTACTGAAGAAAAGTTAAATTCAAATGTATGCAATTCCATGGGGGCTATACTGACGTATCTTTGATTGTGTATACGTGAATGTGACCGATCTCAGATATATAGCAATTACCTCTGTTTGATGATCCAATACTGGCCGCTTGTGATCGTGAGACCCGCAGTGTAGAGAAAACATGCGAGGACCTCAAAGAGATCGTTTCCTAATCTGAACGGGTCAAATATAATTAAAGAGTTAAAAAGAATAATCAAACATTTGCTCACTTTTAATGATGCTCAGATATCATTAAAAACCTTTTCATTTATGGAGTCAGATGAAATAACGAGGTAATGCATAAGAGAAAATGTATTTTATTGAATCTTGTTCTGTTGCGTAAAAGGAAAGACAGTAACGTGCAGAGACCTTCACCATATTATTGGAGACTGCCATTGGACCGATAAACGGGCTTACAATTAGAAATTACAATAAAACAAATTGGGTCCCAAAAATGACTGTGTGATTGAAAAGTGGATTGATATACTAATAAAACTACAGTTACATAAATAAATAACAGAGCGAGAGAGAAATATATTTATATATATATATTATATAATAAAAAATATTTTTGCCTTATTTCTTTAAATAGTTCAATATGATTTACCCGTTTTAGTTGAATACTCAGATATGGGAAAACATGCCATGAAATTAAATATTTGATATTTTATATTTTGAGACACAATGTCTGCCCACCAATCTTGTTTAATGAGGATGAGTTATATATGTGGTATACAGTGGGGAGGGGTGTAATGCTCTTCATGTTCTTCTTTATGTTTTACTTTTACTCTTATCAGTGTTCCACAAGGGCGTCACGTGTGTACATTGGCACTTTTCAAACACGGTATGCATCAGAGTTTACCTCCAAGGGGTGGCGGCATTACTTTTACCAGCTGGAATGTGTGTGGCCTGAGTCATGTGCTCAAACGAGCTAAAGTGTTTTCCCATTTAAAATCTCTGTCTGCTGATGTCATGTACTTGCAGGAGACACATATTAAACCCACAAAAGAGAAGTTGCTTGGATGCAGCTGGGTCAGCCAGATCTTTCAGTCCATGTTCTCCAGTAAAGCACGAGGAGTGGCCATCTTGATCCACAAAACAGTTTCACTGGGAGCGTCCAAATGGCCAATATATTTTGGAAACTGGCTACATATACTAAATTCATGTTACACCCCTCAATGTATATGGTCCAAACTTTGATGACCCAACTTTCTTTAGTAAGATATTAAATTTACTGCCTAATAATGTGTCATAAGTAAGAAGGTTGGCTGCTCTTTGCTTAGACACGGAGAAGGCATTTGACCAGCTGGAATGGGATTATAAAGTGAAGGAATTTGGGATTGGTAGTCATTTTGTGTTGGCTGTATGTCACACAACTTCCTCCATCATCACATATCAGGAAAGATCAAAATAATTATATCGTAGGACACACCAGGGCTGCCCCCTCAGCCCGCTGCTTTTTGCAGTTGCTAGCGAGCTCCTCGCAGTTAGTGTTAGGAATCATCTATTGAACCTATACGATTAGGGAACGTAGACCATCCCATCCCCCTATATGCAGACGTTGTTGTTCTCTTTTCACATCCTGAGCAGTCTGCCCCCCTTATAGTCTTTTGGTGAAGTCTCTGGTTATACAATTAATTGGCAGAAGAGAGAATTTATGCCCTTGAGAGCCGATATTTACACTGAACTTCTGCACAATCGGCCCTTCAAAATTACAGATAGACTGAAGCATCTTGGAGTAGTTTTGCAAAAAAAAAAAACAATTATACATTTTTAAGTTGAATTTTCTTCAGAAAGTGGATGAACTGAAGGGAAATATTGACAAATGGAGGACCCTTCCTCTTTCTATGGTGGGCCGAATAATTGCCATCAAAATGGTCTCGCTGCCCAGATTAATGATTTTTAGAACGATTAATCATTAGTTCATAACCGATTATTCAGCTTGTGCTCGACTTAAAAGGTTGTATTAAACATGCTTACTAATAATAAAGAGGATTAAATACCTCTAAATGACATTCACTGAATTAAAGGGAAAAATAATTTTTATTAAATTTAATCCAGTAAAGAAAATCCCTGCAGAAAATCCTCTTGTTATCAAGTGTTTGCCTTTATTCCCCATTTAAAATGGTCTAAAACTCCTTAAAACAAGAAAGATTTACTTGCAAAGCAACTTATAAGATATTTAGACTTGCTTTAAGAGAACGTAACTGAAATATACAGTAAGTGTATTATATATAAGTATATTTTATCACTTGTTCATACATCTGCGAGTGCAGTGAAGACAGAATATACTCATATTCAAGATCTATTCTCTAAAAGTCTAAATATCTTATACGCTGCTTCTCAGGTGAACGCATCTTTTTTAAAGGATATTTTAAAATATTCTCAGATAACAATGTTTTCTTCTGCAGTATCGCTGCTAAAGTTAATGTTGTTTTAAATGAGTTTTAGATCTTTTTATTGGAGAACAAGCCAAAACAAAAACAAATTTAAAGTGGATTTTCTCTCTCATCTTCCTGTTCACTTCAATCCATCATTAACGCACAAAAAAAACAAACTCACTCTTATTAATAAAGCTGTGTATTGCCAATTTTCTTCACTATAAGAAATGCATTGAGTGACACATATATTATGATTCTATAAGTTACAAGTCATCGCGTTATATTCTAGCTTTAGCGAGTGTGCGCACGAGTGTCCCCTTGATAGCGTGCATCAGTCGGATGCCGATTCAATCGCTCCCCTTAGATCGGGGCATTCCTGCAACTCCTGGAAGAGGCGCAATAGAAGTTGGAGCTTGTAGTTAATTACATGACATGCTTCTGTATTATTTGAACTTTAATAAAGCTATAACGCATCAAAATGCATTTGAGATGTAACACCGGCGTGTTTCCTTTAAAGAGCTCCGACTTATTCCACAGCGAGAGTGCTAATGTATTTACTTATTTGGTATTTTGTATAATTCCCTTATAATTTGTGCTGTACATCAGCTGAAGCGGTTTGGAAAGTTTAGAGTGCATCGGTGTAATTCTTCCTCTCCTCAGAACTGCGGTGCTGCTCTCACGAGTCATCATGACAGTTTAATGTGATCTCACGTTACGTTAAATGAGATCAAACGACTATTCGACAATGAACATTTTTGTCGACTAATCGTTTCTGCCCTAATATATATATATAATAATCACACATATTTATACCGCCACCTCTCTCTCCACCGAGTATCTGCAACTCCCAAAAATAATACAGAGCAGGTGGTGCAGCTGTAAATACCTATAAAACTGAGATCTGAAAATTAACCCTAACCAAATTTTCAAAAGATCAACAATACACTCTCATATAGGTCACCATAGGTAAAACAGGTGTATTAACCCCTCATAATCCACTCTGACGAGCAGAAACCTTCGTTCATGGTTTCCCAGTACAAGGACATGCATCAAGTGACATCATTTATGTTGTTGACGTCAACGTCAAAATCTGCAGGAAGTTTTCTCTCCCCCTTTTAAACACTGAAAAGCATATTTACCTGTATGAGCCCATTATTATCCCGTTTGTTTCCTAATTTCAAATATAATTCAAACAGAACACACATATTACACAGGAGGAAAGACTTCTCATTACCAAATTGAGGGGCATCAGCTTGAACCCGTAAGTGTCTTTTAATGTCTCCAGAGCCCGAGGATTTTGAATTATTTGATATATTGTCTTCATAGAGCAGTCATGGAACAGGTGTATCGAATCTCACTGGTTAATGACACAAAACGTATTAAAACTAGCAAAGTGCGCAGAGCTCGCAGTTCATGCATCCGAACCTCGCATGGTGCCACGCGAACTCCGTATGGAATGGTCATTGCTAAGAAGGTAATTCTAAGGCTCTGGAAGACAGATACTGTCCATTAGTTTAAGACCTTGACTGAGCTCATTGGTATATTACACATGGAGAGAGTCTGATATGGCATAATGGGCTTCCTTGATACATTTCTGGTATATGGCAGCCATTTCTGGATCACCTTGCCCAGTATGATGCTGACCATGACCGGCAATGAAGCACATCGGGCGCTGCCCACATTCTCATTAAGTGCTTGTGCCAAGATATGCTGTGCTACTGATTCAGCAGTGTAACTCAATACTTTCTTAAAAACGCCCGCGTTGTTCTCTGTTTTTGTCCTAGATTAGTTTTTCTTCTTTGATTTGTGTTTGCTGTATAATGTAAAATATTATACACAAGCGTGTCCCCAAATAGTGCATACAGTGAGGTAAAGATATTCTAAACTGATTATGAAGGAAAACAACACTTGCATAAGATCAGGATCAGTATCGCTCAGAATGGAGACGTCAGTAATCGGAAGAGGAAAAGTAGTATCGGTGCATCCCTAAAGCTCATGCTTTCCATTACAGACAAAAGTTCAAGTATTGTGACCTCTGACCTGCGAATCCTGATCACGAAGACTGGAACACACTGACCTCGTCTCTACACAAAGAATACATATTTCAAAGCTGTGTGTTTTCATTGAGTAGATGGTCTATTTTAACATTCTGAATATTATTTTACTTGTTATTGTCGTTTATAGTTTATTAAGTCCAAATTCCCTCGTCCATGACATCATGCTTGTTTGAAATAATTTGTCATGCTCAAAGTCTAGTGTGATCGTCCCATCACGGTGTTATGTAATGTTTTGAGTTACTAACTACATATACACAGACACCAAAAACCATCTTATTGCCATTTAAATGCACTGTATAAGCGGCATACTCTGAATAATCTGAATAAGAACTTTTATCCTGGACTTTCAGACAATTACATATTCCAGAAATATAAATGGGCTAATCAAATAAAAGCCATGATGCATTTTTAGCATCACATATGCTCAACTTCTTAAAATGTTGAGTTTCTAGGCTTGTCCTTTGTCTCTGCACAAAGGCACAAGTTGACATCCGATAAGGAGTTGGTGAGTCACTGAGAGATTTGGTTTCACATAATTCAAGGCGGACGAAAATAAAACCTGAAAGCATACTGGGAAAATGTCAGATAGTTCTTGAAGAGCTCAATAGGGTCTATGAACAAACCAAGTTCCCCTTTTGAGGCCAAACCGGATCCAAATACATGCATACAGTTATTATGATTTTAAAAGTATGGCTTTAGAAAACCTGGATTAATAGATTCATGGCCAGTCATGGTGTCACACTTGATGCTATTTCACCAGTTTTTAGAGAATAACGACAGATGTTGACCAGTTTTACCAAAGCCTATATTATACAAAAAACGTAAAACACTCATTCACACTACAGTCATGATGATCCACACAAATAGCAGGAGAATATTATATTAAAATATATCATATTATAACATATATAATAAATAATGTTATAATATTATAACATGTATGAATTAAATTCTGTCAGGCACTATTATGGACAGTCTTTGCAGGGTCCAGATGAAATCACATGTATGAGCAGACAGACATGACAGTGTATATGGAGTTATACTTGTGCCACAATTCTGCACACACAAAATTGTATTTTGAGCACACAAAAATTTTACTGCGTGCGTAAGATGATATTTTGAGCATGCAAAAAGGTATTTTGCACTCCGAGTGGGAAGGAGAAAACAAAATGTAAGAATTCTGAGCAAAAGCTTTATTCAAATGGAAAATTTATTTCCGTTTGCTCAAAATGAATTTATTTTTGCAAGATGATACATTGCTTTACAAAACTGAGTTCAAGCATGTGCAAAATAACTTTACACGATCAAAATATCATCTTTTGCGTGCAGATAATTTTTTTAGCCGTTCAAAATATCATCTCGTGTGTTCATAATAAATGTTGTGCACTCAATATCATCTTGTGTGTGCACAAATTTTGATGTGCTCAATTTCATCTTGCGTGTGCAGATCATTTTTTGTGCGCTCAGAATATTATCTTGCGTGTGCACTATTTTTTAAGCGCTCAAAATATCATTTTGCTTGTGCAGATAATTTTTTGTGCGCTCAGAATATCATCTTGCATGTGCAGAAATGTTTTTGCACTCATAATATCATCTTTTTCGTGCAAAATAACTTATTGTGTGCTCAAAAATGAATTTTTCTCGTGCAGAATTGTGGCACACATATAACTCCATAGTTATACAGCCAGAGGAACAGCAATGCAAACTATTGTCATGTTTGTACTTATGAGAAGTAATCCAGAGCTTTACATACAGTACATAGAACAACTGCAGACGTTGATCATTACAAATGGTACTAATGTGTATCCTGTGTATTAATAATGAGAAAAATCCCGAGTGTGCGAATCTGTTTTGCACTTTCGGCCGCCTTCTCCCCCTTGTCGTTTCCACTTACTTGTTGAAATAAAAATGGAGACTAAAAAAGGACAGGCCAACTCCCCTCAGAAATACCACCCATTTCTCATGGATGGAGTTGGGGGAGGTGAAGAATGAGAAAAGCAAGTCACGGTTTTGGGAGTTTGCATTATTTTCGATTCCAAAAGAAAGGAAGTTGAACACACAAACCTGATCAATGCATGCTATAAAGTTCTCTAAGGTCAGCAACATGGAAGCTTGCTAAATAAAAATAACACCGCATTGTGAGACAAGGTACTCGAATCAAATCCATAAAAACTAAATGACAGCGAAGAACCGAACAGCATAAAATATGTACCTAACCCCAAAAATGATCTTGATAAACAGACAATAAAAAAGTGCTAGAAAGTTACAAGAAGCCAAATCACAAGGTTAAGTGACTACACTATTACATCCAATCTGACACAATTAATAATGTTGTAAATACAAGCTCTATTTCCACACAGAAACTTAAAATAACATTAACAATGCTCAAAATGGGCATATCCCATGAAAACATGATCGTTTATCTCTCCTCTGCTCTACAAGCTACATTGCTAAGCAAGATTCTTAACATTTTAGTGTATTGCTTAAATTCGTATTGACTTTTTAAGGTAATGGCTAACTAAAATGACAATTACAACATGGAAACTGACCCATGCATTGTTATTATTTGTATTCAGTATGTTGTGTGTACGTGATTTATAGATCACTATTTACAGATAAATGCAGGTGTGATTCTAGCTACATCAAGCTAGCATGCAAATCAACCAAAACAACATTACAGCATACATCAAATCATTTGATTAATATAAGTGTAAACAAGACAACAGATAACTCAACCTAGAAGAGCTGAAAGAGAATAAAAAACGCAATGTGTGCTGACAAACAAGGACTAAACTGAGATCCCAACTTCTATAGCAACTTTACCTAGTTCAAAACCAAACCTGCATACAAATAACAAAAACTTACCTACAGCGTCGTTCCAATTCAACTTAAATCCAATAGTGAACTAAAAGTATTCAGTGTTTTTAAACATGCCAACATCAATCAGTAGGCCTCTTCCCGCGACCTCGGTGTTTCCTATGAACTGTGCGCCGCAAGGCTGCTCCCGCTCTCCGGATTTCTTCCACACTTCTCAATGTCCCTCATGCAAGGGTTGAAAGTTTCACATCTCTCCTGTTTAAGACATTGTACAGTCTTCCCATTTTCACGTTGAGTTGCCAAACAATACATCAACATCCAGTTTTGTTTTACAATAATTATTATTGATATTTATATGGGTATGTACAGCTCTGTGGTTCTCTCTCACGTCCTTTACATTGGCAGTACTGCCCATCCCCCTCCCAACACCGGCATCGACCGCGACTCAACCACAGACAGGGTTTCCTACACAGAGATGCAGGGGTTCGTCGTGGAGGCGGGGCATTGGCTTCATGGTCCAACCTGTGTGGTCAGAAACCTGTCAATCACTGTAAAAAAACAGAAAAGCTCTTCTGCCATTGGATCATCGCAGAGCGGAATGTTGTCGTAAACAGAAGAGGCAGAACAGGGGTTCTTTAGTCCGCATTTGTACCGCTTGCTGAACAGACTGTCGGAGAGATTCGGTTTGAGGACTAAATGCGATATTATAACGGATAATCTGAAAAAGGGGCTTGATGCTGCCTTACTAAATACACACACCGTGGAGTTTAATGGTCTTTCAAAAAGGATTTGTTTTTCTTGTAACCTTGTTAAATTTGTGTTCTATGCAAGGGGAACAAGCTGTATATCTGCACGGGTCGCAGGGAATGTGAGGATGTTAAGAGGACTGGACGATTGACTTGGTGCAGGATTTCAATCTGTCTAAAATATGATGCTGTTGACCAAGGGCGTAGATTTGTTTCCATTGATCATGGTATAAATATTGGGGGAGGGGTTGTACTTGCTTGTTTTGATTATTGGGGGTTACCTGCCTCCCATCCCCCCTGGACTCTACGCCCCTGCTGTAGACGCTCTGTGGACAAAGTGACAGATCATTTGCAAAAATAAAACTATGCAGTTTACTCCATTGGTTGCATGACCGAAAGAACAGAAGAACACATTTATGATCAGAGCAACTGAACTCCATTCTGAACTTTGTAGACAACATTAGCGTATGTTCTGCTTGGAGTATATTTTGGAAACCAATTCATAATGTTTTAAAAACGTTCGTTTTAGGTTTTTATTTTTTTATAGCTCAAACTGACATTTCCAGAATGTAGCAGGGAGATTTTAGTGTGACAATCTTTAATGGTTATTTGTAGGTTTAATTTTATTATTATTTCATAAACGTCGCAGAGAAATGATTGATAGACAATGACTGACATTTGTGCATTGCAGCATTTAGTTAAATGTGGAAATCGAAATCACTGTATGGGATGAACAGATGAACATGATACACTTTAAAAGATCATTTACTTCTGCTACTCTTGGAATTTGGCAGTGCTGCTGCGGATGGCCCTGTCCCAAATGACAGCTTACGCCCTGAGTCAGTGGCGGAGCTAGCGGGAGGGCAGGGGTGTTTGTGACCCCCATGGACTGAAGCCTGGCCACCCCACCTGCAATTGCCATTTTGGTCATTTTTTGTCTTTGGCACAATTTCGTTTTTTTTATAGGTGGAATTGTCTCTTTACATCCACAACACACAGGAGACTTCACATGTGCGCACACCAAGGTCATGTACCTCCCCGTCCCGTGTGTCAGTGTATCCACCTCCCTCTGTTCTTGTATCCACACGCCTCCACTTTCTACACCAACAACCACCATCCAGTACATGCAGTTATGCAAATTATTATTTGAAAAGTCAAATCACTGATAGATGTTAAATATGATGAAGCAACACACTTTAACTCTTGGATATATATATTAATGAAATAATTCCAAGCAACACACTGACAATAAAGCATTAACCATTTTAATCAAGATCACAAATTTAAAGAAAGGAGAAGATTAGTCTGACGTACTGCCATAGATCACAAAATCTCTACATAATGCACACAGCCACACTTCATATATAAAATCACTATTAGTCTGAATGTTTTTATTGAGCTGTTCAGTTTGTAGTCCACAAACCCAGAAGAGAATTCTCCACAAGTTCCCTTGGGATCTTCCTTTGGGATTTTATAATGGGAGTTTGGGATTTATGAGTAAAATAAGGTCTGTGGTTAACTTCACTGGACGATACGCTAATGATTTGTTCTACATCATATATTACACAAATTTATACCTGAAACATGAATTTTGAATTGCATACTAAATCTGTGGGCTCAGCCGAAAGGTGCATTGAGGATGAAAAGGGGACACTTGTGAGCACCCTTGGAGCCCAACGTCAAAAACGACCTCCTATGGCCTTGTGGACTTCGCAGGAACACGAAAATAAGGCCATGAGACAGCAAGTCCACATCAAGTGTGCCTTTTGGGACAGAGCAGATAATGTTGGCTTTTGTGTGACAATTGCATGTTATCCCAGCTAAATGTTATTTTGGGATTCGTCACAATATCGTAACTGCAACACAATGGCGTGCTGTAAATAAACAGGCTACACATGTGTTGGCATACATGGCTTCTACATGTCATACATCCCTTAAAATCTCACAGAGATACAAATATTAAAAGCCTGAGCTTGAGAAACTTCCAGCAACACATTTTTACAATGCTACACAACGTTGCATTTTGGTTGCTGTAAGGTAACGTTGCAGAACAATGTTTTAAAAACATCCTCGAAACAACATCTGAATAACATAACCAAAATAAAATGTTTTAAAAACGTGAAAATACCAACCCGGTATATTTTCTTTATGTAGCCACAAAACTTAAATATGCAAAAAAAAATCCCACACAGAAATTAATGTTGTAATTTCCCTTTCAAAAATCGAGTTCATGGCAAATTCGCCACTGATGATTTTCACATGTAAATGAGCTTTGCGGCAAACTTGCAGTATATTGTCCATTGTTGCCAAAGTTTTGCCGCAGGTTTACCGCTATGCTAACATTTGCAGCGAAACAAGATTATTTGCATGTGAAATATTTAGAGGCAAGTTTGCCAGAACTCTAGATTTGTAAGGGTTGGCCTGGTTATATTTTGGTATGTACACATTTTGTTGTCTTGACACCCAAATAAAACATCCCATGAAAGTTGCAGTTTGGTCTGGTTTAATTCTTAAAAACACCATTTATTTATGTTTTGTGGCTATTTAAAGAAATCATATCATGTTGGTTGCAAAGCTGTATGATTCATGTTGTTTTAA
This sequence comes from Moxostoma hubbsi, assembly GCA_032164185.1. Classification (NCBI taxonomy): domain Eukaryota; kingdom Metazoa; phylum Chordata; class Actinopteri; order Cypriniformes; family Catostomidae; genus Moxostoma; species Moxostoma hubbsi. Next base: position 592,808 of record JAVLUX010000017.1, on the reverse strand, counting down.
ACTGTGTAAATATAAAAAAAGAATAACTTTTAAATGACATATGACATGTTGTTTTCTCCAGTTAGCCTATTAGCTTAGCATTGAGCTGGCTTCTTCTCCTCTTAATTTTCATCCCATTTCCCCACACTGTCGCCACCTAGTGGTAAGGCGGCATGATTCCATGCAAGAGAACTTTTAAGTTGTGGTATATTTAATAATTTTACAAACTTTTCATTTCTTTTATCTTTGTTGTTAGGTTTAGGGGTAGAGATTGATGGGGTAGATGTAGGGTTTCTGCAGGACAAATAAACACAACACACAGACCCCGTTTACATCTCGTATTAAAGGAAAAATTCACCCAAAACCGAAAATGCTCTCATCATTTACTCACCCTCATGCCATCCCAGATGTGTGTGACTTTCTTTCTTCTGCTGAACACAAATGAAGATTTTTAGAAGAATTTTTCAGCTCTGTAGGTCCATACAATGCAAGTGAATGGTGACCAGAACTTTGAAGCTCCAAAAATCACATAAAGGAAACACAAAAGTAATCCATATGACTCCAATTTTTAAATCCCTGTCTTCTGAAGTGATAGTTGTGGGTGGAAAATGTAGGCCCTTTGTTCACTGTAACTCCACTTTCACTTTAAGATGTGAATGTGAAACTAAACAGGCACCACATGTGGAGATTTAGTGTTAAATAAGACTTACATTTGTATCTGTTTCTCACCCACATCTATCGTTTAGCTTCTGAATATGAATATGTAAAGGGATCTCCGCATCATATAGCACTCACAGTTGGGAAGAACTCAAATGATGAGAAACCCAACAATGTGCAGTATCTTGAGGATTTTAAGAACATGGGCACCTTCACTGCTCACAGGGACTCGTGTACAACTATCACAAAAGATACTCCCTGTTTCTCTCTCATCATTTGCTCATTCTCACAACATTAATATTCAGAGTTGGTAAAGCCATAAAAGACACGAGATCGCCATGTGCTATATATAGATTGAAAGGTCTTAATTAGTGGGATATAATGAGCTAATTTGTTTCAGTCAGAGGCTAAACTGCAGTGAGAATTAGTAAGTGATATTCCTACTGACACACACAAATATAATAAACACGTTTTTCTATATATGACACAAATATATATATACTTCCCCAAACATATATATATAACATAGACAATGACAAATCTTAATTTACAGCAGACAATTCCAATATTTCTGTGTATGTGCGTGTGTGTGTGACTGTGTGTGTGTCTGTGTGAGTGAGTGTGTGACTGTGTGTGTGTGTCTGTGTGTGTGTGTGACTGTGTGTGTGTCTGTGTGAGTGAGTGTGTGACTGTGTGTGTGTGTCTGTGTGACTGTGTGTGTGTGACTGTGTGTGTGTCTGTGTGAGTGAGTGTGTGACTGTGTGACTGTGTGTGTGTGACTGTGTGTGTGTCTGTATATATATATTTTTATTTTATTTTTTATTGAAAGGAAATCAACAAGTTGTCCGTGTCACGAGGGAAGTATTTGTGGTCTCCTGAGACGACACGTTCCTGGAGTGACCATTAGCAGAGATGCGCCATTCTATTAAAATTAATGGAAGAAATTGAAACCTTCGACCAAAAAACTCTAGCGCCCAACGGATGTAGAAAGTAAATCCCGCCTTACAGTAAAAGAGCCAATCACCTTTCAGATACAGACATCACATGTCAATCAACTCGAGAATGTGCGTGCGCATAGCAATACAAGCCAGGAAAATTGTGTTTTAGCTTTATATGAGGTAATGAATCACAATATATAATTCCAGTATCGTCCGATTTTATTGCGGATTTGAAATATGTTCTTTGATTGTAATCTTGACCAACTGTGTTTGAGATTTTGGTCTTTCTCCATTCGAGTAGACAGGAGCTGCACTGGCATGACTGGAAATAACCTCCCGAGAGCGTCCCAAAGATGGCCGACAGCGGACTGACGTGCTAGACAGACGTTGGCTGTAGTTGTTGTTTTGCATCCACTGTGTAACGTGTTATTACCTCTTTCAACTGTAGAGGCAGTGTGAGTTCCTCTTGCTGCCAGAGAATGATGCAACACACTGGTGTCATGCTTCCAACTGAAATAGTTTAAGTGTTTAATTCATGTATTCTATAATAGTTGAGCCATTCTTACACAAGATACTAAATGTCTGATGACAAGGATGCAGCAGGTTGTGGATTAAAGCAGCAAGGCATTTTAAGTAGAGCACATTAAAAGTTATGGCTCTCATTTTTTTTAATGACATTTTGCTTCTCTGAGGTACTTGATCTCACAACGACTTATATCAACGACTTATATCAATGACTTATCATTGTCATGAAGATAACATGGCAGTTATAACATAATGACATGTATTCTCAAAGGATATCTTCTCACATTGTTTTATAAGATTAAAGTTAACATGACAGTTAAACAAGGACATTATATGATGCCAATCTGTCCTTTGACAATCACATCACCAATGTTTGTAGAACAGCATTCTTCCACCTCAGAAATATTGCTAAATTACGGCACATGGTCTCTGTTGCTGATGCCGAAAAACTAATTAATGCGCTCATGACCTCAAGACTAGATTATTGTAATGCATTACTGGGAGGATTTCCAGCAAGATCAATAAATAAACTTCAATTGGTTCAAAATAGCAGCAGCCAGAAATATGATCATATTAGCCCCATTTTATCATCGTTACACTGTTACCTGTTAAATCACATATTAATTATAATATTCTGTATTTACGTACACAACTGGAACGGGCCCCCACGGTGAGTCTGGGTTAGGGTTAGGGTGGGGTTAGTCAGAGGGGAACTGGCCCCCACAGTGAGTCTGGTTTAGGGTTAGGGTGGGGTTAGTCAGAGGGGAACTGGCCCCCACAGTGAGTCTGGTTTAGGGTTAGGGTGGGGTTAGTCAGAGGGGAACTGGCCCCCACAGTCGAGTCTGGTTTAGGGTTAGGGTGGGGTTAGTCAGAGGGGAACTGGCCCCCACAGCGAGTCTGGTTTAGGGTTAGGGTGGGGTTGGTCAGAGGGGAACTGGCCCCCACAGTGAGTCTGGTTTAGGGTTAGGGTGGGGTTAGTCAGAGGGGAACTGGCCCCCACAGCGAGTCTGGTTTAGGGTTAGGGTGGGGTTAGTCAGAGGGGAACTGGCCCCCACAGCGAGTCTGGTTTAGGGTTAGGGTGGGGTTGGTCAGAGGGGAACTGGCCCCCACAGCGAGTCTGGTTTAGGGTTAGGGTGGGGTTGGTCAGAGGGGAACTGGCCCCCACAGTGAGTCTGGTTTAGGGTTAGGGTGGGGTTGGTCAGAGGGGAACTGGCCCCCACAGTGAGTCTGGTTTAGGGTTAGGGTGGGGTTAGTGAGAGGGGAACTGGCCCCCACAGCGAGTCTGGTTTAGGGTTAGGGTGGGGTTAGTCAGAGGGGAACTGGCCCCCACAGCGAGTCTGGTTTAGGGTTAGGGTGGGGTTAGTCAGAGGGGAACTGGCCCCCACAGCGAGTCTGGTTTAGGGTTAGGGCGGGGTTGGTCAGAGGGGAACTGGCCCCCACAGCGAGTCTGGTTTAGGGTTAGGGTAGGGTTAGTCAGAGGGGAACTGGCCCCCACAGCGAGTCTGGTTTAGGGTTAGGGTGGGGTTAGTCAGAGGGGAACTGGCCCCCACAGCGAGTCTGGTTTAGGGTTAGGGTGGGGTTAGTCAGAGGGGAACTGGCCCCCACAGCGAGTCTGGTTTAGGGTTAGGGTGGGGTTAGTCAGAGGGGAACTGGCCCCCACAGCGAGTCTGGTTTAGGGTTAGGGTGGGGTTAGTCAGAGGGGAACTGGCCCCCACAGCGAGTCTGGTTTAGGGTTAGGGTGGGGTTGGTCAGAGGGGAACTGGCCCCCACAGCGAGTCTGTTTTAGGGTTAGGGTGGGGTTAGTCAGAGGGGAACTGGCCCCCACAGCGAGTCTGGTTTAGGGTTAGGGTGGGGTTAGTCAGAGGGGAACTGGCCCCCACAGTGAGTCTGGTTTAGGGTTAGGGTGGGGTTGGTCAGAGGGGAACTGGCCCCCACAGCGAGTCTGGTTTAGGGTTAGGGTGGGGTTGGTCAGAGGGGAACTGGCCCCCACAGCGAGTCTGGTTTAGGGTTAGGGTGGGGTTAGTCAGAGGGGAACTGGCCCCCACAGCGAGTCTGGTTTAGGGTTAGGGTGGGGTTAGTCAGAGGGGAACTGGCCCCCACAGTGAGTCTGGTTTAGGGTTAGGGTGGGGTTGGTCAGAGGGGAACTGGCCCCCACAGCGAGTCTGGTTTAGGGTTAGGGTGGGGTTGGTCAGAGGGGAACTGGCCCCCACAGCGAGTCTGGTTTAGGGTTAGGGTGGGGTTAGTCAGAGGGGAACTGGCCCCCACAGCGAGTCTGGTTTAGGGTTAGGGTGGGGTTAGTCAGAGGGGAACGGGCCCCCACAGTGAGTCTGGTTTAGGGATAGGGTGGGGTTAGTCGGAGGGGAACGGGCCCCCACAGTGAGTCTGGTTTAGGGTTAGGGTGGGGTTAGTCAGAGGGGAACTGGCCCCCACAGCGAGTCTGGTGTTCCTTGACACAGTCAGATTTGACTTGTAGTCTGAAAGGATATCATCGCAGTAAATACTGACTGCACATTACATTACAAAATATACTAACAAATATAAAATGTTTATGTAGATAACATGAGTAATGATGTGATGCTGTCTAACGAAGAATGATGATGTCATTGTAATATTTGTGTACTGATTTAAAAGAATGTTCTGGATTCAATACAAGTTTGAATTCCTTGAATTACCTAAAAGGCACCATGTAAATATAATATCCTGTATGGACATAGCAACCGTATATCAAAGTACAATGGCAACACCACGGTTTTCTTTGCAGTACTTTAAAGAACCATGTAAATGCAATAGTATATTTGGTCATATATATCTAAGTACCATGGTAGTATCAATGTATTCTTTGAAGTACTGTAGTTTGAAGAATCATGTATTTACAGAATGGAACTTACTGTAGAATTTAGGTAGTTTCAAGGACTTAATTGTCCTTAATACTTTATAGTTTTGATTAGTGGCCATCGTAATGACTTGGGTGGGCAACTATATCTGAGCAGGTCTGACTTGAGACCGTCAATGTCTCATAGCAATATATTCATCCAGTATATTGGATTCTGATGGGTCAACACTGAATGGTTGAAACTGGCTCGCACATTTACTTACTTCTGTACTAAAAATGGTCAAATCAAATAATAACACAGACACATCTTTCCTCTTACAATTTCTATTTATCTCAGGTTTTCAATGTTCAGTGTTTAAAAATAGTCTCTGATCCAAATGTTAGTTGCAAAGAATTAGAATATTTACATATAATGTGCAGAATGAAATAGACATTAAAGTAACCAGCAGCCATCATTGATAAATATACAGTATAAGCACAATTTTATTTTATAACCCCAATTCCAAAAAAGTTGGGACAATATGCAAAATGGCAGTAAAAACAAACAAGTGAATTGTAAATGTAATGCAGCAGCAAATAATCCAGTGCTTAGAGAACACTGTTCCCCATGGACAAATTGGAAGGATTTGGGGCATTTCACCCTCTACAGTGCACAATACAGTTAAAGTATTCAAGGAATCTGGTCAAATCATGCTGAGTAAAGGGCAAAGCCGAAAACCACTTCTGAATGTGCACAATCTCCGATATCTCACGTCACTGTCTTAAAAACCATATAATGAAATGGCCTCGGGAATACTTTGTAAACCGTTGCAAGTTCAGCCTTAACTATGCAAAGGAGAAGCCATACATCAACACTGTGCAGAAGCGCTGCCAACGTCTCTGGGCTCGCTCTCATCCGAGATGGAAAGTAGAACAGAGGAGTCATGTTTTGTGGTCCGATAAGTCCATATTTGAAGTAGTTTTTGGAATAAATCTGTGTTGTGTTCTCCGGATCAAAGAGGAAAAGGACCATCCAAGCTCTTATTAGCATCAGGTCCAAAAGCCGGTATATGTAATGTATGTGTTAGTGCCCGTGGCATGGGTAACTTGCACATCTGTGCGGAAACCATAATGCAAAAAGATACGTACAAATTTTGTACAATATACTGCCATCCAGCACCAACAAGTTTAAACCACACAGTGCCCGGATTACAAGTGCATGTCTGTGAAAGCAGAGAGTGCGGGTGAGAGATTGGCCAGTCTGCAGTCCTGACCTGTCTCCAACTGAGAATGTGTGCCACATTATGAAGTGCAAAATATGGCAACGAAGGCAGCTGAAGACCCGCTCAACGGATGATTAGAAGTAATGATGTAACAGTGGTGCACACTCGAGAACACTGTTCCAATCATCCGATTTGAAATGAGTGTATATTTAAAAATAAATAAATAATAAATTCACACGGTAAAACATCAAATAACGTGTTGTTGTAGTGCTTCGTCAATATAGCACAAGGTGAATAGAGTTTACAAACCACTACTTTTTGTTTTTATTGGCATTCTGCACACTGTCCCAAGTGTTTTGGATTTGGGGTTGTACACACAATATCGCATTTTCTTACATGATGGCTAAAAATTTGCAAAACTATCTTTACAATTGCCTACATCATTATGTCTCTCAAATGTAAAAATATACAATTTCTTACCATTGAAATGTTAGAGGATGTGATAACCCGATGCTGCCACTCTGAATTAATAAAGGCTTATTAAAAGATACCAACAGATCAACATTAATCACATTAAAATGATATGACCTGTTTGAAAACACCCACTATACACTATATAAAACAGAATCTATCTGATAGACTATGTTATCTAAGAGATTGTATTATTAGACATAGTTAAAGGTGCTGAAAAAGCCTCAGTTGTTGAATTAGCCAGACTGACTCTTTCTACAACCCCACAATCCAAAGGCACGTACACACTTGGAGACCGTTGTAGTCAGAGATGGAACAGATCGGTGAGAGGCGTTTCCTCGAGCAGGACACCATACCGGCACTTACACGCGCACATATGAGCGGCCCTGTGAACGCACACAATGATTGACAGACAGAAATCGTTCTGTTTGACTGAACAAATGATCTGATGGTGCATGTTGGCATCTTTTTCTCCACTGTTTACAGAGACAGGTGCGATGCTTCATGGGACCTATTCGAGTGATATCTGACAGGTAATAGGTACATTTTCTGCATGCCATTTAATAATAATGACACAAATAAAAAGACAAAAACTAGACTTACAATACCCTAAGACACTAAAAGTATTCTCTTTAACATTTACACTGCCAGTTTTGGTATGTTATTGCTTTTGAACAGGTTCAGGTAAAAAGGGAACTTGGCAACTGTGGAAGCACATTCAATTGTTACCACCAGTGAACTGATGGATTGGATCCCCCTTGAGCACTTCGTTATCCATCACTCCCGATGTCCATCCCTGTTCTGTTGTAAGGCCATGTCTGTCACTTTGTTGTCCATGATCATAAGTCTGTCACTTTATTCTCTACAGCTGCAGCAATCTGTTGAAGCCGGTAGCCCAGCTGCATCTTCTGAGCGACGGTATCTTCCTCTAAGGCAGTAATGATCTGATATAAAATACACACACATGCGTACAGGAATGAGAAATAAGATTAGAGGATGAGTAGTTGAAAAAAGAAGCATTTCTTTGTCTCAACAAAGTGTTTTCTGGTAACCTCTTGTGACTCACCTGATCGTAGTACTTGTTTATATACTTATAGAGCTCATGCAGGGCCACCAGGTAATTGAGTTCTCCAGAGTAATTCTGACAATCAAAACAAATGACAGCTGTATAAACCGCAAAACACCATCACAGGAGATATTCTCCAGAACCCCTGACCTCAACTTTCCCAAATGTTGGAAGTGAAATGAAGTCAGCTTCATACCCTGGAGAGCTCAGCCAGAGCGGAGTTCATCTCCTGGTCACTGGCAGAGATTGTCTGCTTGATGTCTGCATAATATCTGTGTCAGAAACATGGTGGGGAAAAAATCAGATTTAGAACAAAACAAAACTTACCAATTTGATATTTGTTAGCTACTGAGCCCTTAGGGAACATGGTGGTGGGAAGAAATGATCCCGAGAAATGATGCATTTGCTCGCAAAACTTTTGTATTCCCATGTTTACAAATCTACAATAAAGTTTAAAGGGATAGTTCACCCACACCTGTCATATCACTCCAGAAGACATGGATTAAACCACTGGAGGCGCAATTACCTTTATGCTCTTAGTTCTGGTCACCGTTCACTTGTATTGTATGGACCCACAGAGCTGAAATATTCTCCTAAAAATCTTCATTTGTGTTCAGCAGAAAAAAGACATCTGGGATGGCATGAGGGTGAGTAAATGATGAGAGATTTTTCAGCGCTTTTTTGGATGACCTACCCCTTTAACCACCATAAACTGTTTTCACAACAAATTACAAAACAAACAACTTATTTCTGTTTTGCAATATTGTGTCAACTGCTGGGCTTTTTTTATTCCTCCCTGATGTGGAACGCCCAATTCCCAATGTGCTCGAAGTCCTCGTGGTGGCGTAGTGACTCGCCTCAATCCGGGTGGTGGAGGACGAATCTCAGTTGCCTCCGCGTCTGAGACCGTCAATCCGCACATCTTATCACGTGACTTGTTGAGCATGTTACCACGGAGATGTAGCGCGTGTTGAGGCTTCACGCTATTCTCCGCGGCATCCACGCACAACTCACCACACGCCCTACCGAGAGCGAGATTCACATTATAGTGACCACGAGGAGGTTACCCCATGTGACTCTACCCTCCATAGCAACCGGGCCAATTTGGTTGCTAAGGAGACCTGACTGGAATCACTCAGCACAAAAGAGGAACACTCTTGATTGCATTTGCTTTTTCTTCATGTTGAACTGACAGGAAATAGCTTGAATAGTGCCGGAATAAAAATGCAAAATTTGAGAGAGAACGCAAAATCTCTCAGGAGGAATGCAGAAGTTTTGTGAGAGAAAACAAAAGCATCGATTATACCCCCCCACCAGGGTTTCAGGAGTCAGCAGCAGAAGTTGTCTGAGGTCATTTACCGTTCAACCATCTGCTTGTAGCGCGGGATATCTCTGGCATACAGCAACTTATTAATAGGTGAATCCTGGATAACAAGAAGAAAAAAAACTTCAGATTTAAACCTGTATTCTGTACATAATATTGTGTATTATATGTATATCATGTGTTTGTAAATGGTTTATTCTGTACATTGTTTACATTACATTCTCTTATATGTATATGATTGCAGTGTGCAGTCAACACTTTTGACCTTTCAATATTTCAGTATGCTTGAAAATGCATCTCTTTATATACTAAGAATCCTTTAATAGGATGTCTAAAGTACTGTAACTCAACAAAGAAGATGCTTTTTAGTGATTTCACCAAATAAACATGAAATATAACCTGGACAGCTTTAAAGGCACCCGTCCCTAACATTTGCTTGTACAATTCATAGCTGCGAATCAAAGAATTTCTTCTAGCCATCTCATGCTTCAACTGCAGTTTGTTCAAGCTCTGTTTGCAGGACTTCCTTCAACCAATCAAATTCCTGCTCTTTTGGAATATTATGTTTCGGCTTAAGATCAGGACTCCTTGCTGGCCAGTTCAATAAAACATTCCTGGCCAACAATTCTTTTGTGCTTTTGGACATGTGCTTTGAAATGATCGTGCGGCAGGATCCATGACCTTTGACCCAGACTTAATGTTCGGACACGTTTCACTCCAGTACCAAAGGCAGAATAGCCGCCACGCAACATTTGTATCCTCCACTATGTTTAGGTTTATTTTTTATTTTTAGAATTCTTGTGTTATAATAATAATCGTATTTCCGAGGCTCTTGGTTCTCTTGTCTTTACCTTTGTGAATATGAAACAGGGAATAAAGGTGACCTTGTTAGGCATTAAAGCCATTATTCATTGGTTAATCAAGTCATGTGAGCACTGAGAGTTTATCAGTGTTTGTAACACTTATTTGACATTGGTGGAGGTGTAGTCGGCACAGAACTGGTAATCAGATGGTTGCTGGTTCGATCCCCACAGTCACCACCATTGTGTCCTTGAGTAAGACACTTAACTCCAGGTTGCTCCGGGGGGATTGTCCCTGTAATAAGGGCTCTGTAAGTCACTTTGAATAAAAGTGTGGAGTGGTGGTGGTGTAGTGGGCTAAAGCACATAACTGGTAATCAGAAGGTTGCTGGTTTGATCCCCACAGCCACCACCATTGTGTCCTTGAGTAAGACACTTAACTCCAGGTTGCTCCGGGGGGATTGTCCCTGTAATAAGGGCTCTGTACGTTGCTTTTGATAAAAGCATCTGCCAAATGCATACATGTAAATGTTATTTAAAACCATTTCTACATAAATCTTTATTGTTGTATCCTGCTATTCTGTATAAAAATGTCAGTGTATATTGACTAAAGCTGTTTCACATGATATACTTAAAATTCAGGGGTGCCAATAATGTTGTCCAGAACTGCACAGAACTCTTTTTGCTTCTTACCCTGCCGAGTTTATGCTCTGCGGTAGTGCAGGAGTCCATGAAGGTCTGAGCAATGACAGACAAAACTGCATCCACATTATCCGACACCTGCACGTCGAAGATGAACTGAGGGTTCTTCACAATGTTGATCCAGAAACGCAGTGGCAAACTAGTAACAAGAGAGAACAGTGAATCTTAACAATCAGATCATGAAGAGAACAGCTTGTGTTTCAAAATACTGTTTTTCTTTATTGCTGAGGAAACATCGGCTGATGTTTGGGGGGTTTATTTAAGTTCAAGGCTTTCTGATTTCCACCAACTCATCCTTCAGTCAACGCAACTCGATCACATGGTAAATCAGATGTTCTCAATGTTTTGCCACCCATTTTCAGACCCAATGATTACATGTACTGTATGTACTACAAAGTCCACTCAGTTGTCTTGGACTAATGACGACCTTCCGGTTTTAATGCGGACAGAGCTCAAGAGTGTATGGCTTTGTTTGAAATTATAAACTACTAGCCTACACTCAATCCCTCTCTAGTGCGAGCCGTGACATGCCATGTGCCAGTGGAATTCTGTTGAGTCCCAAAAGGTTTTTGCTTTTTGCATTTTAATTTAAAAATAATTAAGTTTAACCTCGTGTGACCCCCGCGTCCACATGTATGGATGTTGTATTTTGGCTTTGCTATATGTAACGCATAAGTTAAACAAATTTAAACTGACTGAAAACTGTTCACAAGACTCTACACTGTCATTTAAGGGTTAAACTTCTGGTGCACCGCGTCACGTGACACATGACGTTAATATGCAGCTTTAAAAAAATCAATACATTTTCACGAGTCAGCGCGCTGATAAACATGAAGTCCACGTATGTGGACAACGAGACTTTATTCCCTCAAAAGTTGAAAATACATGTTAGTTATTTTGAACTATATATATTTGAACATTAACACATCTGAGGGTTATTTCACTTCATTTTAATATAAATGTTATATTTTATTTTATCGCTGTACAATACGGTTCTGCTCATTAATATTAATAAATGCATTCATGTATATTTACTGTCATTATCACATTGAGAATAAATAATGTGTCTGTAAGAGGCTTTATATGGAGTTATGATGAAAATAAGGTGCATTTCAAACTGTTCTGAGACCAGTGCAGACAGACGGCACACTGGAGGTTAAGTCATGCTCTAAATAGGGAGCAAGGGAGCATCCTATAGCTCTCCTATAACTGTTCTGAGACCAGTGCAGACAGACAGCACACTGGAGGTTAAGTCATGCACTAAATAGGGAGCAAGGGAGCATCCTATATCTCTCCTATAACTGTTCTGAGACCAGTGCAGACAGACAGCACACTGGAGGTTAAGTCATGCACTAAATAGGGAGCTAGGGAGCATCCTTTAGCACATATAGTTCAGCTCAAAAATGAAAATTCAGTCATTGTTTACTCATCCCTGTGTTGTTATAACCCCATTTGACTTCTTTTTCTCAACACAAAGGGAGAATTGATTTTAAATAATTATCCCCTTTTCGCCCAATTTGGAATGCCCAATTCCCGCTACTTAGTAGGTCGTCGTGGTGGCGCGGTTACTCACTTCAATCCGGGTGGCGGAGGATGAGTCTCAGTTACCTCCGCTTCTGAGACCGTCAATCGGCGCATCTGATCACGTGACTCGTTGTGCATGACACCGCGGAGACTCACAGCATGTGGAGACTCATGCTACTCTCCATGATCCACACACAACTCACCACACACCCCATTGAGAGAACCACTAATCACCACCACGAGGAGGTTACCCCATGTGACTCTACCCTCCCTAGCAACCGGGACAATTTGGTTGCTAAGGAGACCTGACTGGAGTCACTTATTACGCCCTGGATTCAAACTCACAGCTGCAGGTGTGACAGTCAGCGTCAATACTCGCTGAGATACACAGACCCCACAAAGAGAGAAATTGTGAAAAAATGCACTCAGTGATGTCATCCAATGGCAGTTTTTGGTGACCACTTCTTCAAGCTTCAAAAGAAAACAAAAGTATAATTCAGAAGTCTAATAAATGATTCCATGAGACTCATGATTGTTATGAAAGCATCCGATGAGGTTTGGTGAGACACAAACTGAAATCGAATGTATTATTTAGTGAAACTATTGACCGACCGTTGCTCTCCTCTACACATTCACCTGTTCACGGTCTTATAAAAAAACATTATGAAAATTACAATAGCAGTTCTGCAATGTTTTTGGTGTAATAAATCAAATGTAAAACAAAAAAAGGTAAGCTAACATGTTGCACATTTAATTGTATTTAATAATGTTCAGTGGTCACACAAAAGTTATAGTAAATGTTTTTGTCACAGTCTTTCTCCCTCGTGTTTCCTAGAAATCTTATTTTGAAGTGTTTCCCCTGGACTACGTTACCCAGTATGCACTGCCCTCATCACTGCCATCTGTTCCTGATTGTTCTCACCTGTTTTTCATTCCCTCATTAGCTTTTGTAAAAATACCCTTTAGTTTTTGTATTCCTTTGTCAGTTCTTGTTGTGAGTTCCCGTTTGTTGTTTCACTGTCATAATGTTTATTAAATTCTGCAAATAGATCCTATGTCTCCTGTCTCATTTCAGCAACCATTCCTGACAGAAGAACTGACCAAATATGGATCTAACAGCTGTCCGAATTCTGCTTCTCAAACAAGGGGACCGTCCAGTTGAGGATCACGTCTGTGAGTTCTTAGAACTAGCAAATTTAGTGTACTATACAGACCACTCTCTGGTGGTTTTCTTCCAGACCGGTCTGAATAGTGCACTGAAGGAACTGATGCCTGTGGCCGCCTCCCTGGCCTCCTGACCTAGTCCCAGCCCTGTAGCCACCTCACAGGCCTCCTGACCCAGTCCCGGCCCTGTGGCCACCTCACAGGCCTCCTGACCCAGACCCGGCCCTGTGGCCACCTCACAGGCCCCCTGAACCAGTCCCTGACCTGTGACCACATCCCAGGTCTCCTGACCCAGTCCTGGCCCTGTGGCCACCTCCCAGGTCTCCTGACCCAGTCCCGGCCCTGTGGCCGCCTCCTGACCCAGTCCCAGCCCTGTGGCCACCTCCCAGACCTCCCAACTCTATCCCAGCCCTAAAGGCCACCACCCAGACCTTCTGACCCAGTCCCGGCCCTGTGGCCACCTCACAGGCCTCCTGAACCAGTCCCTGACCTGTGACCACCTCCCAGGTCTCCTGACCCAGTCCCGGCCCTGTGGCCACCTCCCAGGTCTCCTGACCCAGTCCCGGCCCTGTGGCCACCTCCTGACCCAGTCCCAGCCCTGTGGCCACCTCCCAGACCTCCCAACTCTATCCCAGCCCTAAAGGCCACCACCCAGACCTTCTGACCCAGTCCCGGCCCTGTGGCCACCTCACAGGCCTCCTGAACCAGTCCCTGACCTGTGACCACCTCCCAGGTCTCCTGACCTAGTCCCAGCCCTGTGACCACCTCCTGACCCAGTCCCAGCCCTGTGGCCACCTCCCAGACCTCCCAACTCTATCCCAGCCCTAAAGGCCACCACCCAGACCTTCTGACCCAGTCCCGGCCCTGTGGCCACCTCACAGGCCTCCTGAACCAGTCCCTGACCTGTGACCACCTCACAGGCCTCCTGACCCAGTCCCAGCCCTGTGGCCACCTCCCAGACCTCCCAACTCTATCCCAGCCCTAAAGGCCACCACCCAGACCTTCTGACCCAGTTCCGGACCTGTGGCCACCTCCCAGGTCTCCTGACCCAGTCCCGGACCTGTGGCCACCTCCCAGATCTCCTGACCCAGTCCCGGCCCTGTGGCCACCTCCCAGGCCTCCCAACTCTATCCCAACCCTAAGGCCACCACCCAGACCTCCTGACCCAGTTCCGGACTTGTGGCCACCTCCCAGGTCTCCTGACCCAGTCCCGGCCCTATGGCCACCTAAAACAAATCTAACATGTATTTTTAGCATTTCATGAGTGTTTACTCTGTAGATCAGTACCTATTAGTTTTCCAGATGTGAATAGTTTCCAAGTCTGAAATACCATGGTGCACTGCCTGGTCATCCAGCAAGTCAAAGAAGTATTTGATTGCCAGTGGAACCGGTCGACTAGTGCTCAGAATAACTGTGAATAGATCATCCACAAACTTCTGTAGTGTACCCTAGAGGAAGACAAAGAGAAACCTATTTAACAGTGTGTGTACTGTACATTAATATTTAATTCAGCCATACCTACAGAAACAAACACTGCTGGTATGAGTGTGGCTTCTCCTGCATGTGTGAAACTGTTTGGATACCTTCATTGACAGCAGTCTCGTGAGGTAGATCTCTGGTATGGCCTTGGCTCTTTCTCGCTCTCTTAAACTGCCTCGTCTGTGTTTGGTTAACTCTGACTCCTCACTGGCCTTCACCAGATGCCACAGCCTCACCCCTCCCTCATCCACATCCTCTAGCATGGGTGTCTCTGCACGTTGACATTGAGAGATGTAAAATTAAAGCAATCATGTGTTTATGCCAATGTTTAATAGACGGCACAGTATAAATATCGATGTTTAGAAGGTTCAGATCTGCATGTAAATATCTGCTTTATAAAGACAGAAATGAGCAATAGCTTACAAACATGATCCAAGCCAGATCATGTTGCCAGGATCGATTCTTTCACAAGTTTACAGATGGTAACTACAGTATATCCCAAATATTTCTTAATAAATGCATTTTATTTTATTACTGGATGGAAAATCAATAGGGTTAGGGTTAACATTATTGCCAACTCTAACACTTTCAAACACTGCTCTACAAGGAAGGATGGGGCAAAAGAAAGCATAACAAAAAAAAAAACATCTGAAAGCTCATCTGGATTTTGCAGAAAGGCCAATACTGACAGTAAATAGTGGTGGTAATAGGAGACAAAGTACAAGAGAACCTGAAAAAAACAAACAAAAAAAAAAAAACAGGTTGAATAGCCAAAATTTGGTGTTGGGAAGTTACAAAAAATCTGAGTTTTTACTCTGGACACGAATGGCTGAATATCCCCCCCCCCATAAATAACATACCTATATAAAGTGCACGTGCTAACATATGAGTCCTTTTTATCTAAGTGGGTGAGGGCCAGATGGAGGGAGGTGGCGATGGCATCGTCTGTTGAACGGTTTGGGATGATACGTGAACTGTAGCGGGTCTAATGAGGGGGGCAGCTGGGTGTTAATGTGCCTTCATGACGATCCTCTCGAAGCACTTCATGATGATGGGTGTGAGTGCGACGGGAAGGTAGTCGTTGAGGCACGTTGGAACGACGGCGCTGCTCAGAGAGATGTTGAAGATGTCGGTAAGAACATCTGTCAGCTGGTCTTGCACATCCTCTGAGCACTCTGCCAGGAATGTTGTCTGGTCCAGCAGCCTTCCGTGGGTTGACTCTATGTAGAGTTTTCCTCACATCCGCCGTGGTAAGACAGAGCACCTGGTCGTTGGGAGGAGGGGTGGTCTTCCTCGCAACAATGTCGTTCTGCACTTCAAACCGAGTGTAGAAGTCGTTCAGCGCATCTGGAAGGGAGGCATCTTTGTCATGGGCAACTGATGTTGTCCTGTAGTTGGTGATGGCCTGGATGCCCTGCCACATGCGCCGCGTGTCACCACTGTCCTGGAAGTGACTGTGGATTCTCTGGGCATGTGCGTGCTTTGCCTCTCTGATGGCCCGGGACAGTTTGGCCCTCGCTGTTCTTAGGATCATGCTAATCAAGCCTCTGAGAGGGATAAAGGCGCCAGGAGGATGCTGAGAGGATGACCGCACCGGCTTGGTCTTCTTGCAGTCGAAGAAGGAGCAACTTTATGCTCTTAAGTTTATTCCGTGCACTGTCAAGTGCTTCATCAGATTTGTCGTGTTGCCGGTCTTGGCAGCAATTATCTTGCCGCAAATATTGCATCGTGCGCTGTTGGCATCGAACCTGGAGAAATGTAGCCACTCTTTTGATCTTTTCCACATCTTTCACATGTATGGGGGTTGAGATCCATACAAACTACAGCCTCACGTGTGAGCTGTGTCTCTGGGTGTAACCGGCCTAAACGTATTTTTCCTTGATGCTTAAACACCGCCAATCATCAACACTTTGAGATTTGGGCACATCTAGCATGCTACATGCTTATCACTGACGTTGACAAGATTAACCCCTTAGGTATCGAAATTTGGTGCCGAATGACAAGACATTTTTTGATACTCCATAGTTTAGAGGCAATTCGGTCGGTGTCTAAAATGTATCGAACTCGATACCCAGCCCTAGTTGACACAGTATATGTTTGCCATGTCTGAGAGTGTGTGTGAGAGTGTGAGTGTGTGTGTGAGTGTGTGTGTATGCTTGTGTGTGTGTGTGTGTGTGTGTGTGTGTGTGTGCGCGCTTGTGTGTGTGTGTGTGTGTGTGTATGTATGTGTGTGTGTGTGCTTGTGTGTGAGTGTGTGTGTGTGTGTGTGAGTGTATGTGTGTGTGTGTGAGAGTGAGTGTATGTGTGTGTGTGTGAGAGTGTGTGTGTGTGAGTGTCTGTGAGTGTGTGTGAGAGTGAGTGTGTGTGCGTGAACATATATAACAATATACTCACGTTCCCCTGCAACGTAATCATGGGTGTGATGGTGAATATGTTTACTGTGACATGGCACCAAAGCAACCATGGCTCCATCTGGAACCTAAAAGCCAGAGAACAAAAAATATGAAAACTTCATGCTTCATTTAACAGTGAACAGTACAGTGTGTTTTATTACTGATTATGTTTGTAAATGCAAGTGTATGTAATACCTTATAATGCTGGAGTGTGTTGAGACGTTTCCAGTTATCCTGACAGACAGATGTAAGATCTTCATCTGAGAGAATTAAATGTCCTGCTACACCGGAGCGCCATTCTGGAAATCACCAAAAAACAGAATACAAAAAAAATAAATAATCAATAGAGTAAATTCTAAAGACATAAAGAGATCAAAAAGACAAAGTACAGAGAGGATAAAGTTTCTATGTGAGAAACAGGGCTGCCATGCATGACTGTTCTCACCCAGGTCCACTGAGTCAGTGTGTGGTCTATGGGAGTATGATGTGCCCTTGAACACCTGGTCGAGTATCTTCTCCTTCACCTGGGTTATAGTGTCACAATCCAAAACTTTAGCAGGAACTGGCTGAGCCTCATTCATACCAGTTTCCTGCATCAAGACGTTTAGTGTCTAGAGAGAGAAAGAGAGAATCAAGCATTCGTTTCACATTGTCATTGAAACTTTCCACCTTAAACTAAAATCTATTAACAACCTTTCTCCATATTCTCATCAAAACTAAAGAAAATATAGCATTCCCTCGCCACGGTTGCCAACATTCTACCAGCCAAAAACAGGATCAGGGGTGCAAAAATAATAATATAATAATAATACTCCCTGATTTTAGTTGTAATTCATTGTCACGTTAAGTATTTTTTACAGTAAGCATTTTAACTGATCCTGTACTGTACTTTGTTCTGCTGAAGTGTTTCTTCACTGTATAAACTGTGTGTTGCTCATACAGCTGAAGTTTCACTTACTGCCCCCTTGAGTAAACAGGTGGTACTGCAAGCATTTCTCAGGAATCTTCTTTATTACGGTCCGGGGGCATTATAACGTTTAACGCGTTATTTTTAGTCAAATGAATCACACTGAATTAATGCATTAAATTGACAGCCCTAGTTTAAACATGTACAAGTTCAGGACGCATGATGTAAGAAGACTGGGACAGTCACAAAGTAACAACAGAGATGATTCAATTTCACGTAGTCAAAAAATATCATAAAATTGGACAGATAGTGAAAGGATTGCATCTAGTCGGAGGATATCAAACATGTTTGATATTTCAGCGCCAACTACAGAGGAATAGTGCTCTGCGACTCGTACGATGAGCAGCCAACGGAAACTGATCGTGCAAGGCCACGAAACTGAACCATGAAGAAATAGAGATCGCTCAAAGTGAAGCTTAACTTTTAATGCAACTCATTGCCAACTCGTGTCGCATTCTTGCATCTTTCCATCCCAAGACTGCACCAGAATGAGTTTGGCTAATTTCTTTAGTTATGCTAAACAGAGTAGCAGCAATTACAACAGCAGCGCTCCGATATTCCCATGCTTGTCATGCGGCTGCACATGTTTCCCACATGAGGTTATGATCGGATATACTTGACAGACGGAGTGATCCTCAGTCATTTTGTGTTGCCCAGTTTTTTACAGTCTGTAATATTTGATACAGAGTATTTTTAGATTCTGTTCAGATTCTATAAGCTGTGTAGTGTAATCCAGTCTTAAAGTGCTTCTCTTCGTCCGAGCGGATGAACACATTTGTCAACTGATAAACAACATGACAGAAGACGTGCACAGGCTGTCGTTGATGTTCCATGATCTTTCCCCCACTACTGTCAAATGTAGCATACACGGATGAGCCAAAACATTACGACCAACCAGAGGTGAAGTGAATAATAAGGGCACATGTCAAGGTTTGTGTAGATTACAGTAGATGGCAAGTGAACAATCAGATCTTGTAGTCAATGTGTTGAATGCAGGAGAAATGAGTATCAGTAACATCCTGAGCGACTTTGTCAAGGGCCAAATAGTCATGGCCAGATGACTGGTTCAGAGCGAGGCTTGTGGGGTGCTTGTGGGGTGCTTGTGGGGGGCTCCCGGTCAGCAGTGGTGACTATCTACAACAGTGGTCCGAGGAGGGATGAACCACAAACCGTCGACAGAAAGAGACACTTTTTTTTTTTTTAAATTAAACACTGCTTTGCAGATTAATAAACTCAATTAATATTGTCAATAATATATGCTCAATTCTAACCAGAGTGTGGTATTCCAGGTCCTCTCTCAGTAAGCGGTTATCATTTAAGGTGTATTTGGCTTTGCCAGTCATTGCATCCACTGGCCCTTTATCCACCTGGTGTTTAATTGCTCGGAAGAGCATGTACAGAGACTCACCAGCTGATTCCTGAACAGAAGGAACACAAATAAAATCATAATGCAATATGGATAATCTACGGAGTGTTCTAAGAAATCATACCGGGAGACGTTCTGCCAGCTGCTGTCAGATGCCCTCTGTTAGTTACACTATCTGTCATTGTGTGATTATATTTCAAGCATATTTACATTTCCATACTCACCCTTAAAAAAGCATAGAGACAGATAGACATCCAGTTGGTCAGCAGCTTTTCCACCACCGTCTCAGTTCTGAGAAGAGAAATGAAAGCCTCAACTGTACAGTCAGGTTTATATAGATCAAATACTCAACGTAGTCCCTCAAACTGCAATTCTTCCATCAGTCTTACCTACGGAGCATGAGCTTGGGGTTCTTGGCAACATACTGTGCCACCAGGTCATTTAACAGGGTTTTGAGAATGTCGGTGAAGTACTCGAGTTTGCTGTGAAGAGCTACAGTGAGCAGAGATGCCACGTATCCTCGGTCTCTGGGAGAGAATGTCCTCTGGCTCTCAAGAGTGTGGATGAACTGTATAAAAGGAGAAACAGGAAGAGATTAGCGGTAGTGAATGAATATAAACATATGTTCATGTTGACTTAAGTGAACATATAAGTTAATTCTCCCGGTGTGCCAATTGGCCGCTAACAGGTCGATGCACATTATATACAGTTGAAGTCAGAAGTTTAATTACACCGCAGCTAAATACATTTAAACTCAGTATTTCACAATTCCAGACATTTAATCGTGGAAAACATTCCCTGTCTTCAGTCAGTTGGGATCACGACTTTATTTAAGAATGTGAAATGTCAGAATAATAGTAGAGAATGATTTATTTCAGCTTTTATTTCTTTCATCACATTCCCAGCAGGTCAGAAGTTCACACACACTTTGTTAGTATTTGGCAGCATTGCCTTAAAATTGTTTAACTTGGGTCAAATGTTTTGGGGATCAGGTGATGTCCATATAGGACTCGTTTTGCTGTGGATCTAGATACTCGTCCACCTGTTTCCTCCAGCATCTTCACAAGGTCCTTTGCTGTTGTTCTGGGATTGATTTGCACTTTTCACACAAACTACGTTCATCTCTAGGAGACAGAATGCGTCTCCTTCCTGAGCGGTATGATGACTGTGTGGTCACATGATGGCGTCTCCTTCCTGAGCGGTATGATGACTGTGTGGTCACATGATGGTGTCTCCTTCCTGAGCGGTATGATGGCTGTGTGGTCACATAATGGCGTCTCCTTCCTGAGCGGTATGATGACTGTGTGGTCACATGATGGCGTCTCCTTCCTGAGCGGTATGATGACTGTGTGGTCACATGATGGCGTCTCCTTCCTGAGCGGTATGATGACTGTGTGGTCACATGATGGCGTCTCCTTCCTGAGCGGTGTGATGACTGCGTGGTCACATGATGGCGTCTCCTTCCTGAGCGGTATGATGACTGCGTGGTCACATGATGGCGTCTCCTTCCTGAGCGGTATGATGACTGTGTGGTCACATGATGGCGTCTCCTTCCTGAGCGGTATGATGACTGCGTGGTCACATGATGGCGTCTCCTTCCTGAGCGGTATGATGACTGCGTGGTCACATGATGGCGTCTCCTTCCTGAGCGGTATGATGACTGTGTGGTCACATGATGGTGTCTCCTTCCTGAGCGGTATGATGGCTGTGTGGTCACATGATGGTGTCTCCTTCCTGAGCGGTATGATGTCTGTGTGGTCACATGATGGCGTCTCCTTCCTGAGCGGTATGATGGCTGTGTGGTCACATGATGGCGTCTCCTTCCTGAGCGGTATGATGACTGTGTGGTCACATGATGGCGTCTCCTTCCTGAGCGGTATGATGACTGTGTGGTCACATGATGGCGTCTCCTTCCTGAGCGGTGTGATGACTGCGTGGTCACATGATGGCGTCTCCTTCCTGAGCGGTATGATGACTGCGTGGTCACATGATGGCGTCTCCTTCCTGAGCGGTGTGATGACTGTGTGGTCACATGATGGCATCTCCTTCCTGAGCGGTATGATGACTGTGTGGTCACATGATGGCGTCTCCTTCCTGAGCGGTATGATGACTGTGTGGTCACATGATGGCGTCTCCTTCCTGAGCGGTATGATGACTGTGTGGTCACATGATGGCGTCTCCTTCCTGAGCGGTACGATGACTGTGTGGTCACATGATGGCGTCTCCTTCCTGAGCGGTACGATGGCTGTGTGGTCACATGATGGCGTCTCCTTCCTGAGCGGTACGATGACTGTGTGGTCACATGATGGCGTCTCCTTCCTGAGCGGTATGATGACTGTGTGGTCACATGATGGCGTCTCCTTCCTGAGCGGTATGATGACTGTGTGGTCACATGGTGTTTATACTTGTGTACTATTGTTTGTACAGATGAATGTGGCACCTTCAGGTATTTGGAAATTGCTCCCAAGGATGAACCAGAAATTATTTTTCTGAGGTCTTCGCTGATTTCTTTAGATTTTCCTGTGATACCAAGTAAAGAGGAACGGAGTATGAAGGTCTTAAAATACATCCACAGGTATCTCCAATTCAGTACACCTCCTATCAGAAGCTAATCGGCTAAAGGCTCGACATCATGTTCTGGAATTTTCCAAGCTGCTTAAAGGCACAGTTAACTTAGTGCATGTAAACTTCTGACCCACTGGAGTTGTGATATAGTCAATTAAAAGTGAAACAATCGGTCTGTAACAATTGTTGGTAAATTATTCGTGTCATGATCCCGTATCGGAGCATTATTGTCCAGGATTCTGGAAGGAATTTGGCCTGAAAACAGAAGCTTCCAGTACTCAGAGAAACACTTCAGTGCATACAGAAATACAAGACACGATTACTATAAATATGACAAATAAAATAGAAGTGATTCAACATATTTAACAAATGGGTTTGTGTACGTACAAGCATATGCACGCCGTCTTATTCCGATATCTAGACATATTGAATATTATCTTAATTTGGTCATGACAATCAGGTAAATGGGTTTACATAATGTTATCATAAGCAAAATGTGACCATGTCCATGGAGAGCAATGTCTCTATGTAACTCCAGCCACCTTTGTGAGGAAGAGTTTGCTGTTGAGGAGATTTGATAACTGAATGAGTCCCTGCTCGACTGTGGGCCGGCGACACTCCTGCACATCCAGGTCTCTGCGAAGTGGTGACTCACGATGTCCTGGGAAAAAGATGCGTTCAGCATACATACGGTACTCCAAGAACGGAATCCCCGATCCCACCAGATCACTCGACATATCCATCATTTCAGTCATCAGGTCTGAGGAGAAGAGTCAAGGTCAGCTTGAGATAAAACACTGCACTGGATAATCATGTAGTAGTTTGTTGTCATTATGGGGTACTGTTTGTAGAATTCTGAGGATAATAATGAATTTAATCCATTTTGGAATAAGGCTGTAACACAACAAAATGTGGGAAAAGTGAAGCTCTGGGAATATTTTCCGGATGCTCTGTACCATGACACAGGATCGCATCAGTGATCTTGAGAAAATTCGTTTTATCCACGTGATTGTTGGGCAGATATAAAGTCATTCATGATTTTACATCAATGAAAATTAAAAGGGAGCATTACATTTTAAATGAGGGATTTGTCATTTTTTTTATTTGTTGACTCGATAATTTAATTGTGCATTTTAGCGATGCATATACAGTATATAATGTAAATGTATATACTGTATATAGTCACTTCTATATTCATTGTCTGTTTTTTTAAAGGGACAGTTTCCCAAAAATTGAAATTCTCTCATCATTTACTCATCCTCATGTCATTACAGAAACATGGCTTTCTTTCTAATGCAGAACACAAATGAAGATTTTTAGAAGAATATCTCGGCTCTGTAGGTCCATTCAATGCAAGTGAATGGTGACCAGAACTTTGTAGCTCTAAAAATCACATAAAACATCTATAAAAGTAGTTTAATCCATGTCTTCTTAAGAAATATGATAATTTGGTATGATGTAATTTAAGTCCTTTTTTTACTATTAAACTCCAGTTTCACATCTGGAAGTGAAAGTGAAAGTGGAGATTTACAGTATAAAAGGACTTTATTAATATTGGAATACAAAATGACTGAAAAATGCCCATCCCTATATGTAATAGTTCCAAATACTTCTTGTGTAATTTATTTACCGTGGGGAAATAAACACACATAACATCTGGAGCAGATGAATATTTGTTCTCCATAAATTTCTGCCTCTTTTATGAATATTCTCGGATTAAAAAGAGTGCACTGTTCTCCAGTTGAATCCTGTTCTCCATTACCTGTGAACTCTTTCTTGCAGCGGTCTCTCACACTGGTCTCCAGATTCTCCAGCTGGATCTGCACCTTCTTAAAATCTCTCAGAGCTTGTTTACTCTTTCTCCTGAGAGGAATGAGAAACGTGTCAGAGAAGATGACAAGAAGAGAGGACAGTCAGATGAAAGGTGTAGTTCACTGAAAAATCATTTTCTTTTTAGAACATTAAACTTGTTAATAAATGTATAACTTAAAATGTACATTTGATTTACTTTTTATAACCTTTTTTACAAACATGTAAATACTGTTGTGAAAAAGCAAACAAACACAAAATGACACTCAATTCTAAGTCTTCTGAACATGTGCAACAGCTTTATATATCCACTGCAAGTGCAATGCAAAGATTCAGCAGAAATTCTTCCAAATGTGCTCATGCAATTATTCCAATCACTCAGGATGGAAAGTAGCCTTGATAAGTATCACCCTGGTAACTGCCTAGCAACCAGATGCGGTTACCCTAGCAACCAAGTAACAAATCACATATCTCTGCACCAGAACAACATAAAGACTTCTGGTTTTGTTCATGGGATTCAGGGTGGCAAGGATCGATCGATCTATCTATCTATCTATCTGATAGACTGAATGGTCTTATAATCTTTAAACTTTGAACTTTTAAAACGACTAAAACTTATACCTACTTCAAACTAAAAACCTTCAAACTTTCATGCTAGGCTTTCTCAAGCCAACCTAAAGTTTGTCCACAAACTTTTCAATCTTCAGGTTATTCATTTGTTTTAGATGGCCACATATAGTTTTGAAATGTTTAATATTAAGAATACATTTATTGAAAAGACAGTATATGCTACAGTACACTATATGCCTGTTATGATTTCTATCCTGAAAATTCCCCCACATGGGACAAAATGTAATCTTTTATTTTTGCTTAGTTTGGGTGAGGCAAGTCCCTTATTTTGAGCTTGTGTTTTCACTGCAACTGGTATTTCACCCACCCTTAGCACAGAGTCCTGTCATTTTATAAGAACGTTATTAACTCTTATTTCCTTCTAACCAGTTACCATTTGGAAAAGAGACCGTGGAACGCCGGAACCGGAATGAAAAAATTACCGTTTCTGCTCAGAATGAACTTGAAACGAAAAACATCTCATTTTTAGTCCCAACCTACAATAACAATAATAGGAACATTTATGCGAAAGAGTTGTTCCTTAAAACTTCATTCATTTGTAAACTCTCCTGATTTTTAAGCAAAACTTGAAGAAACAGAAGAACAAAATCATTGTATAACCTCATACACACCTGTATATAAACACAATCATTAGAACAATAAGGGCAACAAGAGAAGCAACTGCTCCAACCCCAATCTGTGCCACCAGCGGAAAGGTGGAGTGACTGAAAGAATCATACTGCACTTGTCCCAGGGAAAAGTTCAGGTTTCCCATATGCACCTAAAACAGACACACACACACACACACACACACACACACAGCAACACATTATCACTACAAAAGTGCAAGATACAGTCACATGTTCAGAACAGAAGGTGCAGGTGTAACTTTAAGCTCAGTTTGTATGTATTGTCTTCATGCTTACTGTAAATTCTGGAAAAGAGTCAGATCCCTCCCGCTTACGTTCATGCCTCAGGGAGGGTGAGGGCTGCAGGGCCGGTGGCTCACAGTACAGGTGATTGTGTGTTAGCGTTTTAACAGCACAAACCCCCTCACCAATCAGTGCAACCACTTCCTCTTTAGAGATGGCCACGTCTAAATTGTCCCCCTGCAGTGGTACAGTGAAAGGGGGTCAGAAAACAGGTGGACAGCAAAAAATTTAATTAAGCTTTAAAAACATGCCAAGTAATAAAGGAGTGATACATTTTCCTAATAATCAACCTATAACTGTTGGCTGTTATAATAGATGTCTAATAATGACATCACCGCACTCCAAAAAAATTACAAAATGTTTAATATATACAGGAAAACAAACAACAAGAGTAAAAGCCAAACTAACCTCCACCGATATCACAGATCCAGGTTTGTAGCGAAATGGCTTTGTGCGATCGTGGCGGTTCAGGGGATGGAGGGTCGGGTTAGGCTCATAGGTGAAAGCTGATTGGCTGACTGAGTTAAAGTTAAAGTGCAAGTTATCCAACAGAAACTCCACCTCCATGTGCGCACCAAATACTTGAGCATCCACACCAGGGGTCCGGCAAAGAAGTAGTGAAGAGTTTTTCACCTCACAATGCTCTTCAAACTACAGAAAACATGAAAGCAAGAGTACGTGAGAACATTGTGAGATGGACAGACTCTTAAATACAGGCGCACACACACGCACTCACACAAACACACACACACACACACACACACACACACACACACTCACACACACACTCACACTCACACACACTCACACTCACACTCACTCTACCTCTCTCTCTCACACACACACACACACTCACTCACACAAACACACACACACACACACACTCACTCTACCTCTCTCTCTCACACACACACACACACACTCACTCACACAAACACACACACACACACACTCACTCTACCTCTCTCTCTCACACACACACTCACTCACACAAACACACACACACTCACTCTACCTCTCTCTCTCACACACACACATTGGTCTACCTATCATTATGAGGACTTTCCATAGACATAATTATTTTTATACTTTACAAACTATACATTCTATCCCCTAAACCCATCACACCCCCTAAACCCGACACACCCCCTAAACCCGACACACCCCCTTAAACCCGACACATCCCCTAAAACCCGACACACCCCCTAAACCCATCACTCCCCCTAAACCCGACACGCCCCCTAAAACCCGACACGCCCCCTAAAACCCGACACGCCCCCTAACCCCGACACAACCCCCTAACCCCGACACGTCCCCTAACCCCGACACGTCCCCTAACCCCGACACGTCCCCCTAAACCCGACACAACCCCTAAACCCGACACAACCCCTAACCCCGACACAACCCCTAACCCCGACACAACCCCTAACCCCGACACGTCCCCTAACCCCGACACGTCCCCCTAACCCCGACACAACCCCTAACCCCGACACAACCCCTAACCCCGACACAACCCCTAACCCCGACACAACCCCGACACATCCCCTAAACCCAACACATCCCCTAACCCCAACACATCCCCTAACCCAAACACATCCCCTAACCCCGACACATCCCCTAAACCCGACACAACCCCTAAACCCGACACAACCCCTAAACCCGACACATCCCCTAACCCCAACACAACCCCTAAACCCAACACAACCCCTAAACCCAACACAACCCCTAAACCCAACCCAACCACTAAACCCAACCCAACCCCTAAACCCAACACATCCCCTAACCCCAACACAACCCCTAAACCCAACACAACCCCTAAACCCGACACATCCCCTAACCCCGACACATCCCCTAACCCCGACACAACCCCTAACCCAACACATCCCCTAAACCCAACACAACCCCTAACCCCGACACAACCCCTAAACCCAACACAACCCCTAAACCCAACCCAACCACTAAACCCAACCCAACCCCTAAACCCAACACATCCCCTAACCCCAACACAACCCCTAAACCCAACACAACCCCTAAACCCGACACATCCCCTAACCCCAACACAACCCCTAAACCCGACACAACCCCTAACCCCGACACAACCCCTAACCCCGACACAACCCCTAACCCCAACACATCCCCTAACCCCAACACATCCCCTAACCCCAACACATCCCCTAACCCCAACACATCCCCTAACCCCAACACAACCCCTAACCCCAACACAACCCCTAACCCCAACACATCCCCTAACCCCAACACATCCCCTAACCCCAACACAACCCCTAAACCCAACACATCCCCTAACCCCAACACATCCCCTAACCCCAACACATCCCCTAACCCCAACACAACCCCTAACCCCAACACAACCCCTAACCCCAACACATCCCCTAACCCCAACACAACCCCTAACCCCAACACATCCCCTAACCCCAACACATCCCCTAACCCCAACACATCCCCTAAACCCAACACATCCCCTAACCCCAACACAACCCCTAAACCCAACACATCCCCTAAACCCAACACATCCCCTAACCCCAACACATCCCCTAACCCCAACACATCCCCTAAACCCAACACATCCCCTAACCCCAACACAACCCCTAACCCCAACACAACCCCTAACCCCAACACATCCCCTAAACCCAACACATCCCCTAAACCCAACACATCCCCTAACCCCAACCCATCCCCTAAACCCAACCCATCCCCTAAACCCAACACATCCCCTAAACCCAACACATCCCCTAACCCCAACACAACCCCTAACCCCAACACAACCCCTAACCCCAACACATCCCCTAAACCCAACACATCCCCTAAACCCAACACATCCCCTAACCCCAACACATCCCCTAACCCCAACACATCCCCTAACCCCAACACATCCCCTAAACCCAACACATCCCCTAACCCCAACACATCCCCTAAACCCAATACATCCCCTAAACCCAACACATCCCCTAAACCCAACACATCCCCTAACCCCAACACATCCCCTAACCCCAACACATCCCCTAAACCCAACACATCCCCTAAACCCAACACATATCCTCTAACCCCAACACATCCCCTAAACCCAACACAACCCCTAAACCCAACACATCCCCTAAACCCAACACATCCCCTAACCCCAACACATCCCCTAACCCCAACACATCCCCTAACCCCAACACATCCCCTAAACCCAACACATCCCCTAAACCCAACACATCCCCTAAACCCAACACATCCCCTAAACCCAACACATCCCCTAACCCCAACACATCCCCTAAACCCAACACATCCCCTAAACCCAACACATATCCTCTAACCCCAACACATCCCCTAAACCCAACACATCCCCTAAACCCAACACATCCCCTAACCCCAACACATCCCCTAAACCCAACACAACCCCTAAACCCAACACATATCCTCTAACCCCAACACAACCCCTAAACCCAACACAACCCCTAAACCCAACACAACCCCTAACCCCAACACAACCCCTAAACCCAACACAACCCCTAACCCCAACACATCCCCTAAACCCAACACAACCCCTAAACCCAACCCTCACAAAAAAACTTTCTGCATTTTTAACATTTTGAGCATTACCTCGACACTGAAGCTGCGTTCATGGCCGTGCACTAAAAGCATCCAGAAAAGCTTACAATTTCACAAGAGCAAAGGTCTAATACATTGACAAACTGTGCATGTTTTTTTATTGCAATGCTCTTCACAGGCAACACACTTCCGGATAGTGTTGTCAAAAATACCAGAGTACCGAGTACCGGGTCTACCCGGTACCCAATTAGAGTCGGGAACTTTTGAACGCTCACAACAAGCAAAAGATGACAACAAGCAAAGCAGCTGCTGCTACGGAGTCTCGACTGAATCTTGCAGAAAAGAAAAGTGGAAAAAGCCAGTTTTGGAAATTCTATGTATTTGAGGCTGATGAAAAGGGAAACATCAGAAACATAGTTTTTTTTAGTACTTTGTAAAAACTTAAAGTAAAAGTTGCAAAAGTTGAAGCAAATCTTATAAGTGTTCAAAAATATTTTAAGCATATATTGTACTGTTTTACTATAATTCAAAAATAATATATTTAACTTAGTGTTGCTCAATGGCATATTTTAGTTCTGCTGCTAATGTTTTGTTAACTTTATTAATTAAAGAGTGTTGTTCAGTAACATGTTTTTGTGTTTTTCTTTGGTACTGAAAATGGTATCGAGTGCAGTGAAATTTCACCGGTATTGGTATCGACCACTGAAATGTTGGTACCGTGACATCACTACTTCCAGATATTCCAATATTCAGTATTCTATTCTCCAACATTCGTTTTAGCACCCTTAAAACTGGGCCTGCTTAATTATTTCCAAAATACAGTATTGTGATTAATCAAAATGATCAATTTGCATTTAAATTAATTTGATGAGGTTTATGAGCTAGTTAAACAAGGTTAAACATAAAAAGCACCTGTTTGATAGTGTAGTGGTCACTCCTAGATCGTCTCTTCTGCCTGCGTGTCCTCCAGTGGGAGATGGAGTCTGTGGGGACCACCGTCACTCGCATACGTGGGTCCTGAACAACATCAAGATTCTGGCCCAAAACTTCTATTACACGACCACCACTGATGTATAAAGGAAGAAAGGTTCAAACTTAAACGATTTGCAAAGTAGTCGAAATAATAGCACACCTCTTCTCAATAAGCCACACGATCTGAATGATCATAATGAATGCAGGACGAGTGATGTGCCAAAGTGTGATTCTTTAACCCTAAGTCTGAACAACAGAGAGAGATGCTCATAAATAAAGAACAAACATTATATAATGCTTAACATTAGTTAATGTACTATATATTAAAAAGCTACAAATATAGAAATAATGTTCATGCAAATATTTACTAATGAATTTAACATTAATTAATGATCTGTTAAGCATTAAGTAATGTTTAATGTAATGTATATGTAAATACTAACTGTACTAATGTTATTTAACTTTCATTCCTAAATGACTTTTTTAACATCTATAAAACACTTTTAACAAACGTTATATAATGATCAACAGATAATTTTTTCATGTACATCGGAAAGTTTACAAATGTCCTTAAACTTTTTTTTTTGTTTACAAATGACTCATAAATGAGTTTTATTTTTACAGTACATTTATGTTTTCAGAATTGTTTTATATTTTTCACAACACCATTCTGCCATTTGGGTCTTGATCTATTGTTGATTTGGCAGGATTGTGACAGTTTCCTTCACCCATCTCTCAGGTCGTCCATGTGCTTTAGTTTTCCTTCTTCCCTCGTGTTTCCCAACAGGTGTTGCTCAGCTGCACGATCAGCGTTGTCATGGCATCACTGATTAGCGCTGTTTGTGATTAATACTTCCTTCCCTTTATATTCTCTCCTTGTCAGATCGTTGTGCTGTGTTTAGTCTCCAGTCGAGTTGTTCCTGTCTGTTTGCAGTTTTCCCTTTCCTTTTGGGATTTGGTGGACCACCTCTGCCGGTTGTTTCCCTTTGTCGGAGTCTTTGGAGAGGCACACCGAGCCCGTTATTGTCCACCAGGAGGCGGGCAAGTCAACGGCAGGTCCTTCTGTGCCTCTCGGCTCCTTGATGGCATCACCACAAGAAGCATGCTGTCGACTGCCAGGAGGCGCCGTCCGTTCCCACTGCAGTGCTTCTCACCACTCGGAAGAGGAGGAGAACGACCCCTTCTCTTCAGGCGTTGACTGTGCCCACGGTGGCCATTTCCCTGTCACTGCCTGTGCCCTCTGCCACAGAAGTCATTCCCCTGTCACTGACTGTGCTCACGGCCATGGAGACCGTTCTGTCACTTAATTTTAAATTTAGCTTGGGTACTACAAAAATATGAATAAATAATTCATGAATTATTTGTAAAGATCAATAAATAGTAAAAGCATGCGTACAAACCACAACAAACCAACAGCGAATGCGAGCCCTTTACAGACCGTTACATTAACCACTGATCTGTTAATCATTACATAACGTTTAATAAAACACGTTTAAACTTGCAAGGCCATATAGGAAGCAAAGTTTAATAACATTAGTAAGTATTTGAATTGACATTAACTATGATCAATTAGGCATTAAACTCTATAATGTTTGTTTAATAATGAAAGTTATTATAGTGTTACCCGCATCACTAATAAATCTAGAAATAAATTCCCAGAATCCCATTTAATAATTCAGCAACACTTTAGTTTTGGGATCAGAAATGATACAGAAATTCATGACTAATAATTACACTTGTAAGTGAATAGTTATAGACATATTGGACATTATAAAGTATTTATTAAGCCTTTATTGGCTCATTTCTTATTCTTGCACTATAGCCCCTTTATATTTGCTTTTGGCATAAATAATTTCTTGGCTGAAAATAACAATATCAGTAGCTAGTATGATGCAAAATACATTGTTTTAACTAATAAGATCATTATTAGGAGAAAACAACTGCAATGAGGTTACAAGGGTAAGAAATCAACCAACATAGGCCTAATAAACACCTTATAATCCAAAACAAGTCAGTAACTAGTCTATTACAATTACAGTTATTAGTCATTCATTTTGTCACAAATAATTCCAGAAACTAATTTCTATGTGCAGTCTAACATCTTTGTTCTACTATAAGTTTCCATAAAAACAAAAAGAAGTAAAATCTAAAACACCTCATGAAGCTCTTCGAGGGCATGGCACGAGTAATGTTTGGGTCAGGGGTGTAGTGGTAACCATCGCCATGGAGATGTCGATCGCTGTTCCCGTACCGCACAGTCACCCTGTGTTCTCCTGTCTGGTTACTAGCGCCGGTAAGACACTTGATATTGTCCTCCTGAACAACTGAAACTCTGTAGAGAGATACGAGGAAGAGGAAATGCATCCTAAACACAAAGAATGTTCATACAACACTGATCCACAGGTGCTTCTTCACTAAAGTCACAGTTTTTGCACTTACAATGCGCACGGCAGATTCCCCAGCAGGACACTGATGTCAGCAACGGGACCCGTCAACAGATTTCTGCCTGTGATGGTCAGAATTGTTCCACCCGCCTGCGGTCCCCTTTGAGGAGAAACTTCCATCAGCTGAGGGTCCTTAAAGGATGCAACGATGAGAGACGCAATAAGAAATTTTGCATTCAAGAGAAGTAAAAAATATAGATTTTTAAAACACACCTTTTGTAACTGCTGCATTCGGCAGACCGAAAGCAATTACGTCACACGCACATACCGCTGCTCACCGAAAGCGATGGTTTAAGGCCCAAACATACGTCACGCAACAACACGAACGCAGACGCACCTTGCTACACAAACTCGACTCCACACGTCGTTTCGTAGTGAAATGTGTCAACACTAAATTCACAACCTAACGCAAGTACGCGCTGCACTCTCTGCACTGCCACAGGGGGCGCTACAGTGGATTTAATGTTTTCAGTCAACAACTGCCATGGCGGACACGGGCAGCAATTTAAGGAGTCTTGCCAAACAAGTTAGATTATACAAACATATTTACGACCCCTCGTCCCCTCTCCATTCGAATAAATAATTCAAACAGCAATTGAAAATGCTTGACAAGAAATTGCAGCTTCCCTAAATTCTCATAATGACACTGTGAAGGGAAAATGGAAACAACTTCGGGACCGATTTGTCCGAGCCAGGAAGAAATGGAAAGGTGTCAGGAGCGGAGATGCAGCAACCAGCTATGGATATCCAGTCATTTTGGATAACCTGAGGTTAGGTAAACGTACCACACACACACACACACACACACACACACACACACGCACGCTTTATTTGCGTTGAAAGATAACGGAGGGTAACTGCCAGGCACTCAGACATGCCAATAGGAGCATAGTAGGTTCGTACGGCTGGACATGGTGAAGAAGCTCGTCAAATTTAACAGCTGTCATTCTGAAATACTCAAAGTCTTTTTTTCTGCACATCGCGGCGCCGTTTTGTGGTCCGTTCTGCATAACGCAGCGGCTCATTATAGCTTATCGCGGCCGACCCAACAGCCTGCTTGGATCTTCCAATGCCCAGTCCACCTCCGATTGGCCCCAAAGTGCGTCGGCCCACCGGGAAAATGCCCGGTATGCCAGATTACCAGTCCAGCCCTGCATGTGGGATATCATGTCGGTGAGTAAATGATGAGAGAATTTTCATTTTCAACGATCCCTTTAAGGTCCCATGTAGGAACTGCAGTGGAAAGAGAGTGCAAGTATTCTCACAGGACAGCCACGTAATGTATGGAAAGGTGTTAAGGGACAGCTGCAATATGCACCATTCAAAAGTTTGGAATCAACATGAATTTTGAATGTTTTTTTAAAGAGATTTATATTTTTATTCAAGGATGCATTAAAGTGATAAACGTTAAGACATTTATAATGTTGCCAATAACTATATTTATTTCAAATAAATAGTGTTCTTAGGGTTGCAATTCATCCCTTACGGGGTTGTCCTGTATTTTCCAACTTTGAAGGTGGCAACCGTAGATGTTCTTCAAACTCTGCAAGTTCTGACTGCTGAAAATGGGTCTTTTCCAACACAGGTGCAATATTTGAATTGTAAAACACATAACAAGGCCAGAGAGATATGGTGCAGATGGTAGCACACTTGCCCCTGTCACATGTAGAAGCTGTTATCTCTTGGGGACCCGAGTCTGATCCCGATCCTGTTCTCCATCTCTCCCCCACTTTCCTGTCCTTCTCTACTACTCTATGAAGAAAGGCTAAAAAGACCTATATGTGTTTGTGTTTGCATTTCAATTCTGTTTTTTGCTGTATTTTTTTTTTAAATACATACATTTTGTAGAGACCATGTTTGAATGTTTCAACTAGCTTTAAAAGTTTGATTGTTATACAGAAATTATAGCAAGACAAAAGGCCAGCTATCAAGACAGACCGTCAGATAGACAGCCAAGCAGATGGTCACACAGAGGGAAGGACGAACAATCGGATGAATGGACAGACAGACGGTGGCCCAATTGTGTCTGCAAAGAGACACCGTATGCTGTCCAGTGTCAAATGATCCAACCTGTATGTCTCTATGCTATTCTGTTGACAAGATATTGCAGGGCTCCAAGACCCTCAAGGGATTTATGGGCTCCAAAAAGGGGCTTAATACACTGACAAGATTTAAACAAGCACACCCCCATGTCTCTATGATGTTCTGATGAAAAGATATGGCTGTGTCATGTTACTTTATGGTCGCTAGGGTGCTCTTGATGGTTGCTAGGTTGTGGCCAGGCAGTGTCTAGGGTGTTACTGAATGGCTGCCTGTTGGCCCAAGTCAAAAGAACCCACCCTCATGTCTCTCCAATGTTTGGTGCCGAGATATGGTTGTTGCCAAACCATTGCTAGCGTGCTCTGCATGGTTTCTAGGCTCTGGCTCGGCGGTTGCCAGGTGAAATGTAAAGGCTGTTTGCTAGCCAGAGTCAAAAGAGCCTTTCCGTATGTCTCTAAGATGTTCTGATCCAGAGATATCCCTCTGATCCATTTTTAGGATGTTACCAGGGTGACACTTTAGGGCTGCTTGTTAGCCTGAGTCAAAAAAGCCCACCACCATGTCTCTAAGACATTCTGATCCGTAGACATGATCCAACTGACCCCTTTCCATTGTTCATTCTAAGGGATTTTTCACCCGATCAGAAGCATCAATTTCATTCAAAAACAGGAAAAATGTCATTTTAGTAATTTAAAACTTTTAAATGGTGGTGTAGGTGACAGCGATACCATGAAAATGAGCAGCACTACTGCAGGTTCCCACTAATGCTTACACTGCCAAGGGATTCATTGTACGCCATGTTGCTGGAGAGTACTACCCCTCACATCTGCTCAGCTTTAAGGCCCTACACACACTTCCTTTGAAATTGAAGAATGAATAAATGTGAAATAATTTAGAACAAATTCTGGCCAAAAAGAAGGTGTTCTTGAGTTCTTTTCAGTGGTTCGTAACGGCTCGCCATAGTGAACTTTCAGGCCAACTCCTTACCGGATGCCAAACACCTTCTTACTGCCATTGGTCCACATCATCAGTAGGTGTGACCTGGAGCTCCACCCACTTTGAGGCCACCAATGAATCCCCCTTCAGTCAGTTAAGATCAGACAACATGAACACACCGGCGTGCAGAGCTGTTAGAGCGCTGGTGTAAACTTGCCAACATCTGAACTGTCGTTCATGTAAAGACATTTTTCAATAACATGTCATGTGATTTTTTGGTTTAATTAGTCTGCAAAAGGAGTAAATTCAACTCAAATGCTCCTTAGTGTCCATTTTCTCATGTCTGCTTTTGTCTACTTGCCAGTGTACGACCAAATCATGTCTATGGGACCGGTGCGTTATGTATTGCTTTGCTAATGTTGTAGGTTCAACTTGATAGAAGGGCTCCGGTCCAGCACGCAACCACATGCAAAAATCCAATTAAATCCAATAATGTCCATAATAGGAATGTGTGCAGTATTATATGGAGAAAAACAAACATCTAAAGTGTAAAGGGGAAGCACTTAGTTGACAAACTTCCAGTGTCTAGGACGATGGGGCAGTATAGTCCAAAACCACAAGTACTACTGGGACCGATGGGACAGGTACAAGTCAGCTTAAATCTGTGTAGGTGTAGGTGTAGGTTTAGGTGTAGGTGTAGGTTTAGGGGTAGGGTTAGGGGTAGATGTAGGTGTAGGTTTAGGGGTAGGTTTAGGTTTAGTTGTAGGGCTTCTGTGGGACTCCAAATAAACATAATAAATAGTCTGGGAATGTTGCATGCGACTCTTGCAAGTCTTTCGGCATCAAGAGTTAACATCTAGACACAATTGTAGTTTTTCTCTGCAAAATGGGACTACTGGGAGTCACCACAGGTTTGGGTGGAGACCACATACCAGCACATGTCTTAGTTGCTAGTTCATAGTGAATGTACTTTTACCTGGTAGCAAAATCGCTGACTCGACAGGCCAAATCCTCCACCCGTGATTTTCACTGAGATGTGACCTGACTTCTCCTCTCCACTTGATGTAGTTAAACATACAATTCTATAAGATAGAGAGCAGACACACACACACACACACACACACACACACGAGACACTCAGAGACAAAGCAAACTGGCAAATGTCTTTTTATAAAATGTAATTAGTACACATGATTTGCAACAGTGTGTCTGTGTTCACCTGGAGGATATTTCATATAGGTGTGGTATAACAGTGCAGGGCACACCCGCAACAGTCACAGACTGTAGGACATCCTGAGCTTTCTGTCCCAAGTTAGATCCAGAAATAGTTAAAGTAATGCCCCCCTCCACCAAACCAGACAGAGGCTCCACCTGCAGACAGACAACCAGCATCAGTAGAAGTACCCTCATGTGTGATCTTCAGCATAACATCCCTGTAATAATGTAGCACGGGGGGTGTGAAAAGGCGACCTATTGTACATCTCCAACTCAACACACACACACGGCTTCTGTTGTTTTGGTTGGTATTCTCTATTTGCAATAAATGTAATTCACTGAACTTTTTCAAATAGCATTGAATGCTCGTTCCCACACACATAAGTGGCTGTAATTGTACATCTTACATTTCTGCATTTGGCAGATGCTTTTATCCAAAGTGACTTACAGTGCACTTATTACAGGGACAATCCCCCCGGAGCAACCTGGAGTTAAGTGTCTTACTCAAGGACACAATGGTGGTGACTGTGGGGGTCGAACCAGCAACCTCCAGATTACCAGGTATGTGCTTTAGCCCGCTACGCCACCACCACTCCATCTTGGATTTATTTTTCCACCGAGCTCATCATGGTGCATTCTGGGATGTTCCCCGGGGAAGGAGACATTCGATGCTAAAATGAGATATCTTAGAAGGCAGCATTATTAAGATACCGACCTTATACCAACACACACGTCCACAAATAGAAAATGTCAAATGCAATTTGCATTTACTTTATAACCAGGGGATTTAAACCGTAAACATGCGACAGATGGATGTTTTTTGACCATTCAGCCATGTGGTTTATTCAGCATCCTGTGCAGATCGAGCGATGTGTTATTTAGATACCGTGCCACATTATAAAAGAACTTCAACCTTAAAAAGGCGTCTGGACACATGCACTGTCAAACTGTTGCGCCACATCTGTCTTTTCAAGAATTCAATCGTCTGAAGTCATTGCCAGTGCATGAAACGTACATATTGTCTCCCTGATCAGACTCAGCCAGTTCAGGTTGTAAGTTACAACCCAAGACTATTTACTGTGTAAAGGAGTAACAGTTGGATTAAAATAAGTAAAGAAGAAATCAAATAAAAAGAAGAATGAAGAAGAATATTAACTGCACACAAGTTGATGTAATTAATAATCTGTAATTAACATTCCACAGGCTGTCCCTTGGACACGTCTCTGTGAGCTCTTGATCACACACAGGACATCAAACATACGTGTCACTCAATTGGACTGACCCAATTTAGACATGTGAATAAAGATTTCTGTCACAACATTGTAGACTTCTAGTGACTGCTCT
>JAVLUX010000017.1:530000-550000 GCA_032164185.1 Moxostoma hubbsi | reverse complement strand
ATAACCGTAGTTATAATTATTCACGAGAAGTCGTGACTTATTATAAGATGTATCCTGAGACATTATGATGCATTATAACCGTAGTTATAATTATTCACGAGAAGTCGTGACTTATTATAAGATGTATCCTGAGACATTATGATGCATTATAACCGTAATTATAATTATTCAGGAGAAGTCGTGACTTATTATAAGGTGTATCGTGAGACATTATGATGCATTATAACCATAGTCATAATTATTCATGAGAAGTCGTGACTTGTTATAAGATGTATCGTGAGACATTATGATGCATTATAACCGTAGTTATAATTATTCATGAGAAGCCGTGACTTATTATAAGGTGTATCCTGAGACATTATGATGCATTATAACCGTAGTTATAATTATTCATGAGAAGCCGTGACTTATTATAAGGTGTATCCTGAGACATTATGATGCATTATAACTGTAGTCATAATTATTCATGAGAAGTCGTGACTTATTATAAGGTGTATCGTGAGACATTATGATGCATTATAACTGTAGTCATAATTATTCATGAGAAGCCGTGACTTATTATAAGGTGTATCCTGAGACATTATGATGCATTATAACCGTAGTTATAATTATTCATGAGAAGCCGTGACTTATTATAAGGTGTATCCTGAGACATTATGATGCATTATAACCGTAGTTATAATTATTCATGAGAAGTCGTGACTTATTATAAGATGTATCGTGAGACATTATGATGCATTATAACCGTAGTTATAATTATTCATGAGAAGCCGTGACTTATTATAAGGTGTATCGTGAGACATTATGATGCATTATAACTGTAGTTATAATTATTCACGAGAAGTCGTGACTTATTATAAGGTGTATCCTGAGACATTATGATGCATTATAACCGTAGTTATAATTATTCATGAGAAGCCGTGACTTATTATAAGGTGTATCCTGAGACATTATGATGCATTATAACTGTAGTCATAATTATTCATGAGAAGTCATGACTTGTTATAAGGTGTATCCTGAGACATTATGATGCATTATAACCGTAGTTATAATTATTCATGAGAAGCCGTGACTTATTATAAGGTGTATCCTGAGACATTATGATGCATTATAACTGTAGTTATAATTATTCACGAGAAGTCGTGACTTATTATAAGGTGTATCCTGAGACATTATGATGCATTATAACTGTAGTTATAATTATTCATGAGAAGCCGTGACTTATTATAAGGTGTATCCTGAGACATTATGATGCATTATAACTGTAGTTATAATTATTCGTGAGAAGTCGTGACTTATTATAAGGTGTATCCTGAGACATTATGATGCATTATAACCGTAGTTATAATTATTACTTAATTACACTTTTCCAGAGTAAATATATCAACAAAAACACAAATAGGAACACAAAGGGAAACTAAAGAATACAAGACTAAGAGTTTAGATTTTACTCTACAGAGAAAACTCGTTTGGTAACAATTAAAGATGTTTGGACTCACCGATAGGTCAGCCAGGTCATCCTGGTAATCAGCTTCCAAGTCCGTTCTCAGGAGGTGGAGGTATATTGGGGCATCCCCATCTGATTCTCCGTCCCCTGATAAGATTGTAGATGCAGAAAATGTGACCGTTTCATTCTCTGCCAGTTCCACCTCTTCGGTTTCCTCCACTTCATGGATAGTGAAAATCTTCTCTGAAGGCATAGCAGGTGGCACTCTCTCGGATGAGGGCAAAAGGTCATCAGACATGTCTGGGTCAGGATTTGTAGGTAAATCAGTAGATTGCGTTTCATTGGTGGGGTGAGCTAAATACAGTGTTTCTGGAGGCTCACGTGTGGCTGTCAGCACTAGTCTTGGCATTTCTGTGAGAGGGAATGTCGGACTTGAACCCGGTGATGATGGCACTGATATTCTTTCCTCCTCGGCAGCTTTGAGAAAAGGCAAGTCAGTTTTTAAAGAGACTTCCATACTGGTAAGTGTAACCGCATCGGTGTCCAAAGCCTCCGTTTCAGGTTTTGTAACGAGAAGCTTTTTTTCTGAGATGTTCTCTGGCAGAGAAAGTGTGAAGGCGGGCTGTACTGAGGTAGGCACGGTTCCGGCTGTGGAAGAGGGGAGAAAGGCACTTTTGGGCTTGTAAAAGGAAGAAACCTCAGTTGGTGGCATTGGTTTCACAGGTGCAGGGGTGGTTAGTGATTCCAGTGTAGTAGTTATAGTTTCAGGTTTAGTAGTTGGAGTTTTAGTATAAGCCACGGTTTCAGGGACCTTTTGTGTTGTGACTGGTGAGGGCAGGAATGCCGTTTTTGGGGCTTTGGTTGCAGGAGGTTGGGTGTGGAGAGATTTCCACTAAGAATGGAAAGGGCAAGGAAAACCAAGAGAGAGAGAGAAATAATAATAAATAGATGGATAGATCAGTAAACAAGCAAAGAAATAAATAAATACATCAAATGACAGAAAGGTGAAGTGCATCAATGAAAATTAATAGTAAATGTTCTTGTTAATATCTGAGGATTTGAAGAACACACAATGATTCATTTGAACAACATATAATCATATGTTTTAAAACTGGTTATTAAAGGAATCGTTTCTTATCCTCTCATTAACCAGGTCCAAATTCAACAATTCTATTTTGTCCACGGCCATATGAAGCACTGAATAATGAAGCTGTGACACGCAGAGTTATCCGCAGATTATCAGCTGCATGTCATGATTGTGAAATCTGGCTGACGATTCATTGTTCTTCATATTTCTTAAGGAGCATGTGTGCTTCATACACCTTAAGAAGTAATGTTTACATATTTAACATCAAATATATAAATCAAATAAGAAAATAGTGATATATGATTTCTTTTTAAGGCTTTAAAAATTTGAAAAGTATTGTTTTAAATATCAAAATATTTATAAATATTTAAAATACTTCAAATATTTCTCTTTTGGTCAACTTTAGATTTACACTGTTGTTTTTTGCAACTCAAAAAATTAACATTTTTATTTTTATATTTACTGTATATATACAGTATCTCACAAAAGTAAGTACACCCTTCACATTTTTTGTAAATATTTGTCATGTGACAACACTGAAGAAATGACACTTTGCTACAATGTAAAGTAGTGAGTGTACAGCTTGTATAACAGTGTAAATGTGCTGTCCCCTCAAAATAACTCAACACACAGCCATTAATGTCTAAACTGCCCAATTCCCAATGTGCTCCAAGTCCTCATGGTGTGTAGTAACTCGCCTCAATCCGGGTGATGGAGGACGAATCTCAGTTGCATCCGCGTCTGAGACCGTCAATCCGCGAATCTTATCACGTGACTTGTTGAGCGCGTTACCACGGAGACGTAGTACATGTGGAGGCTTCAAACAATCCACCGCGGCATCCACGCACAACTCACCACACGCCCCATTGAGAGCGAGAATCACATTATAGCGACCACGAGGAGGTTACCCCATGTGACTCTACCCTCCATAGCAACCAGGCCCATTTGGTTGCTAAGGAGACCTGACTGGAGTCACTCAGCACGCCCTGGATTCAAACTCATGACTCCAGGTGTGACAGTCAGTGTCAATACTCACTGAGATACCCAGACCCTCATTTTAATGCTCTTTGATTAATCCCGCGAGCCCTTATTTCTCAAGATCTCATTTCATCCTTTTATAACTTCACAAAGAGTCTGAACCCTCTATGACCAGGACAATTTGACATAACACAATCTTTTTAAGTGTAACCGAAGCGCTTTGCGTTCACAATCAATGTTTATATTTGTTTGGTTATATTTTCGCGGGAGATTGGCGAGAGCCAGAGCGGTTGAGAAGCCGTTCACGCGCTCTTCCGGACATTGACCGTTCAGCTCATTGATGCTCGAATGACACACAAACACGCTGTTGATGGTATGTATATATTCACATAAAATTCAAACAGGTCTATTTAATCAATAGTTGCCTTGCATCAGGGTCTGTACCAGCCTCTCTGAAACACGCTGTAGTGCAGCCCCTTATTAAAAACACAAATCTGGCTCCTACAGTTTACTCCAATTATAGACCTATTTCTAAATTGCCATTTCACTTTTTGGGAGAAGAATTATATTTTGGAAGCATTTCAGTCTGGCACAGAAGCTGCACTTTTAAAGGTTCTTAATGATGTTTTGTTAACTGTAGACTCGGGGAATGGGACAGGCAATTTTGGCGCTATTAGACCATGATATTCTTATAGTCTGACTTGAACAGTCTGTAGGGATCCGATATTAATACTTCTTCGAATGATCTGAATCGTTATTTTGTCTGATCTGATTGCAGGTACATTTTAAAATGCACTCTGTTGGCTCGGATGCCACCGCCTCTTTCTGAAAGGTTACTGCTTATAGTCTGGCTCAATGTCCCGCCCACAGTATTATCTGATTGGTTATATGTCACGAGTAAATGGCCAATCGACACTGTACTCTGTATTCTTGGTAAGAGGAAAGTAGCTAGATAAAGACGAATCACTAAGAGAACGAGCTGTTTTCAAAAGGTAAGAATCAACATCACAATACTCTAAGCCAGCGGTCACCAATTAGCGGACCGTGAGAAATCATAACAACGGTTGCCCCATCTCAACGTTTCTACACTTTAGGTTAGACGCGTGACAAATCAACGGAGCTCCGGGGCATAGACAGCACTGATCTTTCAGCACTATATCCTTTAATGTTTTTCTCTAACACCGAACACGCTTCATTATGCTGAACATGCTCTTCCACGCTCCACACGCATTGCCTCTCTCCCCGGCCCGTGACATGTGTAGCGTATCGTAGAGCTGCAGACACGGTTATTTCAACAGTAGACCTTAACGGAGAAATACAGTGAGCAGCAATATAGACGGGTGGCAGGGATAAGGACTTAACAGATACTCGCCCGTATGAGTTGGTGTTTTACATGTTATAGCTGATGATGGCATTGACAGTGGGAGCAAGCTAACCACGGTTAAGAGGTTTAGCAAACGTCAACTTTGCTACGGTTAAATCTTTCACCTCCGTTGTGAATAAAATCCCGTTGCCCTTTTTGCACATGACTAAACGGGCTAGCCAGCAAGCTACATGAAGAGTGTCAATAAGGTTGGTTCTCATCTGTTATCACATACACTGTTAATACATAACCTTCTGCTTAAAGGATTTAAAGGATCCTTTGTGTTTTGACACTAAAATGTCAGTTTTTACTCCAAATGACTATCGGCCTCCTTGATAACTAATAATCGTATCGGCCCTGAAAACAACATATCGGTCGACCCCTAACATGCACGTTATTACTCGATTGATACATTATAATCGATCATTTGTGTCAATAAAATAACATGTTTTTTTTTTAAAACCTGAAAAACGATGATTTGCTGCAGATGAGAAGACGTGCAATATAACAGTACGGAGGGAGAAAGCAAAGACCTGCTTACATGTTCATTATAGATGATCAGTCCCTCATCACACATGGCCTTGTGGGTACACTTATGCTGGTGCACACACCAGTTGCAGCCCCAGTGGCTTTGCACACAACCATGGCAGCTGCATAACATGAAGGAAATGGAGGAATACCAGCATCAATGCAGCATTACATTTCGTTGTGCCATATGAGAGTATATATTTGAACATTCTTATTCTTTTATATAATTATGTATTTTATGCACCATTAGTCCCCATTTAAAGCTTAAACATCATAAAATTATTTCCTAAGTACATGCATTTATGCCACCACTGTGCAGCATTAAACAATCTGTGTAAATGCATCACTACT
The DNA here is from genome assembly GCA_032164185.1 of Moxostoma hubbsi. Taxonomy (NCBI): domain Eukaryota; kingdom Metazoa; phylum Chordata; class Actinopteri; order Cypriniformes; family Catostomidae; genus Moxostoma; species Moxostoma hubbsi. Next base: position 544,246 of record JAVLUX010000017.1, on the reverse strand, counting down.
TGGAATAAAGTATATTTCTGTGTGTGTGTGTTACTCACGGCATGCTCCCAGCAAGCTGCTTGACAGCTGTGCAGTCATAAAAGGTAAATTCCAGAGAAGTCACAACAACATCACTGAACTGTAGGGACAGAGTGACTCTTACAAAATCTGATTAAAAAGAAAAGAAGAAGAAATTGGCTTCCCGTGCAATTACAGCAGTTCCAGAGAACTGTTTCTGGGGCATCGTATTGACATGTTTGACTATTCTAGTAATTTTAGCAGAACCCAATCTTAATGCTACACCATACAGCGACACACTAGGGAATTTTGTGCTTCCACATTTGTTGCAACAGCTTGTATTGCAGTTTGTTCCAGTACCACATAATGTCCATGTGAGGTTCATGGTTTACTGAGCTTGGTGTGGAAGAACCTATCTGGACTGCACGCCAAGACCCGAACCCCTTTGAACACCGTTGGGATGAATTGAAACACTAACAGGCTGCAATTACACCTTCAACTCTTCTGGCAAGACTTTACACTAGATTTTGGTACATGGACTCAGGGATATGCTCCCGTTCCTCACCTTGACCAGGTGGCACAGCTGGCAATGTGTGTGTTTCTGGGGAGGAGCAGGTGACACCAGCCTCTGTGACAACAGCCAAACTTGAACTGTCCTGGAAGACACAAGAGTAATACTCTCCTTCTGCCAGAAAGGGAAGGCCAAGGATGGATAAAGAGATCTGGACGAAGAAACAAAAATAAAGATGAAAGTGAGCAAGAGGCAAAGGCAATTTCACTCTTGAAAACAAATTAAACTATCATGAAACTTCCCATGAAAAATAAAAATCTTCTTAGAGCAACATTTTATTTATTGGCTGAAAATGTTTGATCAATGTTATCAGTTGATATCAGAAATCAATTTCTATAAACTTTAACATGTATTTTATTAATCTGTGGCCTTGTGCCTGCAGCCAAATCGCCCTTAAATTCACCGGCTCGTTTTATTCACATGCAAATGAGCTTGTGATTCACCACAAATATTTGCAGCTCTTCACCAGTAGTGGTGAACCTCCGGCAAACCTTTGGCAGCAATGGACAATTCGCCACAAATTGCTGCAAAAGCTCATTTGCATGTGAAAATTGGCGAATTTGCGGCAAGTTCGCAGTGAACTCTCAATTTTGGTAAAGGCAAACCAACTGCAATATTGTGAGTTTGAACATGTTTTTATATTACAAACAAACAAACAAGTAAATAGTATTCAATTACATACATTTCTGACAAATATTGGCCAGTTAGTTCAAGCATTTCCTCTCCGCCACCGGAAATACTTCCAAAAGAAGCGTGAGCATCGAGCACAACTCTGGCTTTTAACAAGTGATGTTTCATTCATGATGAATCTGTGTTTTTGAATTAATCATCACTTCCATTGTTTCAATTGTGAACAACTCTGTGTTGTTTAACGAATCAGTTGAGTCAATAACTCAATGACAAACAATAATTTAATGGATAAAGGATTTATCTCCAGATAAACAAAACAATGTGAACATCGAGTCAAGAACACCACCACTATATGGAAAGACAAGAACATTAAAAAACAAACTGATCTGAATGAAGCATCTCAATGCTGTTGGACTATATATCAGCAGAACTCTGCACATCAAGTCAAGAGGTTTTTATTGTTGTTTCAACCATATACAGTTAGTTCAGTGAAACGAGACAACGTTCCTCCAGGACCATGTGCTACATAAAACAACATAAACACAGAACCACATGAGACTACACAGACTAAATAACATACCTATATAAAGTGCACGTGCAAACATGTGCAACAATTATGGAACAGGACAATAAATTACTAACAATGAACAGGACAATAGACACAGTGAGAGACAGTGAGACACAGTGAGAGACAGTGAGACATAGTGAGACACAGTGAGAGAGACAGTGAGACACAGTGAGAGAGACAGTGATACAGAGTGAGAGAGACAGTGAGACACAGTGAGACACAGTGAGACACAGTGAGAGACAGTGAGACACAGTGAGAGACAGTGAGAGACAGTGAGAGAGTGAGAGACAGTGAGAGACAGTGAGAAACAGTGAGACATAGTGAGACACAGTGAGACATCGTGAGACACAGTGAGACATCGTGAGAAACAGTGAGAGACAGTGAGACACAGTGAGAGACAGTGAGACACAGTGAGAGACAGTGAGAGACAGTGAGAGACAGTGAGACACAGTGAGACATCGTGAGAAACAGTGAGAGACAGTGAGACACAGTGAGAGACAGTGAGAGACAGTGAGACACAGTGAGACACAGTGAGACATCGTGAGAAACAGTGAGACACAGTGAGACACAGTGAGACACAGTGAGACATCGTGAGAAACAGTGAGACACAGTGAGAGACAGTGGACTGTGGACTATCGAACCAATTGCATTATATGGCAGTGAAGTGTGGGGTCCACCTGTAAAATTTGACTATTTCAATTGGGAAAAACATCCCATTGAAACTCTGCATCTGGAATTCTGTAAAAGAATCATTTATGTCCAAAGAAAAGCCCCAAATAATGGATGCAGGGCAGAATTAGGCCAATACCCTCTCCTTTTGAACATTCAGAAAAGAGCCATCAAATTCTGGAAGCATCTAAAGACAAGTGACCCCAACACATCCCATTATAAAGCCCTAAAACACCAAGAGCTGAGCGGGGTGAAGAGTCCCCTATACTGAAGTCACACCTGAGGAGATCGGCCAGTCTCAGGATAACGGCACACTCACAAACATTCGGCCGAACCAAATTATACACAAAGAAAAGGAGAAATACCTCACGCATTGGACAAACACCATTAAAACTCAACACAAACTGGAATGTTATTCGGCACTAAATCGAGAGTACACGGTGGCAAACTATCTGACCACAGTGACTGACAGAAAGTTAAGAAAAGCACTGACGACGTACAGACTCAGCGAGCACAGTCTGGCCGTAGAGACGGGCCGCCGCAGACAGACATGGCTGCCCCGCGAGGACAGACTGTGCTCCCAATGCATCCTGGGAGTGATTGAGACAGAACTGCACTTCCTCACAGAATGCCCAAAATACCAACCAATTAGAAACAAATATTACCCCAAAATTAACAACATATGTCCAGATTTCAATGACTGTACCCCGACACAAAAAATGTGTTTTATTCTGGGGGAAAAAGAGGAATGTGCAAATATAGCTGCAAGATTTGTACTATCCTGTAGAAACCTGCGGGACAACCAGAACTCAACCAATAACAACACATGATGTATCGATGTCCCCTGACCCCAATCCCCCAACCCCTGTTACTGACCCTATATAATGTTGCATGTTATTTCTTTATAGTTATTACTGTTGTCATGTCTTAGTTTAGTTCCTGTTCTGTTTTTCTATGTAATTGCTTTGGCAATACAAAATGTCTTTGTCATGCCAATAAAGCTCGTTAAATTGAAATTGAAAATTGACAGTGAGAGACAGTGAGACACAGTGAGACACAGTGAGAGACAGTGAGACACAGTGAGTCTCTCCTAATGTCAACAACCATCTCTTTTGTTTTATCGACATTCAGGGACAGGTTGTTGACTCTACACCAGTCCATCAGCCGCTGCACCTCCTCTCTGTATGCAGACTCCTCGTTCTTGCTGATGAGACCCACCACGGTCGTGTCATCGGCGAACTTGATGATGTGGTTTGAGCTGTGCTTTGCTGCACAATCGTGAGTCAGCAGAGTGAACAGCAGTGGACTGAACACACAGTCCTGGGGTCCCCAGTGCTCAGTGTGGTGGTGGTGGAGATGCTGTTCCCGATCCGGACTGACTGTGGTCTCCCAGTCAGGAAGTCCAGGATCCAGTTGCAGAGGGAGGGGTCCAGGCCCAGCAGGTTCAGCTTTCCAATCAGGTGCTGAGGAATGATTGTGTTGAATGCTGAGCTGAAGTCTATGAACAGCATTCAAACGTATGAGTCCTTTTTATCTAGGTGGGTGAGGGCCAGATGGAGGGCGGTGGCGATGGCGTCGTCTGTTGAACGGTTTGGGACGATACGCAAACTGCAATGGGTCTAATGAGGGGGGCAGCTGGGTCTTAATGTGCCTCATGACGAGCCTCTCGAAGCACTTCATGATGATGGGTGTGAGTGTGACGGGATGGTAGTTGTTGAGGCAGGGCACTGAAGACTTCTTTGGCATGGGAACGACGGTGGTGGCCTTGAAGCACATTGGAATGACGGTGCTGCTCAGACTTGAGGAAGGGAATTAACTGTTGTATAAATGGTCAAATGTCTGCTCTTATATAGCACCTTTTTTAACCTTAGTGGTTACCAAAGCACTTTACACTGTGTCCCATTCACCCATTCACACTCACACACACACACACACACACACAAATGGCGGCAGAGCTGCATGCAAGGCGCTAGTCTGCCATTGGGAGCAACTTGGGGTCCGGGAATCGAACCGCCAACCCTGCGATTAGTGGCCGACCCACTCTACCACCTGAACCACAGCCAAATCATCAATTATCATCAAAGCTCAAAAAGTTAAATTTTTCCCCCAAATGACCTATAATTTATACAGAACAATATGTGGGGTTCAAAAGTCCATTAGTCCACTGAAAATGCTTCTATTTTCCATTTTTCTTATTCAGTGCAGTTTTGTTCTTTGGAGAATGTGATATACTGTATTTGAGTGAAAATGTTTATTGAGATGTCAATATAAATTAAATACTTAACATTATTAAAATCCTGACCTGGGGTTTAAAAAATATGTTAGTGTGTGTCCATATGCATGAGTGAAACCCACATTTCTTCTCTCGTCTCGGCTGATGTTGGATGGATTGAACAGCTCAACACTCAGACATTGTTGCTCCACATCAAAGCTCCAAAGCCACTGATCTTTCCAACCCCCACGTGCACACTCACTACGCAGCCCACACCTAATGCACACAGTACAATCAATGGAACAAAGGTCACATGTTGAAGTAACCAATCGTTCAAAATGAATGATTCTGGATTGGGGCAGGGAAATTTAACACATTCATTTCTGTGATTCATCTTTTTTAACGCATTAAAAAAATTATTAATTGCACTTTTTATAATTAATTATAATTTATAATAATTAATTGTTACTTTTAATGCAATTAATGGACTTAAGTGTCCATTTGTTTATTTACTTCCAGAAACTTCACAAGATAGAAGAAAGTTGTCGAGTTGTTCCTGACATGCTGCAAATATGTTTAGGATTCGAGTGGGGGCAGGTTAGGACATCTGCTGCCTGCCAGGAACAAACACAGGCACCTTTCAACAATAGCCGAAACTTTAATAAAGCTGCAGTATGAAACAATTTTCATGTAATATTCGCAATTTTTTTGGATTATGTGTGAATGGCTTGTAACGCAACTTAAATAATGAGACCTTCCCGGACTTCCTAGGTTGCCTATTAAAGCCTGTAGACTGATTTTCATGCTAATGGAGCGGGTCGCTTTTTCAGGGAAAATCCCAAGGATATGACGTTTATGCGCGTTCCCGAGAGCCTTGCCTCAGACAGTGACAACAAACTGCAACACTAGATAACATTATCTTACAGATGAATCCAGTAAACGTCCGACTCCAGCACAACACCAACTCCTACACAAACTCAGAGTAAACCAAATAAACATTTATCTACTGAATCCCACCCGGATAAACGGGAACGTGATCGTGGTCGAGTAAAAACTAGAGTGAACATCGGCAGGGCGTTTGTAAAACAATATATGTGTCAATAACTGTGTCATTTGAATGATGCAATCTCATCTGTCAGCATGATGCTGGTGAATCACGTTCAGTCTCTTTGTACATTACGTCATTGTTTTGGTGGATGCTCGTGTCACTATGGAGTGTGTGCGCAATCACGAGCAACATGCTGCAGTTCACTGAACGGCCACAGGTGTCACTAATAACAAGCGTTTATGAATCTTACATACTGCACCTTTAATGCTTTTTCCACATTCTGTGGAATTTTACGGGTGCGAATTTAAAGGTGTGCGAGTGATATGGGAAAGCCGCCATATCTCTTCACATCGCCCGAAAACGCTGTCTCACATTCATCTGAACCAGCGTCAAAAGTGAAACGGCCGAGTGAGACCCAGCGTGTGCACGATAGAGACTGATGGATGTGGGCATTCAGCGAGCTGTGGACAGGTGCACTTGCAGAGATTGAACAACATCCAGATAAAATATTAGTTTTGAGATTGTAAACTTCAGCAAATTAAACATCAGCATTCAGTATGTTTTATATCTGTCTGTATAGTGTCTAATCATTCATTAGCAATGTACACTTTAGTTTCTCTTGCCAATAAATTTTGATATAAACTCAATCTGCCCATTTAATCATAGAATTAAAAAAGTTCACCGGAAAATGCCAGATTTTGCCCAAATTTGAAATACAGCATGTCTACTGTTTTATAGCATGTATATATTTGCATCAAAGATGAAAAAAAAGAAGCAAATTTTAACATGAACATATTTAAATTATTAATATAAATGATGTAAAACCAGTTACTTGCAAGTTCTTCATATGAAATAAATATATTTATGATGATTTGTTGTAATGCATTATTTACCATAATTTAATTGTGATTAATTACAGAAAACTGTGTGATTAATTAGTCTACAAAACGTTAATCACAGCCTAATTCTTCCACTTACTTCCCCTCAAGAACACACCAGCCACAGTATGGATCATGAGCTAACAGACAGGACTGACAGTCTGAATGCATCTGACATTCTGCTACAGGCCTCTTCTCCACCTGTGCAAACACACAAACAACATGTCACTACTGTATTTACAACTGTCTTAATCTGCAAAACACTAAATAACACACAAACACAAAAGTACATAATACAGCTGAGGAATAAAAAATACAGAATTATATATATAGTTATATATTGCACTTCTGTTTCTGCAATTCAAAACAACAGAACTCATATTTGGCATGTATGCATGTACTGTACATGATAAAACATTACAAATGCATACTATGCGGAAATGTCAAACACATCATGGACAAATAAAGAGATTTATGCAAAGAAACAATGTGAAACTTTTTCAGTGTTAACACACTTCCTTCTATCCCAGTTTAATATACAGAGACAGCTGCAGTTCAGTCATTTAGAGGTTAATGTTCCTGACAACTGTAAACGCTTTGTGTCTGTGCACCTGTGTTTGTCTAGAGCGGCCCGCTTAGACCTGCCCCAACACTACCTGACGGTATGAACAACAGCAGACGAGGGGCGTATTCGGAAAGCTGTTTTGAAAACATTGTTTATTTTTGCAATCGGTTCAGAAATGTCACGGGCCGATGTAGGCATGGGCAGGGGTGGGGAAACGTCTTGCTCACCTATCAAACATTTGGGAAACACGGTTTGTGCATTGGTTAAAAGCAATATGGGGGCCGACAGTGTGTTGCAAACATTGAGGAACGCCCAACCAATCACAACACAGCTCCAGAAATGTGCAGTGTTTTTCTATTTTCGTCATTGGCCAAAAGCAAAGACACACTCATGAAGCGGCTGCTGCAGTCCAGAGAGTCCGAGACGCGAGCGAGAACAGGAATAAGAGATGTTTTGAGTAATGCATATGCTTTTAGTGCCCATAGAGAAGCCTGGTGCTGTCAGTGTGCAGTGACCACAGCGCTGCTCTTAATGTACCACAGGCTCCATCTTATCAAACATCAGCTCCACGTGCTGCTGTTGATAAAATACTGAATGATAAAGTAGAGGTCTCTGGATGGATTTTTCAGACACGCTCCCGAGAGATTCTGTCCCGCTACCTTAAAGAAAAAAGTTATATTTTGTCCCGTCTGCAAATTTCACGTTTTATCCCGCTCCCTCCTGCAAAAGCCCGCAGGTATAGGTCTGCACAGATTGTACATTTTACAATTCCCATCTGAAAAAGAAAAAAAGGGGGGGTCTGTGTATCTCTGAGTTGGCCCGGTTGCTAGTGAGGCTGGAGTCACATGGGGTAACCAAATTGGCCCGGTTGCTAGGGAGGGTAGAGTCACATGGGGTAACCAAATTGGCCCGGTTGCTAGGGACGGTAGAGTCACATGGGGTAACCAAATTGTCCCGGTTGCTAGGGAGGGTAGAGTCACAATGGGTAACCAAATTGTCCCGGTTGCTAGGGAGGGTAGAGTCACATGGGGTAACCAAATTGACCCGGTCGCTAGGGAGGGTAGAGTCACATGGGGTAACCAAATTGGCCCGGTCGCTAGGGAGGGTAGAGTCACATGGGGTAACCAAATTGTGCCGGTTGCTAGGGAGGGTAGAGTCACATGGGGTAACCAAATTGTGCCGGTTGCTAGGGAGGGTAGAGTCACATGGGGTAACCAAATTGTGCCGGTTGCTAGGGAGGGTAGAGTCACATGGGGTAACCAAATTGTCCCGGTTGCTAGGGAGGGTAGAGTCACATGGGGTAACCAAATTGTCTCGGTTGCTAGGGAGGGTAGAGTCACATGGGGTAACCAAATTGTCTCGGTTGCTAGGGAGGGTAGAGTCACATGGGGTAACCAAATTGTCCCGGTTGCTAGGGAGGGTAGAGTCACATGGGGTAACCAAATTGTCTCGGTTGCTAGGGAGGGTAGAGTCACATGGGGTAACCAAATTGTCTCGGTTGCTAGGGAGGGTAGAGTCACATGGGGTAACCAAATTGTCCCGGTTGCTAGGGAGGGTAGAGTCACATGGGGTAACCAAATTGTCTCGGTTGCTAGGGAGGGTAGAGTCACATGGGGTAACCAAATTGTCCCGGTTGCTAGGGAGGGTAGAGTCACATGGGGTAACCAAATTGTCTCGGTTGCTAGGGAGGGTAGAGTCACATGGGGTAACCAAATTGTCCCGGTTGCTAGGGAGGGTAGAGTCACATGGGGTAACCTCCTCGTGGTGGTGACTAGTGGTTCTCTCAATGGGGCGTGTGGTGAGTTGTGTGTGGATCGTGGAGGGTAGCATGAGTCTCCACATGCTGTGAGTCTCCGCGGTGTCATGCACAACGAGTCACGTGATAAAATGTGTGGATTGACGATCTCAGACACGGAGGCAACTGAGACTCGTCCTCCGCCACCCGGATTGAGGCGAGTGGCCGCGCCACCACTAAGTAGCGGGAATTGGGCATTCCAAATGGGGGGGGGGGATTAGAAATTACTCAAACTTGCCAAATATGTGATTGCCCTTTGGTTGGTTTCAAAGTTAGTCTGTACCTTTCTTTAATGAGGCGTTAACATCCAGAGCACTGAGGGACTTTCCACTAGAATTTGTATGAATTAGCCATCAAGTCTGCACCTGTAAATAGTTCATTTTTTTGTTGCTCTTTCACAACAGACAAATAACAGAAATGACACTGTACCTCAAACACATTAAAACGTGAGGAACATCTATTTTATTTTTTTGATATTTATATTTTGCAGGAGTCACGCGGGTCATTTCTTTCTCCAACTCCCGTGCACACATCATCCCGTCCGCACCTGCACTCAGTAATCAAACCGTATCCCGTGTCACACTGGTACAGATATCAATACCGTTTCCTGCTCTACAAGGGCCGTAATCATTAACTAACACAGAGACAAATGGCTCAAATTATTCTGATCGGGATTTTGTTGTTTCTGCATTTTCACACAATGGTTTCTCTGAATGTCAGCATGTTACCGGACAGATCATACGAGACTCAGTCAGAACTCTGATTGGCATTTTTGGTTCAGGATCGTTGCTTATTCCATTCTGCTTCATTCACTCACGGGGAGTCGGATCTGTCTGATCTGTCTATGTCATTTGCCTTATGGCTGTAATTCTAGTGGTATACCAAGAACAAGGTTGTCAGGCCAACTTCAATCTTATGATTCTATATAGAGTTTATCATATTATTTATTTCAATATGTTTTTTTAATCTGGGGAAAAGGTGTAAAAATATAGTTGGTTATAATGGGTCTTATGTTCTTGAAAATTCCACCATTTTAAGACAGTAAATTAATAGTCTGAGTAACACCCCCCATCCCAAATGCCCAACTATGATATCCCCCCGCCCACCCCAGCATATCTGTCAGGAGCCGGGCCTGAATTACAGTTCATATTTCAGCTTTATATTCTTACAGACACAGACATTTTTAATATTGTGACCAAATATGAGACGAAAAAACCCAAACACATGTGTAACACGTAGAGCATGATATCCATGTTTGATTATGAGATTATTTACAACTTTAACTGGAGCTGATGTATATGTATGGAGCTTTCAGTAAAGTCATAGTTACCATGTTGCTTGTCAAGATGTACAGATACTTCTCTTGCTGGTCAAGTCTGAGCTCTCTGCTGATTGGTGCATTGGGCTGAATGGAGATTACAGCATATTCTTCCACCTCACCGTTTGGACCCAGAAACACCTGGAAAACACACGCACGCATGCACACGCACGCACGCACACAAACACACACACACACACACACACACACACACACACACACACACACACACATTTAGACCAGTGACACCGCATTTTAATCTGTAGCACCAAACTAGGAGGTGTTCTGAGTTCCTTTGCATTGGAACTGAAGTGCGATTCACGTAAATGTGAAAGCAACTCGGACTCGGGTGCGCACTCGTTCAGGAAGTGTCCTGCACATGCATTTAAACCCATGATGACATCATTAGTTTCGATAACACACGAGGATCCGCACATTCCTGAAAGTCCCAAAAATATAATGACCCCACAATCAACACTATAAATACTGTCTGTCTGTCTCTCTGTCTGTACACACTATAAATACTGTCTGTCTGTCTGTCTATACACACTATAAATACTGTCTGTCTGTCTGTACACACTATAAATACTGTCTGTCTGTCTGTCTGTACACACTATAAATACTGTCTGTCTGTCTGTACACACTATAAATACTGTCTGTCTGTCTGTACACACTATAAATACTGTCTGTCTGTCTCTCTGTCTGTACACACTATAAATACTGTCTGTCTGTCTGTCTATACACACTATAAATACTGTATGTCTGTCTGTCTGTACACACTATAAATACTGTCTGTCTGTCTGTACACACTATAAATACTGTCTGTCTGTCTGTCTGTACACACTATAAATACTGTCTGTCTGTCTGTCTATACACACTATAAATACTGTCTGTCTGTCTGTCGGTCTATACACACTATAAATACTGTCTGTCTGTCTGTCTGTCTGTACACACTATAAATACTGTCTGTCTGTCTGTCTATACACACTATAAATACTGTCTGTCTGTCTGTACACACTATAAATATTGTCTGTCTGTCTGTCTATACATACTATAAATACTGTCTGTCTGTCTGTCTATACACACTATAAATACTGTCTGTCTGTCTGTCTGTACACACTATAAATACTGTGTCTGTCTGTCTGTCTGTACACACTATAAATACTGTCTGTCTGTCTGTCTGTCTGTCTGTACACACTATAAATACTGTCTGTCTGTCTGTCTGTACACACTATAAATACTGTCTGTCTGTCTGTCTGTCTATACACACTATAAATACTGTCTGTCTGTCTGTCTATACATACTATAAATACTGTCTGTCTGCCTGTCTGTACACACTATAAATACTGTCTGTCTGTCTGTCTATACACACTATAAATACTGTCTGTCTGTCTGTCTATACACACTATAAATACTGTCTGTCTGTCTATACACACTATAAATACTGTCTGTCTGTCTGTCTGTACACACTATAAATACTGTCTGTCTGTCTGTCTGTCTGTACACACTATAAATACTGTCTGTCTGTCTGTCTGTTCACACTATAAATACTGTCTGTCTGTCTGTTCACACTATAAATACTGTCTGTCTGTCTGTTCACACTATAAATACTGTCTGTCTGTCTGTACACACTATAAATACTGTCTGTCTGTCTGTCTGTCTGTACACACTATAAATACTGTCTGTCTGTCTATACACACTATAAATACTGTCTGTCTGTCTGAATGTCTATACACACTATAAATACTGTCTGTCTGCCTGTCTATACACACTATAAATACTGTCTGTCTGTACACACTATAAATACTGTCTGTCTGTCTGTCTGTCTGTCTGTACACACTATAAATACTGTCTGTCTGTCTGTCTGTACACACTATAAATACTGTCTGTCTGTCTGTCTGTACACACTATAAATACCGTCTGTCTGTCTATACACACTATAAATACTGTCTGTCTGTCTGTCTGTACACACTATAAATACTGTCTGTCTGTCTGTCTATACACACTATAAATACTGTCTGTCTGTCTGTACACACTATAAATACTGTCTGTCTGTCTGTCTGTACACACTATAAATACTGTCTGTCTGTCTATACACACTATAAATACTGTCTGTCTGTCTGTACACACTATAAATACTGTCTGTCTGTCTGTCTGTCTGTACACACTATAAATACTGTCTGTCTATACACACTATAAATACTGTCTGTCTGTCTGTCTATACACACTATAAATACTGTCTGTCTATACACACTATAAATACTGTCTGTCTGTCTGTCTGTACACACTATAAATACTGTCTGTCTGTCTGTACACACTATAAATACTGTCTGTCTGTCTATACACACTATAAATACTGTCTGTCTGTCTGTCTATACACACTATAAATACTGTCTGTCTGTCTGTCTGTACACACTATAAATACTGTCTGTCTGTCTGTCTGTACACACTATAAATACTGTCTGTCTGTCTGTCTGTACACACTATAAATACTGTCTGTCTGTCTGTCTATACACACTATAAATACTGTCTGTCTGTCTATACACACTATAAATACTGTCTGTCTGTCTGTCTGTACACACTATAAATACTGTCTGTCTGTCTGTCTGTACACACTATAAATACTGTCTGTCTGTCTGTCTGTTCACACTATAAATACTGTCTGTCTGTCTGTTCACACTATAAATACTGTCTGTCTGTCTGTTCACACTATAAATACTGTCTGTCTGTCTGTTCACACTATAAATACTGTCTGTCTGTCTGTACACACTATAAATACTGTCTGTCTGTCTGTCTGTACACACTATAAATACTGTCTGTCTGTCTATACACACTATAAATACTGTCTGTCTGTCTGAATGTCTATACACACTATAAATACTGTCTGTCTGCCTGTCTATACACACTATAAATACTGTCTGTCTGTACACACTATAAATACTGTCTGTCTGTCTGTCTGTCTGTCTGTACACACTATAAATACTGTCTGTCTGTCTGTCTGTACACACTATAAATACTGTCTGTCTGTCTGTCTGTACACACTATAAATACCGTCTGTCTGTCTATACACACTATAAATACTGTCTGTCTGTCTGTCTGTCTGTCTATACACACTATAAATACTGTCTGTCTATACACACTATAAATACTGTCTGTCTGTCTGTCTGTACACACTATAAATACTGTCTGTCTGTCTGTCTATACACACTATAAATACTGTCTGTCTGTCTGTACACACTATAAATACTGTCTGTCTGTCTGTACACACTATAAATACTGTCTGTCTGTCTGTACACACTATAAATACTGTCTGTCTGTCTGTCTGTCTGTACACACTATAAATACTGTCTGTCTATACACACTATAAATACTGTCTGTCTGTCTGTCTATACACACTATAAATACTGTCTGTCTGTCTGTCTGTACACACTATAAATACTGTCTGTCTGTCTGTACACACTATAAATACTGTCTGTCTGTCTATACACACTATAAATACTGTCTGTCTGTACACACTATAAATACTGTCTGTCTGTCTGTCTATACACACTATAAATACTGTCTGTCTGTCTGTCTGTACACACTATAAATACTGTCTGTCTGTCTGTCTGTACACACTATAAATACTGTCTGTCTGTCTGTCTGTACACACTATAAATACTGTCTGTCTGTCTGTCTATACACACTATAAATACTGTCTGTCTGTCTGTCTGTACACACTATAAATACTGTCTGTCTGTCTGTCTGTACACACTATAAATACTGTCTGTCTGTCTGTCTGTACACACTATAAATACTGTCTGTCTGTCTGTCTATACACACTATAAATACTGTCTGTCTGTCTGTCTATACACACTATAAATACTGTCTGTCTGTCTGTCTATACACACTATAAATACTGTCTGTCTGTCTGTCTGTACACACTATAAATACTGTCTGTCTGTCTGTCTGTACACACTATAAATACTGTCTGTCTGTCTGTCTGTACACACTAT
>JAVLUX010000017.1:475000-525000 GCA_032164185.1 Moxostoma hubbsi | reverse complement strand
CTTAGGAGCTGTTCACTGCACACCTATTGTTGAAAACGGTAATCTGATTGGCTCACAGTTTCAAAACTCACCACTGGAAGATTGGCACAGTTTGATTTGACCTCATACTCAATGTAGGCAGCCTCTTGTCCATCTGCACGACCCATTTCAGTGTAGCACAGATCTCTTGTAGCATTGATACGTTTATCCACTTGCTCCAGTGAAAACGCACATACTGCAGACTCTTCACTGGGCCGACCAGAAGCAGCAAAACAGGTCGAAAACACCCCCAACAGAACCCCTTGTGCTGAAGCAGCAATACCTTCCATTCCCCTAGCCGTACCCAACTTTGGCACGCCTACTTGCAAAGCTTGCAGGAGGTTGTAATTCTTTCCTCCAGCTGATATGCAGCTTAATGGCACTTCGACATATGAATAATATGCAGCATCATCCAAACACATACGGGAAACATATGTGCGATATTCTCTTGACTGTGACTTTAAATCCCTCCGGTAGAACAGGAAGTAAACATGTGAGTGATGGGTAAATGATGTCACAAAATGATGGTCGTACTCAGAAAGTCTCCCAGCCACCGCTAACTTTGAAGTTTCTTCATATGAGAAAACAGGATCCATAGCCAAGTTACGAGTCGAGATTGGGGGTTGGCTGCTAGTATAACCATGTCCCACAAACAGCACTGGCTGCTGTTTCCCACGCCCTCGTGTGAGCGCTACCAGTCCTACTGTAGAGATATTGGGGTCATTAGCTGCCACATACTGTGTATCCACAGGCCTCTCAGCTGAGAACAGTACTTTCCCCAATGCATCCAAACTTCTTTTCTGACATATTCCTTGATAAACACTTCCACAAGTAATGAGCTCCCGACTGTAAGGATCCACAAGTAGTAGCTTGTTGTGGTTGCTAGTCCATTTTGCCTGAGGGCAGCTGGCTTCGCTAATTGGAGGTAGGCAGTCACGACTGTCCATCACAGGCCCCGTCTCTTCCTCTGTCTCAAGCTCAAGCTTGATAGAAAGCTGGTAAATCCGATCACGGGCGCCTAAATAGACCCGACCCAGTGCAGGGTCTGGGTGCAAAGCTATGTGCTCAAAGTAGGAGTCATTGCGGAAGAAAGTAGGGTAGCGGCTGGAGAAAGCTGAGCTCTGGCTGAGCATGCGGCCAAACAGTATTGAGAAAAAACAACAGAAAACACACACCATCCCAGGTGGCATGTCAACCGTTCTGAAACATTTAGGGAAAAAAACATGGCATTATTATAACAACCCCAATTCTTTATAAAGAGAACATTTTGATTGCTCTGTGAAATATGGAAATAATAAAGCCCTAAACTAATTTAATAGAGCTTTAAATGTTTACAGCTCTGAGCACCAAAGACAGCCCTTTTAAGAGGTGAGGGAAAATAATCAGGGTTAACCCCAACACCAAACAAAGGGCATCAGGGTCCTGCTCAGAGCTATAAACATCCAAAACTCAAATATAATATATTGTTAACATTAGTGAATTATATAACACAAATCAAGCCGAAAGACCACAAACATCCCCAATTAAGCAATTAGAAGAAAATATCAGATCAACGGCTTTAAGTTCATCCCAAAAAGGAAAATTCCCTCATTATTGACTCACCCTCATGATGTCCCAGGTGTGTTTGACTTTCTTTCTTCAGCGGGAAACATTTAAACAATAATAGAGAAATATCTCAGCTCAGACGGTCCTTAAAATACAAGTGGATGGAGATCAGACTTTTGAAGCCCCCAAAATCACAGACAGTCAGTATAAACATCATCCATACGACTCCAGCGGTTAAATTAATGTCTTCTGAAGTGACACGATCACTTTTGGGGCATGTGACGTAATCACGTTGGCATTTGAAACACGTGAGAACTGGCGCACATGTCACATCCGGAAGAGCAGCGCTGTTTACAAGTGAGGAGGAGGAACGCTGTACAGAAGTTTGGTTGGTTTTGGTTTAGATCTGTATTTATCTGTTTCTTTTCTCACAATGTTGCGTTTGTGTGTTTATCCTGGATGTCTCGACCGAGAGGAGAACGTGAGATTACGTCTGTAACACGCCAGCGTGAATACGTCACATGAGAGACCGCGTGATCTCCACCCTCTCCTGAAGCTCACCGGAAGCGATGATTTAGAGTTAAAAAGTACTTAAATATTGATCTTTTTCACACCAGAACTGATCGTGTCACTTCAGAAGACATTAATTTAACCGCTGGAGTCGTATGGATGATGTTTATACTGACTGTCTGGGATTTTGGGAGCTTCAAAAGTCTGATCTCCATCCACTTGCATTTTAAGGACCGTCTGAGCTGAGATATTTATCTATTATTCTTCAAATGTGTCCTGCTGAAGAAAGAAAGTCATACACACCTGGGACATCATGAGGGTGAGTCAATAATGAGGGATAAAGTTCATATGGGAGAGTCATGATGAGTCAGAAGTGATTGGCTTACCATTTGCTTGGCGGCTGTGTGCTGAAGGGGCGTATTTACCCTAGAAAGACAGACATAAAAGACAAAAATGTAAAACTCATTTGTCTCTCACCATCTGTCTAAAATCCAAAACAATCCACTTAACCTGAAACAACATAAAAACAAATGATCTATATGTATGACAGGACACCAACCTGCCACCATTCCACAATGAACAGAACTTCTCAAAAAATGATGCATCTTGTAATAATTAGGGCCCAAGCCTGAAAAGGCGAAGGCCCTATTGTTTTCCTTAGGATTATTATTATTATTATTATTATTATTATTATTATTTTATCGACTATTCAGGCACTTTTGGGGGCCTTAACATGCTCTAAAACTCTTGAAACTTTGCACACGGGTCAGAACCTGCGGCCATCAGGGCTGGGCTGAAGATGGTACCCGGGCGTGGCAGGGGGTTTCAGCAGCGCCCCCTGGAACGGGGTCCGAAACCTTGGTCCATAAATCAAACACACTTGCATGTAATAATATGAAAGTCGGTACACATATAGATCTCATCGTTTCATATATACTTCATGCTCTTACTTTTTACCTCAGCCCAACAGGAAGTCGGCTATTTAGGGTTGTTTGGAAAACGTATACAATGGAATTTGAAATACTCCTCCTAGAGAAATCATTTAATCGCCACGAATCTCAGTCAGCATGAAGTCAAGACATTGAGGATGAAAAATTGCCAGCGGATTTTTGATATCTCGAACGGTTTGGCCGTGGCGAGGAAACAAATTTATGGCGAGAAAAGTGAGACAGGAAGTGTGTTATAACTTCTGCATAAATTAACAGATCTTGATGAAACTTCAGCAGTGTGTTCGTTGTAAGAGGCCGATCACATGGATGTGACTATTGTGAGTCAAAGTTATAGCGCCACCAACTGGCAGCAGGAAGTGTGTCACTTTCAAAATGCTTTGAAATCACCCTCTTGTTTTTACCCGATTTGCTTCAAACTTTACGTGTATAATGTAAACACACGGCAGATTTAGACCTGTGAAAGGATTATTGATATCTTAGATACTGTTGCCGTGGCAACACTTCAAACTTTACTTTTCTTTATTGATGCTTTTGAGACTCTTAACATACTTGAAATTGCATGAAACTCGACAGAGATGTCACATTTATTAGCCAGTAGACATGTGCAAAGTTTCAGAAATGGGTGTGGTGAGGGGCTCAGTAGCGCCACCTTTTGACAAAAAAGTGGGGGGTTAGTTTCATCTACAGGTACAAAAATTGGTATTGATATAGTTCTCCTCAAGCCGGACAACTTTCTAATTTACAGTCATTAGCTCCGACCAACAGAAAGTCAGATATTTTGGTTTGAATGTGGAGAAAATGTCAGAATTTTGCAAGTCACTCTCTAAGACTTTGTGTGTGAGGAGTAGGAAGGGAGGGGGTCTTGTGAAGTAATACATAGGGCTATACTGCCCTCTTGTGTTCAACATAGTATGGGTTACATTAACTTTTGCACGATATTCTAATTTTTCGAGTTTCACCTGTATGCAGAGTTGACAGAAAAATGTTACACACGCCGTAGCAGGTGAATACAACAAAGAACTAAAGCCTAAAAAACTAAAGTTTAATCCACTGTCTGTTCATTCTCTGAGTGGCAATTACAAGAAATGTCCAATAGATGGCATCCAAGCCTCATTGTTCAATGATTTACAACAGGTCTGAGTCCAGAATGGGCAGGGACTGAGTTCAACAGTTGCTTGAGCTCTTTTGCAGTCGAATCCCAGAAAAAAAGGCAAACAATGTGTCCCCACTCAATATATACATCAACTGAGTGGAGGATACAATTTTTAACAACCTTTAACCATTTACAGCCAGAGCGTTCAAATTTGGGAACAATTATTCCCATGGTTCCTGTCTCAGTGTCATCGTCGTCCGATCACCGATTTTATTTCTGAAGTCTGCCCAGATACTCATGACAATACAAGCTAAAGGCACATGTGATTGGTTAAGGGGTTACTGGGCAAGAATAATAACTGTATCGTCATCACCGTCTTCCTTCATTTCAATGGAAAGGTGATATCACGAGAGATTTACTCCAGTGTTGGATTTACTGCTTCAAATTAAATACTGAGGCGATTTTTGCAAGGTAAGAACGTGTGTTGTCTATATTTTCTATAGAAAGTCAAAACGTTTTAGTGACGAAGCATTTATTTGTAGGAGTATTGCTAGTTATTTCTGGAAAAAAATGACAAAACAACTCAAATAAATGTTTGTGAGCAGTTTTGTGTGAAACCGCGAGATGCGTCGCGTCTAACGCACGAGCCCCGATGAGAGATCGCATTCGCTTCTTCTTGCGTTTGAACGGACAATTTCATACTACAAAATGTCAAATTACATGATATATTGTCTGTTTTGTCCCAAGTGAACATAAACAGTTGATGAAGAAATCGCGAATCGAAATCTAGTATCAACACTTCCGAGAATGATTATCAGCTTTGTGTCTGACAGCGCGAGGCATCTCATTTTTACTCGCATCTTCATGGAGGTTTGTCGGTTGTATGTAGTTTCACAATCTCAATCAAGTAATCTCTGAAATGAATACAGATGTAACAGCACGAAAATAATGAGACTTCACAGTTCTCAAAAGATTAAACTCACTAAAACAAGCCGCACAGAGTGTGCCTTGAATGAAATGCGTTTAAAATCCTCTTAAAGAGACAGTAACAATTTTCCAAGTAAATAAAAAGTAGGCCTACAAATGGTTTTCACCCCAAAAATAAATTTCTCTCATCGTATACTCACCCTCATTGCATCCCAGATGTGTATTGTTTTCTTTCTTCTAGTGAACACAAATTAAGCTTTTTAGAAGATTATCTCAACCCTGTTGGACCTTTCAATGACTTGAATGGTGATCAGAACTCAGAAGCTGCAAAAATCAAATAAATGCAGCATAAAAGTAATCCATACCACTCCAGTGGTTTAATCCATGCCTTCAGAAGTGATATTATAGGTGTGGATTAGAAACAGACCTATATATATATACTTAAAGATGACATCACTCTGAAGTACTGCGTAAAGAATATCCCACATTCGCCCTTAGGGGGCGCTACAGGCCATGCCCAAAATTCCCATTTTCTGGTCAAAAATGTTCTAATGTTGTATATTGATACTACAGGCCAACAGGAATTCACAAACCAAGAGTGGCCCACATTCGCCCTTATGGGGCGCTACAGGCCACGCCCTAAATTCCCATTTGCTGGTCAAAAATGTTCTAATTTGGTACATTGATACTACAGGCCAACAGGAACCCACAAACAAAGAATTGCCCATATTCGCCATTAGGGGGCGCTACAGGCTATGCCCAAAATTTCCATTTTATGGTCAAAAATTTTCTAATTTGGTATATTGACACTACAGGCCAACAGAAATCCACAAACCAAGAATGTCTCACATTTGCCCTTAGGGGGTGCTAAAGGACATTCCCAAATTGCACATTTTTTTGTCAAATACTTTCTAATTTGGTACATTAATACTACAGGCCAACAGGAACCTACAAACCAAGAATGGCTCACATTCGCCCTTAGGGGGCGGTACAGGCCATGCCCAAATGTCAATTTTTCAAAGTGATTGTATTTCCACCCCATTTATTTAGTTTTTCTGAAACCTGGTGAACATACCTCATTTCTCATTGTAAACAAAAAACCCTACAGGATCCATAAGGTCCGGCATGATGGATTTTCCTGTACACTGAAAATGTTTAGTTTAGGATTCAGACAGAAAGACATGTTTTTTGGATTTTTTCATTGGGAGGGTTTAACCCCAACCCTCTATTGATCAATTTTAAATGATTTGCCATTTTGAGGAGGAATCGCATTGCTGCTTGCAGCTATATTTTTGAGTTGTTGCTGTGTCCACCATCCTTTGTTTTCCGAAAGCCACCAAGTGGAAATGAGCCCGGTAACTAAAGGCACCAGGGTTGCGGTGCCACCGGCTTGGGCCCGTCATCGCTGCTTGCAGCTTTAATTTTATATTAATATGCCATTAGTAACTACAGTGATGTCATTTCTTCATGCTCACATGTGATCTGCTGCACTAACATGCTCATGGGGTGATCATTCCCCACATGCACATTAGACAACACTTTATTTCATGAATTATAAGATAGAGGACTCTTCTCCATTATTATCTGATGTAAATTAACGGTCCAGTCACCTCCTAAAGGCGTACGTGCATTTTCATCAAATCTTTAGTTTTTTTTATTAATGACATTTTTTATAGATGTTTTTTATACGCTGATGTTCTTTGGTAATAAAACTGCAACACCTTTACTGATATTAGTACTAGGACTTTATTGAAACCACATTTTCCATTTTATCTTGTTCGCTATATCACTGTGCTTCTGAAATGTAATAATGTCTTTATATTGAATATATTCACATAATACTGCACTTTTTCTCCATTAAATTGTATTATTCTACTGCGTTTAATAGAAAGAGAGATCAGGAGAACAGGACAGAGCAGTATAATATAAATGAACCATTTCATCATCATTGTGTGTCTCACTGGATCACAGATTTGTGCTTTTTTTAAAGATTATTTTTTTGTGGTATCCAACATTATGCCACACATGCACATTGAGCTGAACTTGTACTGATCCCGGAATATTCCTTTAATAGTCATTATGAGTGTGCGTTACACAGTGATTTTAAACAAGTGTATTTAACACAAGCATACACACCATCATCACTCTTGATCCAAATGATAACGTGTTTTAACCGTTAATATTATTATTTTTACACTCGATTCTTTCTGATCACCGTGTCCAAAACCAGTTTCTGGAGGTTCCTGCGCACACAAACACTGTCTGTTGAGTCACTGACTGACGGCAACATCAGAGCGGCCTTTGGTTTCGGACGCAGTCCTTGTTCCCCTTGTCTGTTTGTGAGAGCACCTCGGAGTGCAGACATTTCAAAATAAGAGTCCTCTGTGTATTTCAGGCTTGTTTATAAATAAGAATCCCATGTTATGCACCAAATCTCATTTGTTTTCTGGTCATCACTGGGATTTTGGTTGCACAATATAACCATCTAAATCAAGCAGTTCTGTAATTTGGCAACTCATTTTAGGAGACAGTGGCACCATGGTAATGTTCACTGTTGTTGTTGTTGTTGTTGTTGTATGGAGCCCTGTATGTTTGTGATCTTAGTCCTTTTATTCTCAATAAACTTCAGTATATTTGGAAACATTCCTATTCAGACTACATCCACAGTCATCCGGATACATCTGAAAACTGTGTTTTAGTTTCTGAAACGCTCTCCGTCCACACTGTAAAGTCCCTTCACTGCACATGCGGAAACAAATCGCCGTTGCATGTACAGTCTGAAACACAATTGTCCTCGCGTCCCGTCGCCGGACACCAATTCTGAGAAACTTCCGGGTAACATTTATCAGTAACACTTAACAGTAAGGTTACATTTGTTAACATGAACTAACAATGATCAATACTTTTACAGCATTTATTAACCTTAATGTTAATTTCAACATATAGTAATACATATTTAAATCAAAGGTTGTATTAGTTCACATTAGTTAATGCTCTATGAACTAACATGAACAAAGATTAATAAATGATGTAACAAATATATGATCTGATAGTTCATGATGTCTAATGCATTTATTAATGTTAACAAATGGACATTATTGTAAAGTGTTACCCATGTATCTTTAATGTGAATATCAGGCACATCAGCACCGCACGGGACATCTTGATTGTTTTGGTTGAATGGATCACATGACTGTCACGTGACAACAAATACATCATCATTTTCAGATATCTCAATTCTCCCAAATATATCATTTGGGAGAGCTTTTCCACTGATAGAAACAGTGTCTCAGTGAGGATGTGGCCTCCATGCTGGTCCTGTTTGTTTGTTTGTTTGTTTGTTTTAAAGACAGGCTTCACTAAACAAGGTCCATTAGGGCTTTTGTACAACAGCATGCACATCTATTAGACACATGACATGGTCCCCACTGACAATGCCAAGTGATCACATATTGTTTTATATGTGCATATGGATGCAGCCTCATTTAGTTTGTTTTTTGTTTGTTTTTTTATGCCAACCGTAATTTAATATGCTTCAATCCAACAATTGCACAACTTTTATTTCATATTTGTTTTAAAAATGTACAATCATTTAATTCTTTGTGCATGCACACACCAAAGTAAGAAAAGTTCTGCCACATCCACTGATCTACAGTCAGCTTGCCCCTTCTCACTTGTAATTAAGGTTCGGATTCGGGGCAAGGAAACTGATCCTAGACCAGCAATAACGGCAGTGTTATTCCAGTGCGGTTATTGATACACACCATGCCCATGGCCTGTTTTATGATTAAGAAAAACATTTTTACTATTTGAATCATTAATCTGGTAAACACAAACGGCCTATAACGCCTCCTCTTGAAATACAGTTCTTTTGTCACTATTATACCAAACTTAACAGCAGGTTGAACAGTAAATAAACATGTTGATTCCAGTGTTTTTGTTGGTTGTCCTTGGGTTAACAGCCATTCACAAATAATTGAAGCGGATCTAAACCCCATCTCTCATACAAGGAGATACTGGGTCAATATCTGCCTGTTAATGAGTGCGGCTGTAATTACACAGAGGGTAAACTCAATCTTTCTGTCCCAATGAACAAAAACTCATGGAGACTTACACTCACAAACAAAACTGCAATGGAATCTGCACATAAAAGATGCGTTAGAAAACTGATTTAGGGTAGTCTCGTTCGGGATGAATGAGCAATTTTTTGTAATTACAATGAGTTCAAAAACAATGAGTAATTAGTTAAGAACTTCAGTAAACAATGGTTGTTTGTATCAAAATCGGACCTTTTTTCAAAACAACAAAAGTTTTTAGAACTTGACCTTAATTAATATCATAGGACAAACAGACCAGGGGTAACTGGATGTTTCCATTTGAAATCTAGGTCAGGCTATGGCATTGATTTATTGATAAAGCTCTGTGATCAATAGATGTGGATCAGGGTGCTGTAAAGGGACTATAAGGGTGTGGCAGGGCAGCGGGCGGGGCCGGGTCGTGATGATACACACCCGCACCCGTATCAGGCTAATCAAGCCTCCGAGAGGGACGAAGGCCGATGGCAGACGGTGGTGCGAGAGAGAGAGAGATCATTTACAGACATGTCCGTCATGTGTGTGTTTGTGTCCTTTGTTTTAAGTTCATTATTAAAACCTTATTTATACTGTCAAGCCGGTTCTCGTCTCCTCCTTTCCCTTGAACTATGTTACACTGGTGCCGAAACCCGGGAAGGAGGAGGGATACGCCGTAGTAGAGTTCTCGCCACTACCGTCCACCCCAACGGAGCAGCCGCGGCCATCTGCCGGGGGACGAGGAGCCCAGCCGCCTGGAAGCGGAGGAACGGCCGCCGACCGCGAGGGGAGCAGGGGCTCCTAGCCGACCGCCTGGAGCGTTCAGGGCCGCTGCCAGGGGCGGAGGAGTCCCCTACCAGCCGCTGAAACGCGGCAGGGTCTGAGACCGCCGACCGCTAGCGGGGAGGGGCTCGGAGACCGACCGCCTGGAGCGGGAGAACCTACGATGCTTTCATAAACTACAGCAACATGATGAGCAACACACCGCAGCATTAGAATATAAGAACAAATATTTATATTGTATACAACAATAATAAAAGTAATAATACGGTATCATATTATAATGACAAACTCAACAACAATAAAAATATATGTATTGCATTTTTATCATTGTATAGTGGAAAAACTGGAAATGATCTTTAACTAGATTTTTATTTTATTAAACATTTTGAAATGTACTTCGCTAGATAGGATGAATTTAAAATGATCATTTAAAATCAATTTGATTGATTTATATTATTTTTGCTAAATTAATCATTTTAAGCCAAATGTTTCTATATTGGGGCCGTGGGTTGGTCGGTTGCTCGGGGCCTCAGAAATCATAAACGCATCCCTGTATTCCAACAGTCTCTCCTCAACAGTTCCCTGTAACTTTCCTCATGATAAAAGGCAAATATCAATAAAACTTATATTATTTACCATCTGCAAATATGCACATATCTCTTAATTCACAAAAATCCAGCGTTTTCATCCCGTCGAGCGCTCGTCTAATATCTTCCTCTGAACCTTTTCTATTGTGGATAACTGATTAGGTTTAGGGGATGGGATGGGGGAAATCCGTTTTAGACTTCTGAAAATGAAACCAACGCGGGGTGACGGTTACGGCGGATGCTGCGGCAGATGGAGATGGTGATCGCTGAATAAAATTAGGTTTTAATGGGGATTTTAAGGGATTTAGTTTTTGTTTGGCAGGTTCTGAAAACTCCTTTTGTGTCCCATGGAAATTTTTAATTTTACATTAAGTTTTTTCATTTTTACATTTTAAGTTTATTCTTTGTTAAAGTGCTAAAATAATTTAAAACATTATGTAGGGCAGCAGAAATCCCACAGAACTGAATGAAACTGTTAAAATGTCATATTATAACATCAACTGCGTTAAACGTGATGCATTTAACTAATCTCATTGATTATACATTTACTGATTATTATCTGATTAATTCTATGAATGCAACATTAATTAAATAAAACAGTATGTTTCTATAGGTGTTAACAATCATTTATTCACAAGTATAGACACATGAACAATATGTGTGTGTGTGTGTTCCAGTGAGACACTTCCAATGCAAGTCAATGGGGTTTAATCTGTGTGTGTGTGTGTGTGTGTGTGTGTGTGTGTGTGTGTGTGTGTGTGTGTGTGTGTTCCAGTGAGACACTTCCAATGCAAGTCAATGGGGTTTAATCTGTGTGTGTGTGTGTGTTCCAGTGAGACACTTCCAATGCAAGTCAATGGGGTTTAATCTCTGTGTGTGTGTGTGTGTGTGTGTGTGTGTGTGTTCCAGTGAAACACTTCCAATGCAAGTCAATGGGGTTTAATCTGTGTGTGTGTGTGTGTGTGTGTGTTCCAGTGAGACACTTCCAATGCAAGTCAATGGGGTTTAATCTGTGTGTGTGTGTGTGTGTGTGTGTGTGTGTGTGTTCCAGTGAGACACTTCCAATGCAAGTCAATGGGGTTTAATCTGTGTGTGTGTGTGTGTGTGTGTGTGTTCCAGTGAGACACTTCCAATGCAAGTCAATGGGGTTTAATCTGTGTGTGTGTGTGTGTGTGTGTGTGTGTGTGTTCCAGTGAGACACTTCCAATGCAAGTCAATGGGGTTTAATCTGTGTGTGTGTGTGTGTGTGTGTGTGTTCCAGTGAAACACTTCCAATGCAAGTCAATGGGGTTTAATCTGTGTGTGTGTGTGTGTGTGTGTTCCAGTGAGACACTTCCAATGCAAGTCAATGGGGTTTAATCCGTGTGTGTGTGTGTGTGTGTGTGACACTTCCAATGCAAGTCAATGGGGTTTAATCTGTGTGTGTGTGTGTGTGTGTGTGTGTGTGTGTGTGTGTGTGTGTTCCAGTGAAACACTTCCAATGCAAGTCAATGGGGTTTAATCTGTGTGTGTGTGTGTGTGTGTGTGTGTGTGTGTGTGACACTTCCAATGCAAGTCAATGGGGTTTAATCTGTACACATTAAAATACTGTTTCACAAGTATAGACACATGAACAATATGTGTGTGAACATGATTTTACTGTCATTAAATCACTCACTAACAGCATCTGTGTGAAGATAGACAATTTACAACTTCATTACCATGATGATATAATGTCAACAAACCCTAAAACGACTGTAAAAATGATGATTTAAACAACTTTACAGGTCAAATAATACACGAGTTTAACAGAAGAATTCATGTAAGTTAACTGAACGCAGTGAGAGCAGCTCCACATTCGTGCTTCAAACGGACATTCGATCCCTCATCCTGAAATGCACGTCTCTCTCCCACTTCCGAGACTCCCTGTATTACATTCCCATTTCTGTTTGAGTTTTCAGAGTTGCAGGTGATCTTGTTGTGCGACACCTGTGGCTGCTAGTGTGAAATTGTATTTTCGAGCTCCTTGTGTGCAAAGAAGTGATGCTGCAGCACCATTGGGTGAATGGCGTATGGGTGTAAAGAGATATAAATACATAAATCATCTGTCAGCGAGCATCACAATCATCAGATATCATGAATATCGTATTGTCACTGCATCTCTGACTGTGTCATCGCATGTGCACTCATCAAACGCATTAAAGCTGAAGTATGTCATTGACGCACCACCAGATGGAACTGCACAAATAAACATCTCTTTGAATACGTCCCCCGTCTACCGTTACTCAAACAGAGAGATAGTCTCACCCCATTGGTCGAGTCAATGTCATTGTGTTTATATAGACGGGTCGCTTAATACAAACAGAGGATTTACATTGAGAACATTAACCAATGAATGGCTTACTTATTATTCTTCCATACATCAGCTTTAATGCAAGGAAAGATGACGGAGTCGCTGTGAGAGAGAGAGAGGAAAGCACGGGACGGTGTACACTGTACACTCGAACGACTCCCCAAGAATCCACAACACCAAACATGCACAGAATAACTACATATACTGAACAAAATGTGATAATTTTATATTTTAATGAGTTGTAAGACAAAATTTAGATACATAATATTTTAGAAATAGTGGTCACCGTGGCTGAGATTAAAAAATACAAATCTAGTTTTATGCTTCTTGTATTAGTTTTGATGAAACACAAGGGGACCCCCTAAATTACATTATTTTGGCCTAAATACGATTCATTGTCTCTTTGAGGGATTTTAGCATTAAGTGTCATATAAATGTCATATTTTTTAAAGTGTGCTTTTTCTGCATGTGTGCTACATACACCGTATTTCACTTCAAATATATTAATCAAACAATAAAATAGGAATATCTGATATTTTTCAGTGCTTTAAAAACGTATGTATGACATAAAGAAAAAAAAATTTCTAAAAATATTATACTTGTTTTTTTAACTCCATTTTAAATTTTATTAGATTAGATTATGCAATAGTAAAATATTAAGTCTTAATGTCTTCACTTTCACGCATTATTTTAATGCTCTGATTAAACCTACAAGCCCTTATTAGTCATGAAACAAAAGTTTATTATAGTTTGTTTATATTTCCGCAGCAGTTTGGCGCGAGCTTCTGCTGACAGCGTGCATCAGAGCGCATGAGATGCGGTTCACACACTCATCCGGACAGGACGTGCCGCTCATGGTATTAATACAGTAAATTCACTTAAATTTCCCTTATTTGGGCATTAAATTGTGATTGGAATTAGAATGCCCAATAATCGAGGTTCTCCCAAATAACCGAGACAGGCCTAATAAATGATAATCTAGCCAAACAACCAGACTGATGATAAACACACAACTGATCATGGAAAACTGTGAGAAAGCCAGGAAGCACCCCCTCCCCCCAAGATGCCATCCCGGGCAGCTGCCCATGCCACCCATGCTTAAATCCGCCACTGGCTCCACGGGGTGTTTCCCTTCAGTCAATGTGAACAAAAGCATCTGCTAAATGTCAAGTAACCAAAAACTAATCATTAATGAATTAATTTACTTAATGGTCAGTGTAACCTTAATGCATTTTGTCCCTTAACAGTGTTAATTAGAAGCACCTTTCACATGAGAAAGAGCAGCAAAGTGTGTGTGTAATACTTTGCGCACTAAATCAGTGGGAAAAAGAGAGAACAGGGTAAATCTCAGCAAGGGGTGGTTCCCAGGACAACCAGAGTCCAACCATGAGGCAAAGGGTTGCCAAGAGACTAAACTAATTGTTGGGAATCCTTCACATATATGCCTGAATGTGCTCTTGTGCTCAGACACAAACACAAAGTGCATGTTAACTATTTTCAACCCTGGATCTAAATCAGTGACGTAAACTGGGCTTGGATTCCAAGAGGTCTACCGGTTCACTGACTGAAAAACTAATCTCAAATATAATGATGGTGCATCTACTTGCTCTGGATCAGGGCATTTGACATTTTTTGATGCCAAAGACCCCCACATGACAATTTACCCTTTTCCCAGACCAGAGATGAATTTCTAACATTGTACTTTGTATTATATTTCCCTGCAATTAGGTTTAAAAACGAGTTAACAGCTGCAATGAGGCTCTGAGCTCCTGAGAGAGTGACAGAAAACTTCTGACGGGCATGATCCATCACTTTTTTATTTTTCATTTGAAAAGTTGTAGAAATGTAACGTAATTGCAGCAAATGGCAGGAGTGGTGGTGGTGTAGTGGGCTAAAGCACACAACTGGTCATCAGGAGGTTGCTGGTTTGACCCCCACAGCCACCACCATTGTGTCCTTGAGTAAGGCACTTAACTCCAGGTTGCTCCGGGGGGATTGTCCCTGTAATAAGTGCACTGTAAGTCACTTTGGATAAAAGCATCTGCCAAATGCAGAAATATACATGTAATATACAATAAATGGCCCATAATGAAATTACGACAGTGCCAGTTTTGACATTTAATCATCATCAACAACAAAAACAAAACCAGGCCATGTGAGCATGTTCTAAATGAAATCAAATTATTCAGTCTAGATGAAAGTTAGTAGCCTGGTGAAACTGCACACTCTCCACATTCAACTTTTCTATTCGTAGAAAGTGCTGGGAGTCGGGTGTTTAAATCATATATTTGGCTATCATTAGCAAGGTATCCGTCACACAATTTCTCATCAATTTATTCACATGATACATTATCAAAGTGTTGTGCTTAAAAATAAGCAGCTACAATATAATTTGACTCTGGATGGATGCATGATTACATCATCTTCAACAGCGAAGAACTTTGGTGTTATTTTTGATACCAATCTGTCCTTTGACAATCACATCACCAATGTTTGTAGAACAGCATTCTTCCACCTCAGAAATATTGCTAAATTACGGCACATGGTCTCTGTTGCTGATGCCGAAAAACTAATTCATGCTTTCATGACCTCAAGACTAGATTATTGTAATGCATTACTGGGAGGATTTCCAGCAAGATCAATAAATAAACTTCAATTGGTTCAAAATAGCAGCAGCCAGAAATATGATCATATTAGCCCCATTTTATCATCGTTACACTGTTACCTGTTAAATCACATATTAATTATAATATTCTGTAAGTACGTACAAAGCTTTGAATGTCTCCGCAGTACTTAAGTGACCTTCTACTGCGCTATATCCCAAAAGGAGGAAGATCCCTTTCATATTTGGCTCCTAAACTATGGAATAGTCTCCCTAACACTGTTCGGGACTCAGACACACTCCCTCAGTTTAAGTCTAAACTAAAGACTCGTCTATTTATCCAGACATACACCTCATTTATCCTCCAACACACATTTAGGCTGCTTTAGTTTCATCCATCATGATTTATAACTCTGCAATAAATTGAATAGCATCTATGCTAATATTAATTTGCTTGTTTCCATGTCTCAACATCGGGATCCATATCCTGAGGTCACCAGAACCGGCCGGATCCAGCTCCGTGTCAGACACCACTGCTACATATCTCTGAATGACATCAAATACTTCATATGCCACTGCCTGAACACTGGATTTAGTATTGACCCCACTGAACCTCACCGAAATGACCTGCCGGTTGAACAAAATCCTTCATCAGACAATTAACAAAGACAATAGCATCAATGTGAACTTCTGCAGTTTATAAGACATTAGTCATTAATCTTACAGTTCAAACACAATCTATGTTTAAACACTGACTCTTAACACTTACTTAGTTTAATCAATGTAAAGCATGACTTGCACTATACACAAGTAATATTTACATTATATTATAAACAAGAGGAGAAGTACATCAGAGACTCTAGTTTGAGAAGTAGACGCCTCACATGTCCTCCGCTGACAGCTTCATTGAATTCTACCCGCTCAACACCAGTTTCATGTACAACAGTAAAGAGAAGACTCAGGGGTGCAGGACTTATGGGAAGAACTGCAAAAGCCACTTTTGTTTTAATTACACTCAAATGTATTTGCTTATGGATTATACTACACATATGGTGTCGAATCATGTCATATCATATAGTACAGTATGATTTGATATATTTTTACAACACTAACATAAATATTTCTATTGGGGTGTAACGGATCAAATTTCTCACATTTCGATTTTAGGGTCACAGTGGTCAGGGTTAAAGTTTGGAATCTGCTATGTTTAGAAAAAAAAAACTAAAAGTAAGAATACTTCAACATATTTTAATAAGGTAAAATCACAAACACAAAATTAACATTGTTACTGCCAGTAAAATCATAATAAATACATGGAAACTACAGAATTACTGCAGAAAACCGTGATAAATTGCATTAAAACCACGATTTCTGCTAAGAAAACTGTCGAGCGGAGGAGGGCAGGGCCAGGCTGGAACAATGCACGCCCGGTCCCCAATCAGCCTGATGGGGGCGCGAGAGGGAAAAAGGTGTCCGGTGACGACGGTTCGAGAGAGAGAGAATGACGTGGAGCTGCTCTGTGTTTGTGACAGCAGTCTTTGTTATCATTACAGTCATGGTTACTACAATATTACACTAGTAAAACCATGGTTAATGTTCGTGAAAAAACAAACAAAAAAACTTTAGACATCCTAGAAAACTTCTGATGATGCATTTTCCACTGAAGTAACCAGCTGTTAGATGTGCGACACGCTACAGATTTCTTGTTTAACAGATGGTTTTGAATGACTGTCGAGGGTCATAAGTGAGGATGTTAATCTGTTGCAGTTTTACTAACCTTAGTGAAGTTTGTATGTCTTTGATTTGGATAACTCACAAAACTTTAGTGATGTTCAGACTAACAGTTTGACTTTTCATTATGTTCTTTGGTCACTTCTAAATTCATGAGTCAAGGATAGAAACGGAGCTGCGAGTGTTTCACGGTGTATTTCAGAGTAACTATGACACAACAGGGCATGTTATGTGTTGCGGTATCCCATATAACTGAATACCGGCACATGTTTAGTCTGTCTGCTTCAGGCCCGAGTCTTGACACTCTGTGGAATAACCGGCTGTAGTCTTGTTTGTTCCCCCTCAGTGGGGGGAAAGGGAGAAGGCTGTCCAGCTTCTTTTGTCTCTTTTGTTGGAGTGGAGATTTAAAAGGTCATTGAATATGAGGGGGGCCAGAGAAAGAGGAGAGTTTTGAATGGAGGAGAGGGGTGAATGAGTGACTGTTGAATAAGTGAGTGTTTATACATGCTGCAGTTTGAGGTGCACATGAGTACCATAATTAAATAAAACAATAAACCTGCACAAAATTATGCAGATGTTAACATCCACTTTTTAGTTAATTAGCAGATGCATTCATTGTGTTGACAAAATAAACAAGTAAAACTAAGAATTGTGACTTCCCCATCTTGTTCTAGCCATAATTCAGAAAGATAAACTAAAATTTTACATTTCACTTTTCATTCTCATCCCTAGTGTTAATATAAGTATTTTGTTCATGTGCGCACTCGTGCACTGTTTCTATCCTGTCACGCTGAACTCCTCAGAACTCTTCCTGGGACATGTGCGAACGTTCCTGCCCTTGAGCCTGTCTCTATCCTGGGAAAGGGAGTTGCCATGGAGAGGAGAACATGAATGTTGGACCAGACAGCAATCGTTTTTGTTTCCATTTAGAGCTTTAATAAAGATCTTTTTCACTTTTGTCCTGATGTGGTGTGGTAGTAAAGACGCTCTTTCTCGAACTGTTTTTGTGTTTATTATCCCTCGCCCCTACTATAACAATCCCTCAGTTGTTGTTTTGAAATTTTTATTTTAGTGGAGGCAAAATCTCAAAGGCTATGTAAGATGTTATCGTCACACTTTTTATGTATCTAGATCATTTGTTCTTAAACTTTTCTTTTTCAGGTGTGATTCTGTTGCCAAGCATTTCTCCACGGTAAAATTACTTTTTTTTTTACGGTTTATTGTTTTTATTGAACGTTATTTCACTGAAATCTGCATATAAACATACACGTTCCACGGCAAGCCATGAGGATATAAATACGCATTCACACTATATATATATATATATATACACACACACACACACACACACACACACACACACTGGTGGACAAATGTTTGGAATAATGTACATATTTTGCTCTTATGGAATGAAATGGTACTTTTAATCACCAAAGTGGCGTTCAGCGGATCACAATGTATAGTCAGGACATTAATAACGTGAAAGAATACTATTACAATTGGAAAAACATGTTCAGAACTTCTTAAACTACTTCAAAGAGTAGTTACTACTTCTTACTACTACTTACAAACTACTTCATCATAAAATCCTCCAAGTGCAGCAATGACAGTTTTGCAGATCTTTAACGTTCTAGTGGTCAGTTTGTCCAGATACTCATGTGACCTTTAACCCCACACTTCCTGTAGCACTTGACCTTTCACCCCACACTTCCTGTAGCACTTGACCTTTCACCCCACACTTCCTGTAGCACTTGACCTTTCACCCCACACTTCCTGTAGCACTTGTCCTTTCACCCCACACTTCCTGTAGCACTTGACCTTTCACCCCACACTTCCTGTAGCACTTGCCATAGATGTGTCTTGTCGGGCACTTCTCACACACACACACACACACACACTTTACAGTCTATCTGATCCCACAAAAGCTCAATGGGGTTTAGATCCGTAACACTCTTTTCCAATTATCTGTTGTCCAATGTCTGTGTCTCTTTGCTAGGGCTGCACGTTTTCAAGTTTTTCATTAACCGTTAACCGAGGCCCTTAACGGTTAATACTCGGTTAACCATAGTGTGCGCCAGGGATGGAAATTAACTTTTGTCCACCGGCCACTGTGGATTTCAAAATCTACCAGCCACTCAATGTTTTTACCAGCCACTTTCTTGTTTTTAACGGACAATGTGGAACTGCATGTGAAAATTAATACTACAAGATCTACAATACTTAAGCCGTTTATTTAATCTCAAGTCTCAATGAAATACTGGCATTTTCTCTTTCTCTCTTACAGCCTACACACACAATCCATGAACTGAGATTCATTTCAGTTCGCATACGAGGAAAACACAATGTTACGGACGTGAGCGCTCTGAAAGCGGCACTGAAAGATGCTTTAAAACTTCCACAGAGACATCAAACAGAAAGCACAAAACCTTTCTTTAAAGAGAATTTCGTTTTGTATTAATTGTGTCTTAATTTTAATCAATGTTTCATCAACCAATTGCCTGGATTTAATAAATAAGAATTAAATATAGCAGACGTCGATATAATCACAAAGCGGAGGCGCCGGCGCGTGAACTGGAGCTCGTCTCATAAATGAACCGAAACTCTGTGTATAAGGTCACCTTGCCTCACAAATAATTCAAAACTAAAGAAAACAGACACAGACTGCTCTCTGCTTATGTAATCCATAAGAAATGTGCATTTCTCTCTGGTGCGTTACTGCGAAGACCGCGAGT
Source organism: Moxostoma hubbsi (assembly GCA_032164185.1). Taxonomy (NCBI): domain Eukaryota; kingdom Metazoa; phylum Chordata; class Actinopteri; order Cypriniformes; family Catostomidae; genus Moxostoma; species Moxostoma hubbsi. Next base: position 505,120 of record JAVLUX010000017.1, on the reverse strand, counting down.
CAGCATCGTCAACTTCATCTTTGCAAATGACATGGACAAAGAAAAGACTTGTTTATTAATAAATAATTAAAATATCTCCTTGCTATATTTTACATATTCATAATCATTACTTTTGCCGGTTCTTTGTGACAGATTTTAGGAGCTTTATTGGCAGCGCCACGCCGCCACCCTTACATGAGCGCGTCACCGCACCCACCAGAATAGCCCTGTTTTTTTGTTAAGGATTTGATTTCATATTAGAAAACTGGTCAAGACTACTACTTGTGGACATTACAAATGTCTGGGAGCGCTCTGGCAGTCTCTGGTGGTGCAAAAATGTATTACAACTAAATTCAATGCACGCCAGTGACGCCACTTAACCGAGCAAAATGTTTCACTCGGTTACGCAATTTTAACGGTTAATCGGTTAATCGGTTAACCATGGACACCCCTACTCTTTGCCCACTTGAACCTTTTCTTTTTGTGTTTCTGTTTCAAAAGTGGCTTTTTCTTTGTGATATGTGTAGTATAGTCCATAAGCAAATACATTTGAGTGTAATTAAAACAAAAGTGGCTTTTGCAGTTCTTCCCATAAGTCCTGCACCCCTGAGTCTTCTCTTTACTGTTGTACATGAAACTGGTGTTGAGCGGGTAGAATTCAATGAAGCTGTCAGCGGAGGACATGTGAGGCGTCTATTTCTCAAACTAGAGACTTTGAACACCCCTGTCACAAATGGGTCTTCCAAATGGACAATGACCCCAAGCATTCCTCTAGAGTTGTGGCAAAATAGCTTAAGAACAACAAAGAGGAATGGAAATTCCAGCAATTTATTGTGAGAAGCTTGTGGAAGGATTCCCAAAACATTTTACCCAAGTTAAACAATTTTAAGGCAATGCTACCAAATACTAACAAAATGTGTGTGAACTTCTGCCCCACTGGGAATGTGATGAAAGAAATAAAAGCTGAAATAAATCATTCTCTCTACTATTATTCTGACATTTCACATTCTTAAAATAAAGTAGTGATCCCAACTGACCTGAGACAGGGAATGTTTCTACCATTAAATGTCCGGAATTGTGTTAAATTATGAGTTTAAATGTATTTGATTGAGGTGTATGTAAACTTCTGACTTCAACTGCATTTTTCACAGCTCATATGCCAATATTAGAGGGCACTGTACCCTCTCCCACAGTCTCATTAAACTTATCTTTTAAACTCTTCATTAGTAAACTCATCTTGTATACTGAAGTTAAGAGAGTGAACCAGTGAACTGAATGACATTTTTGTATGTGACCTTTTCAATCTCATTCACTCAACAACAAATCAAAGCTAGTCGTCTACAACAGCAGTCTACTTCATGAACATTTACAAATATCCCAAAAATCTGTTCATGTATTTCTTTTCTATACATTTTGTTTTTAGAAAGTGACATTTATTTAACATAATATTGACACAATAATATTTCAGATTTGAAGCCAGCCCCTTCGTCTACCATTAGTACAAGTTAGAAGTTAAATGTCAGACATTATAAAAATCAAAAACACCTCATCTGTGGGGGATAATTGGGACGATGTGGGGGCAATTCCAAACGTTCTCTTTCAGTTATGTTTTTATAACTTTTAACAAGCGTTCCTAGAGCATTGCAGAGAGGTGTTTTGTGTGACAATATAAAAAGAACTTATACACAAAGCAAGGAACATAGTTAGACTTAAAATAATTAAATATTAAGATACTATAATATGATGCAAAAATAAACTATATATATATATATAAAAAATCAGAAAAAATAATTAAAGGAAAGTGACAAAGAATAAATTACCATATCTGTCAAATTAAGTTTAAATCGCACCTATTGGTCTCAAATTCAGCATCATTCTTTATAGGGCTTTCTATGCTAAGGAAAAAGTGTAAGCCTGCTTATTTTCAAGGCCTATTAAAAACTTTCATTTAAAAATGTATATTTTTAAAATAAAAAATGTGCTATTTTGTGACTGCTTGATGGCCGTCTACAGCCCACCCTCAAAGTTTGCAACACACAGCCTGACACGCCGTGTCTCTGGCCCCTTTTAACTTGGCATTAACATGTGACCCATCTCTGGATGGTGTCCACATACACACTGAAAAGACAAGTGCAAACACGTTTGTGAATGGAATGTGTTCTGATCTGCTCGTCCTAATAACGAGGTAGTCAGGGATGCATTATGATCAGATATCAGTGTAATCTAAACGCAATCTAGCCATCATATCTGCATTCACAGGTCCACGTCACACAAACCCGCCCACTATCATCATGCCCGCCCTCTCTCCAAGGGCAAAGGGCAAGCTTATGTTTACCAGGCTGTTTTTACCAATTGTACATTTTCTTCTGCCATCTTGTCCCCTTAGTGAAGTATTTTTGATCTCTTATACATGAGTGTAAATGCTGAACGACAACAAATTGAAGCATTCTACTTTGTTTACATAAAGCAGTCAGGACTCAGGACACTTATCATCAGCGTGTAAATTTATTTGAAATTTTGTAATTTTAATCCCGTCCCAATCTGATAAATCTGAGTTTTTTTACATTTCAGAGCAAACTAACAACTGTTTTTCGGCTAACTCAAGGGGCCTGTGAGAAATCGAATCCTGTCCAAATACCTGTGATTGCTTATAATGAATTTTCCCAATGCATTAAGACCGTTTTTATGTGTGCCAGTCATATGCCTTCTGCACATCTTTCAATATGGATATAGATTTTTTGCCATCCAACAAAAATATAAATCATATAAATAAATAAAAAAAGACTAAAATCGTGGAAACTGCTAATACTGGCCATTGTAATATCAGCGTCAGGTAAAACACACACCTTCATTTCTCAGCTCAATTACATGATTAGTGTAATGTTTTAAGTAATATTTAATTCACATTTAAGTCGAAATTGTTTATTTCGGTGGGTTTGTAATAAGCAGCCACTTCTATAAACTCATGTGAAGTTTATTTTAATTGTGTTTTTATAACAAGTAATTTATAATGTATAATTAATACATTTAAATTATATCAATCTAAAATTAAATAATTATTTAAATTGTATTTATTTTTTTACATTTTAAGTAATGTTTAATTTTAACAAAGGTTAAAACATATACTTTTATTACCTAAATTAATTAAATGTGTTCAACCTTCTGTAACGCCCACATCTAGAAAACAGACACAGATCTTAATCCAACATCTCAAAGAAAACATCTCTTAGAAAACAAATCCGGTCCGAATATAGGCTTTTGACCACATTTATTACATTTATTTTCATTTAGAAGATGTTGCATTCGAGGTAGGCCAAAACAAAATTTGGCTAGGTCTCTTTAGGACCAGAGTAAAAACAATCAATCACTGACGTTGACTGTTCAGCCGGTTCCTGCCTCCTCCTTGCCCATCCCTTACCCCGTTACAGTGGTGCCGAAACCCGGAAGGGAGGATGGATGGGCTGTTAGCATGCTAATCAATTAGCATGGTTATTGCTTAGCGTGCTAACCAATGCTTTTGTGTGCTCACTCTAAACTTTTCATGTCGCTTTAGCATTGTTGAAATGTACAGTATCTGCTGAATGGCCTATTTTGTCTAAAAAGGTTGTGGATTCGAATCCAGCAATGGATGGTTTAAATATTGTACTTCTCTTGACAATATTTGAGTCGTCATGTTGTGCTTACTACTACGTAGGCTATATTATGTTGCATCATTTCTCGTACTCAAAAATTATTTTGTACTATCATCTTGGAATGTCTCTTTGGCCAACATCAGATTGGTTGGTCATGTGGCGCAGTGGTTAGAGCTCTAGGCTTCAGTTTAAAGACTGGGCGAACCCCGGTTCGATCCCCATCTCAATTGGTTTAAACATTGTGTCTCTGTTGTGCAAGAGCTCTTTGAATTGTGCTTGGTGAATGGCTTTAGGGCTTGGACCAGATCACTGCTGCTTGCAGCTATATTTATTATTATTATTATTAGGAGAGGGGGTAATTAGTCTACATGAAATCAAATGAACATTAGTATTGGGTGCTTAAATCATCTGCATTCAGTCAGAGAACAGAAACTGTGTCTCCATGTGTCAAGAGCTTTCATCCAGAATTTGTTAAAACACCTGACAAAAACGTGTAATTAAGACATGAAGGCATGACACACACAACAGAAAATGTAAACATTAACTTTCTGCACAAAACTGCCAAAGCTACTACATGCCACAACTTTGCCTTTGGTAATAAATTATTGTGTAACAAATACTGAGGGATGCACAACACTTTGTGAATCTCAACCTCCACAATCGGTTGGGGATCGTCCATTGTTGTGGCCTTGAATATACGAATGAGGTAAATTGTTGCTTCACCGACAACGGCGGGCAGTCCTGTCCACTTGTTTATGTTGGTCGTGATTGGTGAATGTAGTAAGGCCTATAATATCATCTATACAGTACAGTACAAAAACAGAAAAATTATGATATTCTACATATCTTGATAATTATGTTTTTGCTCTGAAATAGCATAAAGGTGTTGTTGTTTTTTCAATTAGAGGAACCATCATTTCATCTAAACAATCATTGTAGCCAAGTATAATTAATGTTTCAAATGTTTTCAAATACTGAATCAAATACTGAATTTACAGGATAAGCTTATACATTTCTGTCCTATTTACTTCACCCTTAACTAGGTTTTTATTTTGACACTGCAAGGGCAGATGGGTTGTGTGGTATACCGCTACTAATGAAATATCGCAATACCAAAATATTTAAAATGGTACGATATCATCTTGTTGTTAATTTCGGTACCATATTAAAGTATGCTACCATTAGCAAAATGTAATGTGAAAATAAAAATAAAAAGCCTCTATATCATCAAGTGTGATCATTAAAGAGCAGAAGGATGTAATTTAATGAAATAATACAGTCACATGCACTGCGTGCCACATTATGAATAAGAGGTGCCTCTCTGCCCTGTCATCTCTTCAAACCCGTCAAAACAGGAACAACTTCAAAGATCTTTCAAAATAAAAGAGAATGAGAGCTCTATTCAACTGGATGCAAGGAAGTGCAGATATATATTAGCATGTAATAGGCAAAGCAGTCACAATAATACTCATAATAACAATAAAATAATATTAAATGGTTATATTATTAGTATTATTATCTCATAAGCATGTGTGAGGAATATCAGCATGTTGTGATTCAGATGATCAGATTGTTTTCATTTAATGTTTTCATTAATGCTGTAAAGCTCTGTTGTGTACCAAATATATATATTATATTTTCATTTGATTAAAGCTGTACAGTATGTATAATTAAACACAATTTGATCATAACATTTAATTAAAACATATGACGTGGAATCCAGAGAACAGAAAAGGAATCATTTGTAGCAATAAAGCTTTTTTAATACGTTTTTTTTTAATTATTTTTTTTGTTGCCTAATTATCGAGTTGGTATCGAGGTACCAGGGCATGGTAATTTTGGTATCGGAGCAACCCTAAAGTGCAGTCATGTTTATTTCACCTTCACCAGGAGCTTTTATTATGAAACGGAAAGTGCAATGTTTGTTTGACAGTTACGAGTTTTACGTCAAACTCTGTCAAGACCATGTTTATTTGTCTTTAATCAAAGCCTTTGGCAGTTAAATAATCACGTATGATCATATCTCTATTTTTATGTTATTTTGATTCATCATACAAATGAAGGATCGTGAAATTAGTCTACTGATGCACTTAATGGCCAAATAAAAGGCTCATTAATTCATAGCAATATTCACAATATATTTTAATTTTTATGACCAGCAAAATCATCACGATTATATTGAAGATATTCGATTGCCCAGCCCTAATCCTGCGTAATGTTTAATTGGGTGGGCAAAACTCACATTTAGTTGGGCCCAGCCCACCCCTGCCCATTCATCTGGCCGGTGAAATTAATCTAATGTTAGCCTATAGTTATTCTGTCAATAAATGTCTGATTTGAAAAACCTCGACTGCCTTAGTCATTGGTTATTTGGAATAATTTTCTTCAGTATCTGCATATTAATATCCAGTGTTGAGGTATGATTAGGGTTTTGGGAAAGTTTCTGTGGATGTGGATGATTTTAATGATTAAATAATCAATATAATTAATATTCATTAATAATTAATTTATAGGTGGCTTGTTGAGGTTGCAGCATAGCTGCACAAAGTTCTGGCAAAGAGGTATGAGAACATTTTAGGTTGTACATGTACGTAATTTACAACCTAAAACAAACGTTCTATTCCGTAAAGAAAACTTTCCTGGAAAACCAAATACGTATCTTAAAATTCTGTTCAGAAAACGTTCTGAGAACCAAAACTTAACGTTCCCAGAACGTTATGGGAACTAAATTTGTTAGTTATTCAGAATTAAACCAGTGATTTAAACCTGTCTTTGGGTAAAGACTCACTTTAGACTTTAAACCCGACTGAGTCTTTGGGTAAAGACTCACTTTAGACTTTAAATCCGACTGAGTCTTTGGGTAAAGACTCACTTTAGACTTTAAATCCGACTGAGTCTTTGGGTAAAGACTCACTTTAGACTTTAAATCCGACTGAGTCTTTGGGTAAAAAGACTCACTTTAGACTTTAAACCTGACAGAGTCTTTGGGTAAAGACTCACTTTAGACTTTAACCCTGACAGTCTTTGGGTAAAGACTCACTTTAGACTTTAAACCCGATGGAGTCTTTGGGTAAAGACTCACTTTAGACTTTAACCCTGACAGTCTTTAGGTAAAGACTCACTTTAGACTTTAAACCCGATGGAGTCTTTGGGTAAAGACTCACTTTAGACTTGACACCTGACAGTCTTTGGGTAAAGACTCACTTTAGACTTTAAACCCGATGGAGTCTTTGGGTAAAAAGACTCACTTTAGACTTTAAACCTGACAGTCTTTGGGTAAAGACTCACTTTAGACTTTAAACCGATGGAGTCTTTGGGTAAAGACTCACTTTAGACTTGACACCTGACAGTCTTTGGGTAAAGACTCACTTTAGACTTTAAACCCGATGGAGTCTTTGGGTAAAGACTCACTTTAGACTTTAAACCTGACAGAGTCTTTGGGTAAAGACTCACTTTAGACTTGACACCTGACAGTCTTTGGGTAAAGACTCACTTTAGACTTTAAACAAAATGGAGTCATTGGGTAAAGACTCACTTTAGACTTTAAACCTGGCGGAGTCTTTGGGTAAAGACTCACTTTAGACTTTAAACAAAATGGAGTCATTGGGTAAAGACTCATTTTAGACTTTAAACCTGACAGTCATTGGGTAAAGACTCACTTTAGACTTTAAACCTGATGGCGTCTTTTGGTAAAGACTCACTTTAGACTTTAACCCTGACAGTCTTTGGGTAAAGACTCACTTTAGACTTTAAACAAAATGGAGTCATTGGGTAAAGACTCATTTTAGACTTTAAACCTGACAGTCATTGGGTAAAGACTCACTTTAGACTTTAAACCTGATGGCGTCTTTTGGTAAAGACTCACTTTAGACTTTAACCCTGACAGTCTTTGGGTAAAGACTCACTTTAGACTTTAAACCCGACAGAGTCTTTGGGTAAAGACTTACTTTAGACTTGACACCTGACAGTCATTGGGCAAAGACTCACTTTAGACTTTAAACCCAATGGAGTCTTTGGGTAAAGACTCACTTTAGACTTTAAACTCAATGGAGTCTTTGGGTAAAGACTCACTTTAGACTTTAAACCCAATGGAGTCTTTGGGTAAAGACTCACTTTAGACTTTAAACTCAATGGAGTCTTTGGGTAAAGATTCACTTTAGACTTTAAACCCGACGGAGTCTTTGGGTAAAGACTCACTTTAGACTTGACACCTGACAGTCATTGGGTAAAGACTCACTTTAGACTTTAAACCCAATGGAGTCATTGGGTAAAGACTCACTTTAGACTTTAAACCCAATGGAGTCATTGGGTAAAGACTCACTTTAGACTTTAAACCCAATGGAGTCATTGGGTAAAGACTCACTTTAGACTTTAAACCCAATGGAGTCTTTGGGTAAAGACTCACTTTAGACTTTAAACCTGACAGAGTCTTTGGGTAAAGACTCACTTTAGACTTGACACCTGACAGTCTTTGGGTAAAGACTCACTTTAGACTTTAAACAAAATGGAGTCATTGGGTAAAGACTCACTTTAGACTTTAAACCTGGCGGAGTCTTTGGGTAAAGACTCACTTTAGACTTTAAACAAAATGGAGTCATTGGGTAAAGACTCATTTTAGACTTTAAACCTGACAGTCATTGGGTAAAGACTCACTTTAGACTTTAAACCTGATGGCGTCTTTTGGTAAAGACTCACTTTAGACTTTAACCCTGACAGTCTTTGGGTAAAGACTCACTTTAGACTTTAAACAAAATGGAGTCATTGGGTAAAGACTCATTTTAGACTTTAAACCTGACAGTCATTGGGTAAAGACTCACTTTAGACTTTAAACCTGATGGCGTCTTTTGGTAAAGACTCACTTTAGACTTTAACCCTGACAGTCTTTGGGTAAAGACTCACTTTAGACTTTAAACCCGACAGAGTCTTTGGGTAAAGACTTACTTTAGACTTGACACCTGACAGTCATTGGGCAAAGACTCACTTTAGACTTTAAACCCAATGGAGTCTTTGGGTAAAGACTCACTTTAGACTTTAAACTCAATGGAGTCTTTGGGTAAAGACTCACTTTAGACTTTAAACCCAATGGAGTCTTTGGGTAAAGACTCACTTTAGACTTTAAACTCAATGGAGTCTTTGGGTAAAGATTCACTTTAGACTTTAAACCCGACGGAGTCTTTGGGTAAAGACTCACTTTAGACTTGACACCTGACAGTCATTGGGTAAAGACTCACTTTAGACTTTAAACCCAATGGAGTCATTGGGTAAAGACTCACTTTAGACTTTAAACCCAATGGAGTCATTGGGTAAAGACTCACTTTAGACTTTAAACCCAATGGAGTCATTGGGTAAAGACTCACTTTAGACTTTAAACCCAATGGAGTCATTGGGTAAAGACTCACTTTAGACTTTAAACCCAATGGAGTCATTGGGTAAAGACTCACTTTAGACTTTAAACCCAATGGAGTCATTGGGTAAAGACTCACTTTAGACTTTAAACTCAATGGAGTCATTGGGTAAAGACTCACTTTAGACTTTAAACCTGGCGGAGTATTTGGGTAAAGACTCACTTTAGACTTTAAACCCAATGGAGTCTTTGGGTAAAGACTCACTTTAGACTTTAAACCCGACGGAGTCTTTGGGTAAAGACTCACTTTAGACTTTAAACCCGACGGAGTCTTTGGGTAAAGACTCACTTTAGACTTTAGCAACTGTTTAAAGCTCGTTGTGAATCGGGGTGAAAAATCACTTTTACTTCAACCACGAGACGAAATAATGCAAATACCCTTTTATACAATTCTACGTTGCAGAAAATCTTAAGATGATATGTACACTCTTGTTTAAATAGAATAAAACAATAAAAACATTACATTCTCACAACAGCCACGTGTGTAAAACTGACTCACCTTGTATCACGCTTTTTCTTGGACGCAGTTCGCCAGTTTATCCAAATTAAAAGTTACTACGATTTTTAATACACGCAAATTCGCACGTTCATACAACCGTAACACAATATCCAACGTGTGAGGGACTCCGTTTACCATAAAAGCCCAACAAAAACAAAGTATCAACAATACTGATGCTTATATCACGTTCGGATTACCTTTGATTGCGCGGGTTTATCGCTTGGTTCGCAGTTAAAAAATTAAGTCCATCCAAAAATCTCAGTCAACATAAATATCGCGCTTCTACAGCTTTCAACGTGAGCAGGATTCGCTTGCTGCGTCCCATCTCGCATACCTGTACTACGCTCTTAAAGTATGTACTCCTTTGCGTGTAGTACAAAAGTATGCGAGTATTGAGACGTGCCATTACGTCATAAAATTGCGTCTTGAAACCGGACCCCTTGGTCGCACAGATCCGTGCATCTGTTCTTCCGCAAAAACATAGGGCGAGTGCCAATCGAGAGTGATCCCCCCTATGCCCTACAAAAGACAGAGCTCTTGATGTGGGCACTCTGAAGGGAACATGGCATTACAGTTTGAATGTAGCCTTCAATAAAAAATCTTCTGAAAGGGTCTTTTGTGGATAAATGTACTTCCATACTTTTATTTGGAACGACGTTTTGAGTGGCACCCCCTTCGCGAAGTGCCCTTCTAGGGCGCAACATGCTGTTTAGCACACTGGAGCAAAGCGGTTGGATAACATCTCTCCGCGCATTTATATCAAGTATGTAGTGGTCAAAAAGGTTTCCAGTATACCAGTTTATCTTATGGTATCTCCATAAACTAACATCTAATGGAGTTTTGTGTTTGTTTGCCACAGTCAAACCATTTTCAAAGTGTGTTTTTCAATCGCGTTCTTCATTTAACCGCACAATGAGGATTTTAAGACATCACAGCATCATTTTCTATTAAGCTGATTTGATGTGTTGTGAAAAGCGCTTTACAAATAAACATGACATGACAATCCACCGGAAGTCTAAAACCAGTACGCGATGGATGTATTATTATATGCAGTTCCATGCTGTCAGATGTGTACTTTACATAATTCCCCTCAATACGCGCGTGTGTGTGTGTGTGTTTGAGTGTGTGTGTGTATGTAAGAGAGAGAGAGTGTGTGTGTGTGTGTGTAAGAGAGAGAGAGTGTGTGTGTGTGTTTGAGTGTGTGTATGTAAGAGAGAGAGTGTGTGTGTGTGTGTTTGTGTATGTAAGAGAGAGAGAGTGTGTGTGGGTATGTGTGTGTGTGTGTGTGTTTGAGTGTGTATGTTTGTGTGTGTGTGTGTGTGTTTTGTCATCAATCCATGTATTATTTTGGTCAATAATGTGACTTTGCTGTGTGTGTATTGTCAAGTGTCAAAATTATTGCTATATTGTATATGACAAAATTAATAAATGGCTTTTATTGACATATGTAGTTTATCTTCTAGGCTTTTTAAATAGATCAGATAGAGTTGTCAGAGGGGGATTAAGATGGTCTTGTTACAATGTGGCCCTCAGCAGGGCTGTAGCAAGGTATTCTGGGCCGCTTTCCTATAAAAAAATACAGTTTAGAATTTGTTGTTGGGCCCCCGTGGACCTGTGGCCCCCGTGCCGCACCTATGGGGCATGCTGTAACATTTCAATTTCCTTTTTTGCAAAACAAGTACACACTGTACTCATGAAACAAGACCACAAAACACCATCTTTTTAAAGTATTTAGAGAATCAATCAAACTTGGACACCTGAATGTTTGCAAGCAGTTTACCTGCAAAAACATGTTATTTTTTACACACAGCATCACATATATATATATAAATTTAGTTTAAGACAATAAGTGGAGCAAAAATATTTCCAATCAATTATTTGCTAATTATGCACAATTTACATAGTTAAGATGCAAGGTCTAGTAGGGGAGGAGACGAATAATAAAATGTAATGCGCGTAAAGTAAAAGCTTAAGCGCCACACCTCCCGTCATCACCCCTGGAAAATTCTTCCTTTCTTACCGCGGCTGCTAATGACTCCAGGGCAAGACAGAACAATAATGGGGGAAGAGGGCAACCCTGCCGGTGCCCCTATCCAGAGTAAAATAATCAGAAATTAATCCATTTGTTTGTACCGCTGCTACCGGGTGTCTATAAAGTAACTTAATCCAAACAATAAAAATATTCCCAAACCCGTATATTTCCAAAATCTTTAAAAGATAATCCCATTCTACCATATCAAACGCCTTTCCGGCATCAAGTGAGATGCAGCGACCGGAGTCTGATCATTCGCCACTGACCACATGATATTGATGAAACTCCTAATGTTATCAGAAGAACTACAGCCCAGAATAAACCCCACCTGATCTATATGTATAAGAGATGCCATAACTTAATCGGTTAGCCAGATTTTAACATCTAGCTGGATCAGGAAAATCGGAGGGTAACTCTTACACTCGCTTGGATCTTTGTCCTGTTTAAGAATCAGACTGATCCGGGCTTGTGTCATGGTTGGCAGAAGTTTTCCATTCTTTAATGATTCTGTATAAACTTCTAACAAAAGTGGAACCAGTTCTGTAGCATAAGATCTAAAAAACTCATCAGCAACACCATCTGGCCCCGGAGCTTTCCTGTAGGCAAGGCCTTAATTACCTCACCAAGCTCCTCAGAGATCATATCATAATCAAGTGAATTTTCGAATGGTTCCACAAAGTTTCTAATATCCTCATCACTAGATGAAGATGTGGAACTATAAAGATCAAGATATAATTCTTTAAAGCGTTATTAATATCAATGGCTGAGGTAAATATTTCACCACCAGCAGATTTCCCAGAGGGAATGGTAGAAAAAGCTTAATATATCTAGCCAAAAGCTTCCCTGCTTTGTCCCCCGACTCAAAGTATGACTGTCTTACCCTGAATAACCAAAACTCAAAAACAAAATAGTATTATATCTGTATTTCAATCGGGTCAATTCTCTGAGGCCACCAGACAACATTCGGTGCTTCAGCTCTGCCTCGGCACTTTTAATATTCCCTTCTAACTCCACGAGTTCTCGTGCTTTGGATTTTTTGGTGTATGATACGACCCCTAAGAACCACCTTAAGTGCCTCCAAAGCCACGCCCACAGAGGATACTGAGCTCCAGTTGGTCTCCATATAAACATTGATTGACCCACGGCTTGCAACATCCCTTCAAGATCTATAAAAAAGCCCTGATCATCAACGTTAGCAGGCCCGCATTAATGCACGGGCTGAAGCCCCAGGGCCTATGAAGACAAGGGGCCTATCATAAGCCAATAAAAAAATCACATTGTTTTGTAGTTTGTTGAATTTTCTGTCAATCACTTGATATTCATGTTTTTGGCTGCTGATTGATCCAATTTACAAGTGACCCACGTGGGAAGCATGATTTGACAGCCAATCAGAATGTAGAGAAACAGTTGTAGCGTGCGTTGTCGTCTAATCTAGTAGTCTATTCAAATGTATGCTTATAGTCACTCACAGAAGATAGCGGGTAGCTAAATCTAAATATCGGGAAAGAAAAAGTTTGAGAGTGGTGCTCATAAGCGAAAAATATTGCGACAGAAAGAAAACAGTGAGAAGGAATTGTTAAAAAAGTTTCCAAAGCTGACAGGATTTTTTAAACCTGCAAATGAAGGTGAGTCGAGTTCATTAAGCGGAGCACCGATGAACAGTGCAGAGGACGAGCAAACAGGTGGGAGACCGTTAACTCACGCTGCAGAGGACGAGCAAACAGGCGGGAGACCGTTAACTCGCGCTGCAGAGGACGAGCAAACAGGCGGGAGACCGTTAACTCGCGCTGCAGAGGACGAGCAAACAGGCGGGAGACCGTTAACTCGCGCTGCAGAGGACGAGCAAACAGGCGGGAGACCGTTAACTCACGCTGCAGAGGACGAGCAAACAGGCGGGAGACCGTTAACTCGCGCTGCAGAGGACGAGGACTGGCTGCATGGAGCAGACCCAACCGGGGACGGACAGACCGGAGGACCTTTACCTCGCTTACCTGGAAAAGAGGAGGACCAGGTGCAGGAAGAGCAGTGCTCGAATTGAGGGGGGATCCGGGACCCCCCATAAGAAGTAAAAAATAGACTTGGGGGGGGTCCCTCAGATATTTTAGCTGATTAGCTGATTAAATGCATGAAATGGATACGGTAAATTTCGTGAATTAATTATTTACAATAATTTATATTAAGTTTGTTTATAGGCTAGTTGCCATGTCTCTTCAAAATGTAAACGCCCCGCCCCACATCTAAAGAGCGCCGTATTTATGCAGGATTCACTCTTGAAATAGCAATGATTGACATTGATAGCCATAGCATTGTTTGTTCCTGAATAAAGCAGCCTTTTCACTGAAATGGTTGAATAGTCTGACTTACTCACTCATAACAGTCCTTTCCCGCCTCCTACTGGACGTAACTAATATTATGTACAAATCATATGCACTAAAATCGTTGAAAAATCCCCACCAACACACAGACTGTTTTGTCACAATTTATATGTTTAATATCTAATAAACTAGTTTCATGCATTTAATGAAGTCTTTTGGAACAAACATTATTATCACAGTGTCACATTAATCATCCAGTTGTTTTTAGGGTAAATTCTACATCGGTAAATAAAGCTAGAATCATTCTGTTGGATGTTCAAAAGTTCACAAGTATCTTCTGCTCGCCAAGACTGCATTGATTTGATCAAAAATATACTAAAAACAGTAATACTATGAAATATTATTACAATTTAAATAATAATACAATAAAATATCATTTATTGCTGCGATTAAAGCTGAATTTTCACCATCATTACTTCAGTCTTCATCACATGATCCTTCAGAAATCATTCTCATGTGATTTGATGCTCAACAAACATTTATGATTATTATCAATGTTGAAAACAGTTGTGTACATTTTTTTTTTTGTGACTGATGAATGGAAAGTTCAAAAGAACTAAATTTATCTGAAATAGAAACTTTTGTAGCATTATACACTAAAGCTTGCGGTTAGTAAGAATTTATATTAAAAAAAACATGTTGGGAAAGAAATTAATACTTTTATTGTTGTGGATTTTTTTATGGAATACTGTCTTTGTTAGGCTATATCTCCCCGAGAGAAACTTATTTCTGCTTTTGTTGTATATAGACAAACGTGGTCATTAGACTTTTTTTTATTGTGGGCCTACAAAACCTCTCAGCCCCAGGACCTGACGGCAGGTTAATGCGGGCCTGGCCGTTAGGTGTGTAAATATCAGCCAAAATCAACCTTTGCCCCTGAATTTCAGATAAAACAATAATGACTCTTCCTAAATTATCTTGAATCTGTTTGAGACTGTATTGACCCCCCTGCTCTTAATTTTCCAGCTTCCTGCAGGGAAAGATGCATTTCTTGAAGAAACACTATAACATATATCACACTATATCCCATTCACATTCCACGTGGGGAGAGACAATCCACTCATATTAACATCTGACATTTTGACATAATAGAAAAAAATAGATTGTGTGTCAAAAACAAGATTATAAAAGACAACATTCCTACATTAGAGAGCCCCTGAGACAACTTTGCCAGCCGCTAGGTGGAACCAGCACAAAAAAAGAAATAAGAAATAAGCCATTCAGTTTCCTCAGGTAGTCAATCGAATGTTCAGTGAGCCTCAACAATGAATGCAACAAATAACTATAGACATTCCACTGTCTAACGCAAACTCCAGCCAATCGGAGGCGTAAGCACAAAGAACAAGCAGATTCATCCACAACACTGTCCCAAAGGAGTGCTGCTACACAAAACAAACTCCAGCCGCTAGGCGGAACCAGCACAAAAAGAAACATGGACAGAATGTTCAGTGAGTTGGACAACTTGGCTGCAACGTGAGTATCACAAAATAACATACTCAATTGTCTTTATGAAGGACATTGCTTGCTGAGGACATGTGAATGTTTTACTGCCATCCTTAGCATCTATTCTCAATTTGGCCGGGGTCATCAGTGCAAAAGCGACCTTCAGTTGATGTAAGAGTTTCTTGCATTCCTTGAATCCATCCTGTTTCTCTCTTGTCGAATTTGCAACGTCTGGGAACAATAAAATGCTGTGTTTCTTCCAAGAAAGCCTTCCTTTACTCCTCGCCTTGCGTTACACGAGATCTTTATTGGAGGATCGCAGAAATTTGACCAGAATTGACCGGGGCCTACTAGTGGATTAGCAGATAATTCCTTCTCCGATGACTCCAGATAATTGATCCGTTTCTCAACATCCCCCACTCTTCTAACCATCTCAGTGAACTTCATCTCCATGGCCGTGATCGATCGACGTATGACAGCAACATCCTCCAAGTCAGTAGTGACCTTCGTCGGCATTGCCGACATGTTTAGCATTTCTCGCCAAACTTCCCGCACTTCCCCGACCAATTTGGCTCCCTGGTCTGTGGCCTGCTACTCGGGGGCATCAGCTTGAGCACGTAAGTGACTTTAAATGCTCCAGAGTCCGAGGATTTTGAATTATTTGACATATTGTCCTCCTAGAACAGTCATGGAACAGAGTGTATTAAATCACACCGGTTTATGTCCTTAAAAGTATTAAAACTAGCAAAGTGCGCAGAGCTCGCTGTTCACACGTCCGATTCTCACATGGCGTCACGTGACTCCCTAACTGTAAAAGTCTCTCATCATTTACTCACCCTCATGCCATCCCAGATGTGTGTGACTTTCTTTCTCAACACAAATTAAGATATTTAGAAGAATATTTCAGTTCTGTAGTTTCATACAATGCAAGTGAATGGTGACCAGAACTTTGTAACTTCTAAAGGAAACATAAAACTGATCCATATGACTCCAGTGGTTTAACCCATATTTTCCAAAGTGACATGATAGGTGTGGGTGAGAAACAGATGAACATCTAAGTCCTTTTTTGTCCCAAATTCTTCTTCATGCCCCTAGGGGGCGATATGTAAGAAATATGTGCATGACCAAAAACAGAAGAACCTGTAAGTGAAAGTAAAGTGGAAATTGAGCAGGGAGGAGAATTTATAGTAAAAAGGATTTAAATATTGATCTGTTTCTCACCCACGCCAGCCTCTCAATTTCAGGATTACAAGGACAAAGAGGCAGCGCATTTTTGCATTTTGTATTTCTAGCGATGGAGGCCATGTCCTCAAAAGCATTTCACTGTAGCTTCAACAGAACGGTTTTACCAGAAGGGAATATAATTGCAGTCGACCGACCGGCAACCAGCAGATACACCAGATCATGAAATAGGTTAGTAGAAGCTGGTGAGGTGCAAGCAAAGCCCAGACGAATCTCCCGAGACGTGGGCAGAAATCGAGGAATCCTGGGCACCAACTGGTGAGGGTGAACGCAAGCAGACAGGTCACCACACCTCAGTAGACAGACAACCAGATACTCGAGCTCATTCCAACTACACAAGAGAGAAGAGATGGACTTCACTGTAAACAGCGCACATATGAACAGTAATAGTGTACTGGCAAAGAAAGAGGGGAAACAGGAGGAATAACATGGGAGTGCAATTAGAGGAAAGCAGGTGGCAGTGGGCATTTAACTCATCACCATGATCAGAATGCTTATGTGCCAGCTCCACCTGTGAGACACGAGGGAGTGGAGAACAAACAACAGTTATAGCCGGCACACGTGCCGCAACCGGGACACTCCCTGTAACCTTCCAGTCGCCTCTGAGCAGCACTTACAGCTATTTACTGCAGCAATCAATAAAGTAAAAATAGCTCCTAGAATAGGAACTATAATAGGAACATCTCTTTTCAAGGTGGCAGGAAAAGTGATATGTGGAGATAAAAAATCGATATAAAAGACCCTAACATTGATGTTTATTAAATATGTATTACATTTCAGTTGGTAATGGCAAAACACTATGAAAGGGGACATGTAGAACGAGGAGTCTTCTTAAAAAAATCAAAAGATTTCAAGTCCCTTCACATTGAGCATGTTTACATGCACGTTCCTACACAAATTATGCTTCATAAGCCGATTACATGTAGGATCATGTAAAAAGCTTAAACAATGTTCGGTCTGATACATTTTAAGCAAAAAATGATCTCACGTGTAGATTTTTGCCAACATCTTTATATATTCTGCCCAATTATTAGGCAACTACATTACGAAAATAATTTCTCCCAACTCAATTGTTTATTCTCTATTTGTAGAGTAGGTGTGTCATATTCCCTGTTGTCTTGTGTTTTTGTACTTTTATGTTGAAATTCCTGTTTAGTTCCTGTTTCCTGTTAGTTTTGTAGTCCTTTGTAGTTCTATTCCTTGATTGGTTCTCCCAGATTATTCCTCATTCCCTGATTGTTTCCCCAGGTGTTCCTCGTTCCCTTGTTTGTTCCCTTGTATATTTAAGCCCTTGTTTCCCCCAGATAGTTTGTCAGTTCTTGTATGTTTTGTTATGCTCAGTTCACTGTGTTTTTCTTTATTCTGAGTTTTCTTGTTTATTTTAATAAAGCTGCACTTAGATCCTCATTCTTTGCCTGCCCCGTCACAAGGTGCAACAAATAAGTAACACAAAATGACAATTAAATAACATTTTTGGCCTTTCAAAAATATTCAGTGACCAATATATCCACCCTTCTTTTTAATAACGGCCATGAGCCGTCCATCCATGGAGTCTCGACCTGTTCACATCAACTTTCACTGAAGCAGCATCCACATCCTCCCAAACGCTGTTCAAAGAGGCGTATTGTCTTCCTTCACATCTGAGAAGTTCTCAGTAGTTTTAAGTCAGGTGAGGAAGGGGGCCCAAGTCATTATTTGGGCATATGAGGCCCTTGCTGGCTAGCCAAGCAGTGGAGTACTTGGATGCATGTGATGGAGCATAAAGATCACGGCCTTGCTGAGGACTTCTTCCTGTTCCACTGCTTGAAGAAAGAACTTTCCAGAAACTGGCAGTAGGTTTGAGAGTTGAGTTTCAGTCCATCTTCAACTCGAAAAGGTCCAAATACTTCATCCTCAATGATAGAGGCCCATATCAGTACCCCTCTGCCACCTTGCTGGCACCTGACTCGAAGTGGTGCCCAGTGTCCATTAGTGATCCAGCCACGGGCCCGTCCATCTGGTCCATCAAGAGTCACTCTCATATCATCTGTCCATAAAACCTTTGAACAATCCGTCTTCATGTATTTCTTTGCCCAATCTTGATGCTTCAGGTGTGAATATATTCAGTGGTGGTCGTGTTTCAGCCTTCTTGACCATGCCATGTCTCTGAGCAGTTGGCACCTTGTACGTCTGGGCACTCCAGGTAGGTTGCAGTTCTGGAATATGGTGGCACTGGTGGATAATGGGTTCCTGGTGGCTTCACGTTTAATTCTTCTCAAGTCTTTTGCAGTTAATTTGCGCCTTTTCTTCTCCATGTATTTTTCCGTCCCAGTTGACTATTCGCAACGAATCGCGTGATTGTCCGGTGGTCACGCCTCAATAGTTGAGCTATTTCAAGAGGGTTGCATCCGTCTGAAAGGCATTTTACAATATTTGACTTTTCAGTGTCAGTTAAATCTCTTTTTTGTCCCATTTTACCTGAGGTAATGAAGCTGCCTAATAATGATGCACACCTTGATATAAGCCACACCCCCCTCATTACACACATACAAACCACCTGAAAATCATTGAATGATTATGGTTTAGAGCTGGAAAATATGCATGGAAATATTGATAAGATCGGAATACTCACTCGTTATCCAAAGTGCGAATGTAAGTATGAGACGTGTGAAAGTGTCATGCGCATGATTGTTTAGGTTTTTATGTCAAAAGCAGACAATAACACGATGATTTAAATTTAATGGTTTTCTCGTTGTCTGACTTTTCGAATGAGCTAAATTTTAGATGTCACAGTACTGCAATTTAAATGTAAATTATGTCATTCTATATATATATATAAAGTATATCACAATATATGACTGCATACTTTATGCTGTTTTCTATTCTAGTGCGGGCTGTCTTAAACCAATAGTGTCATATTTCATCACATGAACGCTTATGAGGAAAATAAAGAATTTTAAAGCTTGTTACTTAAAACACGACCAGCGTAACCGTAACAGACACACTTATCCAGACAAGTATCCCACCATGACAACACTATGAACTACACATATGGCCAAACAATTCAACCATATTATTCATGCCCCAGTGCATGCTGGGAAGAGGGTAAATCGGACTGAACCACATAGATATTTTGAGTAGGCCAACTTGAACTCAAATAAATGCATTAATTGAACTCTTGGTTGTTGGTTTGACAACATGTTGCAATATCAAAGCTGCACTGAGATGGATCACTTGCACCAAAAATCAAATCAAATAATCAAATAAATCTTTCAATGTTTTAAGCATTTTTACAGCGCAGTGTTTCTGGGTATGCCCAATTTATATGAAAAATCTAATATATTATTAAAAGACAATCTTGAAAACTGTTATATGCATTTCTTTGAATTTCATTTCATTTTAATTCTACGTCCTTAAATTCAAGTTTGAATTGCAATTCTATATACAGTGTAAATTAAATTAAATCCAGTCCAACGAGTTTAGTGAAGTTTAATTCTTGGGTTCTTGTCCAGTTATTGCTCCGTCTGCATCATATCATATATAACGTTGATATAAATAATGACGGCCCACTCAGAAGAACAGTGCTGGGAAAAAAAGCCTTCATCAGCCAAACAAGGACAATTACATCTAAGTGAACTTCTGGAATTTAATCAAGGATGGACTTCAAAGACACTGGTCACTAATCTTGCAGTTCAACACAATCACTGTCTAAATACTGACCCTTAGCACTTAGTAAGTTTAATAATTTTTTAAATCATGTTTTTAACTATAAATAATTCTTATTTACATTATTCATGATGTTAGCCAGAGGGGAACTGGCCCCCACAGTGAGTCTGGTTTCTCCCAAGGTTATTTTTCTCCATTAACCATCATCTTATGGAGTTTTGTGTTCCTTGCCACAGTCGCCTTCGGCTTGCTCACTGGGGTTATTAATACAATTATTATTTAATTATTTTTAAACACGATAAAGAATCGTATCTTATCTAATTCCACAACAAGGCTCCAAACAAAAAATCAATTAAGGAGCGATTGGCTCCTATAAGGGGAAAAACAGGCGCCAAATATTTTCATTTTTAACTCCTTCCATTCCTTTTCGTCCCGCAGCTCGCTAACAGTGTAGTCTGTGGAGCATTCTTCGCAATTATGTGATCACGTGCATTTTTATGCTCGTTACTGTCACCGTGTTTTCTCACAGTCTCTTTTTTGAAATGGTTAGTTCCTGCAATGAACTCCGTTTTCCCCGCTATTTCTTTTGATATAAACTTTTGTAATGTATCTCGGGAAATGTAATGCAAATTTTTTAAAATCAAAGGGAGTAAATTTTTACTGTCGCCAATGGCGACCTTGACAGAAATTACACTCGCAAATAAATTTATTTGGTCATAAATGCGACCATTTTTAGTCGCAGTTTGGAGCCCTGCACAAGGATGATGATTTATCGACTTTATAGACATTACATTTTTATCATCTGTTAATGCTGAACTTCTGTAAAGCTGCTTTGAAACGATGTGTGTTATGAAAGGCGCTATACAAATAAAATTGACTTGACTTGACTTGCTGGGTAGATTACTTCTGAAATGTTATCTGGGACTGATTAGAAATGACATGATTTAAACTCTAATCAGTAATGTAATCTTTTAACAGACTGAATAACCAATCATGTGGAATTATGTAATCTCGGTTCCCTGAGATTAAGGGAACGAAACATTGCAGTAAGCACTAAACATGCCACACTACGTGACAACACAGTAAAAACTATATTTTTTATTACAGAAAAATATGAGATAGAAACTGTGGTAGAAGTTCATATTTTGTCATTATGATGCTGATATTAAATCATCCCAAACACTTTATATAATGTTTAATACTTTCATTTATACTCAAATAAATATATGCTTCACTTACGTTTACATTTCATCTTATTATAATAAATGACTTATGTTGAAAAGATTTCCTTGACGTCATCATGTCGAATATACACAGATTGCTCGGGTAGGCATGGTGTGGGCTCCTGATCGTGATGAGCTCTGGGATACACTTATCCCGAAAGACCGCTCCGAAGCGGTATTCCCACTACTGTGCATTTAGTGTGAGTTAAGCGCACTGAGCTTTGGCATGTTTTAGACATGGGACAGTCTTAAAAACTTACTTCCTGTCGCGTGCACGTGCACTCAAATGACCAAGTCCGCAAGTGTGTGTATTGGGACAGGGCCACCATATGGATTATTAACCCCCTCACAACAAGGTTGGGAAAGTAGGTTTTATTTCTTATGGGAGTGTTTATGACTAAAGGAGCAGTTCAACAGCATATAATTAGGTGGCTGTGTTGTTTATAGTTGGTAGCCCACCCGAAATAAGTGTTTGGACTCACCCGCTTGAAGTTATAAAGTGCTCTATACAGAGAGGACTTACGAGGAGATGGACGCCACGTCCAGGTTATAAAACCTTGCAAACATGTTTTGTGAGGACCATCCTGCTGCCAAACATATGGCCTGTAAGGACACAGCGTTTGTCCATGCCCATGAAGAGGCCATGCCTCTGTTAAATGCACTTTGACCCCAATTGGGCAATTCATGCCCTGTGATCACATCGACGATCCAGCGAGAGAGCCTTTGTTTGTAGCCAGACATTCCTTTAGTGCATCCTGCATGACAAATATAGAGCTGATCCAACAGCCTAAACTGACCGTGCACTCAACAGAAGGACAGTATGCAATGCCCTCACCTGGCATAACACATGCATCTGCAGATCTAGAATTGGCCGAACCCGCCAAAATAAAGGTTGTAAACCCCGCTGTGTGTGTGTCACAGTCTGGGACAGTCTCTGTCACTTTTTTTGCGAGAAGACTGTGAATCTCTGATCACATCCTGTGGTTGGACCACATATTGAAAACACTGGTGAAGCAAGGTGGCTAGCATACAAATGTAATCATATAACCGTGCTCGATCGTTTTAAACACCCAGTCAGACACGCCCGCGAGGGCTCGCCACGCATTCCTGCAGCGGAACAGCGAGCTTATTGATTAGCTCGCTATAAGAGATAAGAGTGCTGCTCATCATGGGGAAGTGGTTGAGCATAGCGTGTGATACTTGAAGAGGAAATGGCCCTTTTTCTGAGATTGCGTGAGGGTCCCGTGTTTGTATAACGGGTGTTTTTTTTTCTTTTGTGAGAACAACCTCTGTTTTAGTAATACACAGAAGCAACATTTTGAACAATGTCCTGTTCCAGGTGAACAGTATTGGGGAAGAGGTGAGAAAGACTGTGTGCCACAAACATAACCATCTTCGGCTCTGAGCCGTGAATAACAGGTATCTCTGGGCACCTCTTCACGGGGCTGGGCATGGCAGGAACGTTTCTGCTGCCCGGCCTGAGTTTTTCGGGTGATTACGCTTGGGCTGCGGTTTGCGTGGCTTCACAGACAGCTCAATAGTAGTCGGTTGCACTGGGGCAGCGAGAAATGGATTCATTGCTGGGCGCTAACTGTAATTAGATCGGGAGCCTGCCGGGAAAAGGAAAGTGCAACTTTTCTTTGACAGAAAATGTTTCATCGCTGAGACTGCTTTTGTGCCATGATGAAGCATTCTAAAAAGCCTTCCACGGCATTGCCAAAGAGACCGTTGGGCGACACCGGGGTGTCGAAGAGGGCGACTTTCTCTGCATCACGCATCTCCATGAGAGTTAGCCAAATATGCTGGTCCAGCATGCTGCTCATTGCTTTGCCGATGCCCTGAGCAGTAGCTTTCATGGCTCGCAGCGCCAAATCTGTAGTGGGAGGAGCTTAGCTTGAAAAACCTGGAGCACTGACATGCTATGGAGTGATGAACCAACATGGCCCACTGCTGTATAAGCTATCCCAGCCAGTGCGGACGTCAGTCGACGTGGCTTGGAGGGGTGGGCAGTATTATGGCAAAGGCGAGCTGTGACCGCCTGTTCCACCGGGGGAAGCTTTGAGTAGCCTTTTCCCTCTGCATGGTCCACTTTAGTGAGGACGGCAACATCTCCGACCTGAGTGTGTGAAAAATAGGGCGCATGCCAGGTGTGTGGACCTCAGGGAAGAATGGTGCGCTCCTTCGGATCACAGTCAGCTGACGACGGCTGGTTTGCAAAAACCATTCATCCAGGCGAGACTTTTCTAGCTCTTCTAAAGGGGACCGCTCAAGACCGAGCTCTTCAACCCCCCTTGTGAGGATGCAAAGAAGCTCTTTGTCCGTTGTGTGCGCACATTCTTCACCCTCACTGGGGAAAGGAGCGGCAACATCCTCCGTGAACCACTTGCCAGAAGCTGTGAGTGACAGAGCATAATACCCATCGTCAGAGCTGCCAAACGTAATGAGGCCATGCGCTTCAATAGAGGGCCGGAGCTCATCACGCACATATTGCACAGGTGCGGACGTTAGATCTGACGTTTGGGCGGCTCGCAAGGCTTGCGCCAGCAAGAAATCCTCCTCTAATTCTTCCAGCTCAACCTCACTGCCCCCCTGTGCCTCCTTATGTGGTCCATCGAGACGTAACACAGAATAGGCGGGTGTGAGGATGCAGGATAAGGATACAGTAACTCCTGCAAGAGCGCTGTGGGAAGCAGGTTCGAACACATTCATCGAGAGCTTCTTTGATTGTGATGTGGAGAACCGGAACACACAGGGGAGCGGAAAGCGTCTCAGTGCAGGAGCTGAACATAGGCGACAAGTTGTCCTGTTTGCGTCTTGCTGAGAAGTTCCGTTCACTGTAAATGTGTTACGATTTACTACTTTTAATTGGATACTTTCGTACTTTTACTCAAGTAATTATTTATGTTAGTACTTTTACTTCTAGTTGAGTAATTATTTAATAAAGTAATTGTACTTTTACTTGAGTACAGTTTTGTGCTACTCTACCCACCTCTGCCACTTATACAGGCCTAATGCATGACTAAAGGGGCGGGGCTCAGACACCATTGCCAATCAGAAGACTGGCGTGATTGTATAAGTGTTTCAACAAGGTCGTGTGAAGGGCACTCCCTATAGCGCTCACAGCAATGTTGAGTGAACTGAACTGAAAGGGAAGTCTACGTGTTCTGTAACTTTAACATTTCTACAAGAATCCCTCCTCTACATGCCCCCTTTTATATTGCTTTGCCATTACCAACCGAAATGCAATAAATATTTTATAAATGTAAGGATCTTTTATATCGATTTTTCTAAATTCTCAACTGCTCATTTCACTTTTACTGGCTCCTTGTTAGTGATGGTTCCTATTCTAGGAGCTATTTTTACTTTATTGATTGCTGCAGTAAATAGCAAAGTGCGTAAGTGCTGCTCAGAGGCGACTGGAAGATTGCCAGGAGTATTCAGTTTATGAGCATGCATTGATCCACTTAAAGTCTTTATTTTAACATTAAACTGAAAACATTTTTTTTTCTTGTGTTTAATAAATAGGAGTGTTTTTTACGTGCTCCTCGTCCTCATTCATTAATTCTGTACCCTATAAGATCAGCGGTGTAATCCACACGAAACCTCCACACCATACAGAAACACCAAAACCCATAAACGTGTTCAAATGCTCACTTAAACCTCCTTTCCATTTCCCTTTTTGATTTGTAACTAGTAGCACCTAAAAATGTATTTTTCTAAAGTAAATATTTTTCACAAAAAAAATTGTCCTCATATGTGGACAGCGGGACTAAGTTGTGAAATTTTAAATAATACCAGATGATATAATAATGATGACTAGAGAAAGTCTTTTTTTGTTTTGTTTTTTTATAAAATAGTTTATTATGTGTCCAGGAGTGATCATTCATGTTTTTGAGACGTTACAGACATCATAAATTATCATAATTAATTCAGATTGAAAGCATCGTCCAATCACTGTCAATCATGGTAAAATAAAATGATCCATTATAAATTGTGAATGTATGTACTGATGATCATCGTCCCATGATCCAAACATCATCTGCAGCCTGAAACTGAACTTTTGATCAGATTTTAGTAACATTTATTACTATTAATGAGCAGAACCGTATTGTACAGCGATAAAATAAAATATAACAACATTTATATTAAAATTAAGTGAAATGACCAACAGATGTGTTAATGTTGTTCAAATATATATAGTTCAAAATAACTAACATGTATTTTCAACTTTTGAGGGAATATTGTCCCGTTGTCCACATATGTGGACTTCATGTTTATCAGCGCCACACTGAGTCAGAGTTATGCAAGGGCAAATCACGTTCCATCAGGTCATGCATTTGTGTTTAACTAGTTAAATAACCAAAAACTCTGCATCACCTCACCTATATCTGTGCTGAGGAGCTGCTACTACCCCAGTGACATATTAACACGCTCGTAGAATATTTGGAATAACATGAAAGTGCAAATAAATGATGATATTGAGCACTCTGTGTTCTCAAGTCACCTCCTGAGATGGATGGAGGTTTCTGGGCCACTCTGAAGCAGCTGAAAACACGGCATCATGAGCCCCATGCGTGCCTAGAGTATATGTAGTTTGCATGCAGACTATTTAAACATTAGTGCAATGAAATTACAGGCCTTTCGGGGTTAAATAATTGCATTAGGCTGTTTTGCGTTTTTGCTTTTCAAATAATAGCACAGCCATAAACGGAATATTTTTATTGCAAGTTTTAACTTTCTGCGCTATGTATAAGCAGCCTATTTGTGAAACTACACATTGATAGGAAAGTTATTCCAAAGCAAAGTTTCGATGAACTCTTTATCTTAGCTTATAGCTTTTGAAGGGAGATTTGTTTAGTTCACTATCACCAGTAAGCGTATAGCGCTGTCTTTGGTTGTCTCATATAAATGACACACAAGAGCATAATTTAAATGGTTTGTATTACTATGTATGGACAACACAGGTTTACATAATACATTATCTGTGCAGTACAGTTTACATTTTACAGAAATTATGGGTGGCACAATTGTACAGTTGAACATGTTTTGAATTTGCAAAGTATTTAAAATCAAAGTGATGAAAAATAATGAACTTTTTACATAAATGTCACAAAACAACACAATAAACACTGTACAAACACACTTAAAATAACATAATGCACTTATAATCTGTAGTAGTGATAAATGAATATATATGCCAATTATCCAGTAGTAGTTAAGAGTCAGCACTGTTAGAGTCTTCTGAGGAGCAACACTGATGATGTGGATTGATTTACTCATTTTACTTTCGGTTCACTTATAATGTATTATATGATGTTTCCCTGCGTCAAGACTTCCACGGCCTCTATTAGGATTGACTAACATCTTTGCAGAGCAAAGTACAAACTTTAGATGTCCACACATCAGACTGTATTTGGCAGTGGATGGTCTTCATAGCAGTAGTTCACAACTCCTTCCTCATAATTCATATCTTCATCCTCCTCCTGGTCATCCTCCGAACACTGTCCATGTGTTGCTCCATCTGCATCCATGTCCTGCCGTCTAATGTTAAGCCTCTTCTTGTTGCTATTTCTCACTGAAGCCTCAAGAGCTTTTTGTTTGCGGTAAAAATGTGAAAACTTGTTGAAAATGATGGTGATGGGTAGTGCCACGACTAAGGTGCCACCCAAGATGCATCCGGATGCTGCCAGCTTTCCTGCTACTGTCACTGGCACTACATCTCCATATCCCACTGTTGTCATACTGACTGTGCCCCACCACCAGCAAGCTGGGATTGTGTCCAAACCAACATCCTCCTCATATTCTGCAGTGTAAGCCATTCCAGAGAACACTGACACGCCCACTGCCAGGTACAGCAATAAGATGCCAACCTCTCTGTAACTGTGCTATACAAGGAAACAAAGACAGGATTTTTTGGTTGAATGATTTTCTTTCACGTGGAAAACGCTAATGTGTAAAATGTGTATGTGTAAAATTAAATGTGTAAAAGCTGATTATATAAATCTTAAAACTAGTGATGCACCGAAATGGACTAAAAACTGCAACAGAACATTACGCTTTATTCGGAATAGCTAAACAAATGCTACACATTATAATATTTTCCATTTCTTACTTTTTCCTTGTAACTGTCCATCATCCATTTTGTCATTATTGCCCAGCCTGGTCTCAAGAACATTATGTGATTGTGGCAACATTTACATGCTTGATTGTACGTTTGGCTGCAGTTTCCCAGTGGAATGTCCAGCAGGGGGCGCACAAAGCGAGTGAAATGGTCTCAAGGTAAATACAGTATTTCACTGAGGTTTAACTGAGTAAAACATATCTCCCTAACCTAAAACTTTAACCTAAACCTACCCAATACTGATCTAAAATAAAATGAGAGTTACTCAAAACAGACATCCTTACTCTAAACAATGCTTTAACCATTAGTGTCCAAAAACTAAATTAGAAATGAAAAGCACATTTTCTGAAGCAAGAACATCATTTTCAGAATGTAATTACACAAGTGTGTAAATCTGGATCAGTCTGTAATACAAGCATTAAAATGTATAATTGTACAAGTGATGCATTAGAGTAAGAGTGTTTCGATATCATGGCACAGCAGTGTGTGAGTAATAGTACAAAAATAAAGAAGTGTTTATAAAGTCATGATCAGCTGTTGTACACGTGATGTGTGTGAAAGAGAGTAAACGCAGTTCTTGTAGTGCCTCTAGCGTTCATTTCACCAGGAAACTGTAGCGGCACACAAAGGTACATTTGTAAACATGTAGTTACAGTAACATTCATTGTATGAGTCTAGGTTTTAATCGCCGTACTTGAGGAAAAATGAACAAATTGTGTGAATTGTAAAAGAGTGTGTATTGGCGCACATACTGGACCATGTGTGCACTGATGTAGAGTGCGGCTCAAACTGTAGATGGGGATATTTGTGATTACAGGTGGGTCCCTTTATTGTGCTATGGGGGAAAAGAACCAGGAATCCCCCAAAACAAGACTGTATTCAGTAAAGAAGGTCAGATTGGCTAACCAGCACACATTTACCATACAAAGAGCTACTCAGGTTCACAAGAATACACAACAAAGGAAAAATGCACCTTTTCCTAAAGAAATGACTCTTTGTTCTTTAGTGACAAAAACGTCTCTGCATTTTCCCATGAGGCAGTTTCTCTTTTCATATTACATGTGATGTCGCGCAGCCTTTTCTCCTCTGTAAAACCTCCTTATTAATGTGTTAATAACCAAGAGAGTAATTGCTTTATCACTTCTGGGGATGGGGACTTTAATGTGCATCTAGTAAACGCAAATAGTACGTGAATTGACCATTTCAACAAATCAAACTTGATTTTGTCAATATATAATCCCATCATCAGCTGGCGTTTACATATAATGTCATTAAACCAGCAGCATTTCACAGGAATACTTCTTTTTCCCCACGTAAATGTTTTTTTTTCTTTTTTTTCTCAGAATTAAAATGTTTTCGGCCAAAAATGTCCAATGGTGGAAATTGGTGCGTCCCTACTGAAACGATCACAATGACAGAAAAAGGATTTTTTTTGTTCAAATAAAGTTTGAATGTAATTTAAACATGACCGGAAGGCAATGTTAAACATTTAAAATGCAACGTGAGTAATCTCACCCGTAGTGTAGCGCCTAGTGACCGTAACCCCGTTGAATGTCTGGCCAATTTCAGCACCCTGAAGATTCGCATCAGCCGCAGCACCTGCACCAGTTTCCCCAAGTTGCCCAGCTCTGACTCACTCCCAATGACCAGATCAAAAAAAAGTGTTATGTAGATGGGCATCACTGAGACAATATCAATCAGGTTTAGTGGTAGCAGGAAGAACTTCCGACGGTTTGGAGCCAGAAGCATACGTGTCACCACCTCAAACGTAAACCAGCAGATGCAGAACACTTCCAAAGCTTGCATCGTTGGGTCCTCCATTGGATTATCATTTTCATCAAATTTCTGGTATTCTGGAATGCTGTTAATACACATGATGGCAATTGATGTTAACACCACACAAATGGAAAGTAAGCTGAAGAGCTTGCTAGGGATTGAGTAACCTGGATTTTCTAATGTTAGCCAAAGACACTTAAGAATGTTCCCAAATCGCCTTTCATAAAAGTGCTGCATATCCTTGTTAAGATCAGATATCTCATCAACAGACGTATCCACACTGCTCACATCACTCTCCTCATCCCAGCTTTTATGACGGTTCTCCAGTTTACGATCAAGGTACCGATAACTGCAACAACTGTCCAGAAAAAAATCACTGATGCCCCAGTACTCTATTTCCTGAGTGAACGAGAAAATGCACAGCTCCTCCATGATATGCAGCTTGCCAGTCTGGTAAAAGTGCAGGACATAATGGAAAAGACCAGGGTTCCGGTCGAAGTAAAACTCTTTCAGCTGACCATCGAAGTCATCACACACCTGTAGAATATCATTCTCTGAGCAACAGGACAAGAGTCGGCCAAGGCGGGTGTCTGGAAATCTCTTCAGCATGCTTGAGCACAGTTGGTGCCTCATGCCACCCACGTTGATGTTCACAAGGTAGTCCTCAGGATCCAGAATCCACCAAGGGTGTTTGTCCTTCACCATGATTCCAACTACACAACAGAGTGAGAAACAGACAACAGTTTTCA
>JAVLUX010000017.1:437500-470000 GCA_032164185.1 Moxostoma hubbsi | reverse complement strand
TAACACCAGCATCTGATCTGATCTCCCCCAGTAACACCAGCATCTGATCTGAACTCCCCCAGTAACACCAGCATCTGATCTGAACTCCCCCAGTAACACCAGCATCATCTGACCTGATCTCCCCCAGTAACACCAGCATCTGATCTGATCTCCCCCAGTAACACCAGCATCTGACCTGATCTCTCCCAGTAACACCAGCATCTGATCTTATCTCCTCCAGTAACACCAGCATCTGATCTCCCCCAGTAACACCAGCATCTGATCTGATCTCCCCCAGTAACACCAGCATCTGATCTGAACTCCCCCAGTAACACCAGCATCTGATCTGATCTCCCCCAGTAACACCAGCATCTGATCTTATCTCCTCCAGTAACACCAGCATCTGATCTCCTCCAGTAACACCAGCATCTGATCTGATCTCCTCCAGTAACACCAGCATCTGATCTGATCTCCCCCAGTAACACCAGCATCTGATCTGATCTACCCCAGTAACACCAGCATCTGATCTGATCTCCCCCAGTAACACCAGCATCTGATCTGATCTACCCCAGTAACACCAGCATCTGATCTGATCTCCCCCAGTAACACCAGCATCTGATCTGATCTACCCCAGTAACACCAGCATCTGAGCTGATCTACCCCAGTAACACCAGCATCTGATCTGATCTCCTCCCAGTAATACCATCATCTGATCTCCCCCAGTAACACCAGCATCTGATCTGAACTCCCCCAGTAACACCAGCATCTGATCTGATCTCCTCCAGTAACACCAGCATCTGATCTCACCCAGTAACACCAGCATCTGACCTGATCTCCCCCAGTAACACCAGCATCTGATCTGATCTCCCTCAGTAACACCAGCATCTGATCTGATCTCCCCCAGTAACACCAGCATCTGATCTGAACTCCCCCAGTAACACCAGCATCTGATCTGATCTCCTCCAGTAACACCAGCATGTGATCTCCCCCAGTAACACCAGCATCTGACCTGATCTCCCCCAGTAACACCAGCATCTGATCTGATCTCCCTCAGTAACACCAGCATCTGATCTGATCTCCCCCAGTAACACCAGCATCTGATCTGAACTCCCCCAGTAACACCAGCATCTGATCTGATCTCCTCCAGTAACACCAGCATGTGATCTCCCACAGTAACACCAGCATCTGACCTGATCTCCCCCAGTAACACCAGCATCTGATCTTATCTCCTCCAGTAACACCAGCATCTGATCTCACCCAGTAACACCAGCATCTGATCTGATCTCCTCCAGTAACACCAGCATCTGATCTGATCTCCCCCAGTAACAGCAGCATCTGATCTGATCTCCCCTAGTAACACCAGCATCTGATCTGATCTACCCCAGTAACACCAGCATCTGATCCGATCTCCCCCAGTAACACCAGCATGTGATCTCCCCCAGTAACACCAGCATCCGATCTGATCTCCCCCATTAACACCAGCATCTGATCTGATCTCCCCCAGTAACACCAGCATCTGATCCGATCTCCCCCAGTAACACCAGCATGTGATCTCCCCCAGTAACACCAGCATCCGATCTGATCTACCCCAGTAACGCCAGCATCTGATCCAATCTCCCCCAGTAACACCAGCATGTGATCTCCCCCAGTAACACCAGCATCTGATCTGATCTACCCCAGTAACACCAGCATCTGATCTGATCTCCCCCAGTAACACCAGCATCTGATCTGATCTACCCCAGTAACACCAGCATGTGATCTCCCCCAGTAACACCAGCATCTGATCTGATCTCCCCCAGTAACACCAGCATCTGATCTGATCTCCCCCAGTAACACCAGCATCTGATCTGATCTCCCCCAGTAACACCAGCATCTGATCTGAACTCCCCCAGTAACACCAGCATCTGATCTGAACTCCCCCAGTAACACCAGCATCATCTGACCTGATCTTCCCCAGTTAGACCAGCATCTGATCTGATCTCCCCCAGTAACACCAGCATCTGACCTGATCTCTCCCAGTAACACCAGCATCTGATCTTATCTCCTCCAGTAACACCAGCATCTGATCTCCCCCAGTAACACCAGCATCTGATCTGATCTCCTCCAGTAACACCAGCATCTGATCTGATCTCCCCCAGTAACACCAGCATCTGATCTGATCTCCCCCAGTAACACCAGCATCTGATCTGATCTACCCCAGTAACACCAGCATCTGATCTGATCTACCCCAGTAACACCAGCATCTGATCTGATCTCCCCCCAGTAATACCAGCATCTGATCTGATCTCCCCCAGTAACACCAGCATCTGATCTGAACTCCCCCAGTAACACCAGCATCTGATCTGATCTCCTCCAGTAACACCAGCATCTGATCTCCCCCAGTAACACCAGCATCTGACCTGATCTCCCCCAGTAACACCAGCATCTGATCTGATCTCCCTCAGTAACACCAGCATCTGATCAGATCTCCCCCAGTAACACCAGCATCTGATCTGATCTCCTCCAGT
This sequence comes from Moxostoma hubbsi, assembly GCA_032164185.1. Lineage (NCBI taxonomy): Eukaryota > Metazoa > Chordata > Actinopteri > Cypriniformes > Catostomidae > Moxostoma > Moxostoma hubbsi. The sequence continues at coordinate 467,514 of JAVLUX010000017.1, read as the reverse complement.
AACACCAGCATGTGATCTCCCCCAGTAACACCAGCATCTGATCTGATCTCCCCCAGTAACACCAGCATCTGATCTGAACTCCCCCAGTAACACCAGCATCTGATCTGATCTCCCCCAGTAACACCAGCATCTGATCTGATCTCCTCCAGTAACACCAGCATGTGATCTCCCCCAGTAACACCAGCATGTGATCTCCCCCAGTAACACCAGCATCTGAGCTGATCTCCCCCAGTAACACCAGCATCTGATCTTATCTCCTCCAGTAACACCAGCATCTGATCTCACCCAGTAACACCAGCATCTGATCTGATCTCCTCCAGTAACACCAGCATCTGATCTGATCTCCCCCAGTAACACCAGCATCTGATCTGATCTCCCCTAGTAACACCAGCATCTGATCTGATCTACCCCAGTAACACCAGCATCTGATCTGATCTACCCCAGTAACACCAGCATCTGATCCGATCTCCCCCAGTAACACCAGCATGTGATCTCCCCCAGTAACACCAGCATCCGATCTGATCTCCCCCAGTAACACCAGCATCTGATCTGATCTCCCCCAGTAACACCAGCATCTGATCCGATCTCCCCCAGTAACACCAGCATCCGATCTGATCTACCCCAGTAACGCCAGCATCTGATCCAATCTCCCCCAGTAACACCAGCATGTGATCTCCCCCAGTAACACCAGCATCTGATCTGATCTCCCCCAGTAACACCAGCATCTGATCTGATCTCCCCCAGTAACACCAGCATGTGATCTCCCCCAGTAACACCAGCATCTGATCTGATCTCCCTCAGTAACACCAGCATCTGATCTGATCTCCCCCAGTAACACCAGCATCTGATCTGATCTCCCCCAGTAACACCAGCATCTGATCTGATCTCCCTCAGTAACACCAGCATCTGACCTGATCTCCCCCAGTAACACCAGCATGTGACCTGATCTCCCCCAGTAACACCAGCATCTGATCTGTTTCTGCTGAACTGGGAAACTGTCTCATGAGGTTTGAGAGTTTGTGGAGGTATTTCTCTCTCACCTCTGTAAATTTCTCACAGTGTTGGAGAAAGTGTGTCTCTGTCTCGACCTCACCCGTGTCACAGTAAGCACAGACTCTGTCTGTCTGTCTGTCTGTCTGTCTCGACCCGTGTCACAGTGAGCACAGACTCTGTCTGTCTGTCTGTCTCTCTCTCTGTCTCGACCTCACCCGTGTCACAGTGAGCACAGACTCTGTATGTCTGTCTGTCTGTCTGTCTGTCTCGACCTCACCCGTGTCTCAGTGAGCACAGACTCTGTCTGTCTGTCTGTCTGTCTGTCTGTCAGACTCGTTCATGTTTGTCTGTGATCACTGAGTCTGTATTTGGGGAGGATCCGTCTCTGTTTTGGATCTCTTACAGTGTGCAGATATTCTGCCAGATTATATGTTCTGTTTAGGGCTCGATAACATTCCAGTTTGCTTTGGTTTTTACTTTCATTTTCCCAATGGTCCAAATATGCATTTTTGCCTTCTTTAATGATTTGGTTTATTGTGATCTGGTTTAGTTCAGCAGTGCTGGTCTGAAACTGGTGTTTGTTAGTTGTTAGTGGGTTTGTGCGGTTTCTGGTTTTAGGCTTCAGCTCTTGGGTTTTAAGGGCTTCATGTTGCAGTGTGTTTGGGGAACTTGAATTTAGGTGTGTCCAAAATTTGAGGGATGGTTTTTCAATATGTATAATAAGGAGGTATCTGCCTAGTTGGGCCGGCATGCATTAGTAGGTGTTCTTCTCTGAACTCTTCCAATGTTTCTACAGAATTCTGCATGCAGGGATTCTATGGGGTGTTTGTCCCATCTCCAGTAATCTGCCAGACAGACCCCAAACCTCACATCCGTACAGAGCAATAGGCATTATAATACTATCAAAGATCTCACACCAGATTGTTACAGGAATGTCAACTTGGGTAAATGTGCCCTTAATAGCATTGAATGCTCTTCTAGCTTTCTCCTTTAGTGCATTCACTGCCAGACCAAAACCCCCTGAAGCACTGATCTTTAGACCGAGGTAGTCGTAGTGTCAGGTGTGTTCTATTGCAGTGTTCCCCAGAGTGAATGTGTATCTGCTGTCCTGTAATCTGCCTCTTTTCTGGACAATCATAATTGTAGTTTTGTTCAGATTGACTGCCAGGGCCCAGTTCTGCCAGTAGTTCTCCAGCAGGTCCAGGTGCTGCTGTAGCCCTTGTGCAGTAGCTGACAGCAGCACCAGATCATCTGCATAGAGATTTAACTTCAGAATGATTTAGAGTAAGACCGGGTGTTGCAGATTGTTCCAGTAGCACTGCTAACTCATTAATGTAAATGTTGAACAGAGTTGGACTCAAACTGCAGCCCTGTCTCACTCCTCGCCCTTGAGTGAAGAATTCTGTTCTTTTATTGCCATTTTAACTGCGCACCTGTTGTCTGAATACATAGATTTGATAGTGTCGTACATTTTACCCCCAATGCCGGATTGTAGAATTGTATAATATAGACCATCATGCAATGGAATCGAATGCTTTTTTAAAATCAACAAAGCATGCATAAAGTTTGCCTTTGCTCTTGACGTGCTGGTTGACTATCGTGTGTAGCGTGTGAATGTGGTCGGTGGTGCGGTGGTTTGGAAGGAATCCAATCTGACTCTTACTCAAGACATTGTGCTTGGTAAGGAAGGCCTGTATCCGGGCGTTCAGGATACAGCCGAAAGTCTTCCCCAGATTGCTGCTCACACAAATGCCTCGGGAGTTATTGGGGTTTGTCTCTTATATAATGGGTGTATTAAGCCCAAACTCCAGGTGTTGGGAAAATAGCCCGATTGAAGGCTATTTTTAGTGATATGAATAAGTGTGCCTTTATCCATCAGTTCTTTTCTCAGTTCAGACACTTTTTCATTTAAATGATTATTGTCTTTTAGGAGATGTTTTTATTTTCATCTCCAGCAGTCCTATTGTGGTGCGGTATTCTTCTTTGAAAGCCTTTAACTCCTCTCTTAGATGTTGAGAAGTGTCAGTATCTTGGACTTTGCTTTCTTTGAATTCAGAGATTTCCATTTCCAGTTGGGAAAGGCACTCCTGAATGCACTGAATAGAAACTGTTGATCTGGGTGTGTGTGGGTAGAGAGGGGCAGTTTGTGTGCGTGAAGATGTGACCACCTCTGATGCTGTTGGGGGGAGAGGAGACTTTTCCTTCTCAGCTAGGACTTTTAGTTCAGCAAACTGTCTCTCAAATTGCTCAAGTCTGTCCTCTGAGCCCTGGACCATTACAGTGCCATTGTGATACAGGTTGAACCTTGGCATAGTGTCCAGATACAGTTGTCTCATGGCTCTGTTTCCACCCATTTTTAAGTCTTTATTCTTAATTGGAGCAGAGTGCTGAGTGCCACGCATTTGGGTATTCTGTATAAAAGAGCAGGTCTGTGTTTACTCTTCTTTCGTTTATTTCCATGAAGTCTGCTCTAAGAGTTTCTGGGAATTCTCTGATTAATTCAGTTTTGAATTTATTTCTTGCTGTCTCACTTGTTACATCATCAGGATATGAGATGGCCAGAGTGTTGAGGTTGCACCCTTCTGATGAGGCAGATCTATCCATTGTCACCTTGATTGCTTTGGGCCTTTGAGTTGTAAATGAGTTTGAGTTGCTATCCAGGTTTCAGAATGTTTGATTGGATTAGCTGTTCTCAGACTATTGACCTCTCAGTGTGCTGTTCAGCCCTTTGTTTGGCTTAGATGCTTTCACACCTTCCACTCTGCACCTCCAGAAACTAATCTTGGGTTGTTGTTGAGCAGGAAAGCAGACCTAGAACTCTCCCTTTGTTTATTTTTGTTTTAAACTTAGCTATTTGTTTCCCTTAAATTTCCAATATTTCTTATTTTTAAAGGCTCATTAATACATCAGATTGTCCATGCAGCTTCTCTGCTTTGTTTCCGGTGTGTTCTTTGGAGTCCTTAAAATGCTGAGATTTCCAGAGTGTTTGTTCCAAAAATCCAAGTTTGTTGAAAAGTAATTTAAATCCAAATGATACTGATTAAAATCAGTGTAGATATAATCCAATATGATCTTGCAAACAATCTTGCAAAAAATCCAATAAAATCCTGGTTGAACTAGCCACAACACAACAAAAAACCACAATGAAAATAAGCCACAATGCAACTTCTCTCTCTCACACACACACACACTCACACACACACACACACACACACACCCCAATTCAATTCAAATGAGCTTTATTGGCATGACAATTTGTACATTGTATTGCCAAAGCATTTATATGAGCATGAAAAATAAAAAATGAACAAAGTAGAACAAATTCTGTATTGAACAAGTGTGGAAAAAATAAATAAATAAAATAAACAGTGTATATAATTTCAGTGGTGATTGTGGGTGTGTGTGTGTTTGTATAAGTGTGTGTGCATGTGTGTCTGTGTGAGTTTGTGTGCATGTGTGTCTGTGTGTGTGTCTGTGTGTGTGAGTGTGCATGTGTGTCTGTGTGTGTGTGTGTGTCTGTGTGAGTGTGTGTGCATGTGTGTCTGTGTGAGTGTGTGTGTGTGCATGTGTGTCTGTGTGTGTGTGTGTCTGTGTGAGTGTGTGTGCATGTGTGTCTGTGTGAGTGTGTGTGTGTGTGAGTGTGTGTGCATGTGTGTGTCTCTGTGTGTGTGAGTGTGTGTGCATGTGTGTGTGTCTGTGTGAGTGTGTGTGCATGTGTGTCTGTGTGAGTGTGTGTGTGTGCATGTGTGTGTGTCTGTGTGTGTGAGTGTGTGTGCATGTGTGTCTGTGTGTGTGAGTGTGTGTGCATGTGTGTGTGTCTGTGTGAGTGTGTGTGTGTGCATGTGTGTGTGTCTGTGTGTGTGAGTGTGTGTGCATGTGTGTCTGTGTGAGTGTGTGTGTGTGCATGTGTGTCTGTGTGTGTGAGTGTGTGTGAGTGTGTGTGTCTGTGTGAGTGTGTGTGTGTGCATGTGTGTGAGTGAGTGTGCATGTGTGTCTGTGTGTGTCTGTGTGTGTGAGTGTGTGTGTTTGTGGTTCAATTGTGAGTGAACACACACACTCACACAAATGAAAAGTATATATTAAAAGTATATGATATAAGTATATAATAAAACATATAAAATAGTTTAGAACAATTGAATTTGGATTTGAACAAGCAATATTAAAGGAAAAACATTGAAAATCATTAAAGAAGAACAAATAAAACAAATGATTATGATCGTTAACTCTATCTAATGAACTATATAAACTGAATTAAACATGATCTATATTCACGTGCATTTTTAATAATACATTTATTGAATGTTCATTTCTTAGTTGTGGTCGTCCTTCAGCAGACTTCTCCACTCTTATTACCATCAGATATCAGATATCTGACAAGCATCTTGTGTCGTATTGATGCCATTTAAACATCTCATTGCATTGGAACACAATCTCTCACTGGACAGATAATCGATCCCACTTTTTCAGGAATATCTTCTTCAGATATGGACAGTATGTGCAGACTCTCTTAGCGTCTGCTTTCATTCATAACTTTATCTTTGGTTGCTATATGTGTTGGAATTCCTGTTATTACTCCTTCTTACTTGAGATTTTTTCCCCAATTCATTTCTTTAGCATTATTCCCCCTGTCCCAAACATCTCTCATGTTAACCGGCCCAATCCTTTTGTCTTTGGCCTTAGATGCATGTTTTCCTGAAATATCCTTTAATGTCATCAGTACCTTATATCCATTCAGCTCCCCATTTTGTGTCAATTCTGGTCTTGTAGTTTTCTGACTTGTGTTAGTTTTAGTTTAATTGTTTATCAGCCGGCATCATATCTTCCTGATCCTTCATAGATCAAGACTTCTTAAATTTTGTATTTTCTTTTGTGTATACCTCCATAAATGCAATGCTGTTGTGTATTATTGATCTTATGCAGTGTTGACCATTTCAATCCTGTAGTTCTGCACTAATGTTCAACACAGAGGCTCAAACCTGCATATTATAAATGTTAAAGACCTGGGATGCAATTATGTGCAGATTATATTCCCCTTAATGTACCATTAAGTGCATAAGTTTGCACACCCTTTTCAGAATCAATACAAATATAAGAGATAAAAGATCATATTTTTTCAGCATCATACAGTCAATGTTGGGAAATCAACAGCCGTGTTCTCGTTCCACCCCGTTCTTCTCCTTCTCCGTTTTTATCACTCTAACAAATATGACAATTTTAGTAACATTTTCTTTATTTTTATTTCCTTATATTTTCTGACCAATAATTGTCAAGATTTAGAACCATGAAGACTCACAGTAGTAAGTGATTGTGTCACATATTCATTCATTTGCATCAACCTCACCTGTGTTGACGTGTGTGTGTGTGTGTGTGTGTGTGTGTGTGTGTGTGTGTGTGTGTGTATTGAGAAATGTGTGTTGGTGTGTTTGTGTATTGAGAAATGTGTGTGTGTTTGTGTGTGTGAAACAACAGTGGCATTATGTAAACAAACTGACATTAAAGGGTTAAAATCCTGAAAATGAATGAATATTTGCTAGTTATGGTCAGGACTGATGTTTGTTAAAAAAACCTAAATCAGTGAAACTGGGAAAACAATATTAATATATAATATTTTTATAGCAGTTTTTTGACCCGGACATTTTTGTCCTCTAAGGACCTCTGAGTAACTTTTTTAAGTCGACGCACAAAGGTTAAACTGCAGTGCAGCCCGCTGAAGTGACTAAAAACCAAAGATGGCGCTAGTATGAATAAGGTTTATATACCCCATAGCAGTACTATTGCTTCCCAAACAGATGTACGTCCTGGGCTTCAGCATTAATGATTTATAAACTCACTTTTAAACGTGCGTGAGCATATTTTTAACTGGCGTGTGCGATTTCTCACAGCTTCACAAGTTCTCTACGTTGTATTTATTGTGAATGACGTCACTAAACAGTCAATAACTTGCTCGGTCATCTTCCTACATTAGCCATCCCACTCCTCACAACAGTGATTAATCACTGCTTTCTCAACAGGACAAAGTTCATGAACACGTCAAACCTTAATCGGATAATTAAATTAGTCGTGGATGTAACAATGAATGGCTACTAAATTAAATCAGTATTTCTAGCAGTCGATTCACTTCCGATGTGACCCGAGAGAACTCAGTCCCGAGTGGAAGATCATCATCATCATCAGTGTCGCGAAACTTCTTTGTTTGTCGCTCTCCGACACGCCGCCGCAGGAAATAACCCATTAAACTCGTTCATGATAGTTTTAAGACGTTACTATATGCTTAAAGGTGTATTTTTAAAGTACTAAAGAAAAGTATTTTGATCATACTAAACAGAAAAGTTCATTTTTTTGCGATCGAAACAATAATGACGGTGTTTCTGGAGAAGTTTGTTGTCATCACGTGATAGGCCACTATAGTTTCACATAAGCGTTTATTAACCTTCAGGTGTTCAAAGATTCTCCTCAAACAATAATACTTATTATAATTATTATAATAATGCCTCAGCCTAAATACAGGAAGATTGCTGTGTTGGGATACCGTTCAGTAGGTGAGTGTTTAAAGCGTTTGGAGTTATTTCCGCTGTGTCGTAACATTTATTGGAGCTTTTAAGATGTTTATTTATTTCCAGTTATTTAGTTTATTTAATTCTAGCGTTTTTATCGATGATCCATTTCAAAAGTTCCTTAAATGCTCGTGCATTTCTATAACGGGGAAGTTCATCGATAACGCACGTGTTCTACATAGTCGTTTACCAAAATGTAATTATATAATTTTATTAAGTTTCAACCTCGATCCTTTTTAAACTGTATTTAACAGCTGCTTAAGCAGGAGTCACGGTAAAAGGGCACAGGAGTGACTCGTCCTATTTCAGGCCCATGTGGACTATTTGTAGTGGTGAAAATCTTCCCCTTTTCAGATATAATATTCACATTTTGCTGTATAAATAAGTACTCATGGTCACTTTAAGTATTACATATCTTCATGGTGTACTAATTAACATGCTTGGATGAAATTATGCCTAAATGTATTTCGTGCTGTACAATAGCACCATTAGTAGTTGCCACATTTGTTGTTGTTGTTTCATTGCTATTTATAATAATTGACTTCAGTATTTTAAGGAAATTTTTTTTTTTTTTTTTTTTTACAACAGGAAAATCCTCTCTTACAATACAGTTTGTAGAAGGACAGTTTGTAGACTCCTACGACCCTACCATTGAAAACAGTGAGTACTGGAATACTTTATTTACACTCTGTTACTTATTATAATTTATGATTTGCATGTTTCTGAGATTAAACCCTATTTTAACCTCCTTGGGTTGGGTTGCACCAGCTGTGCGTAAGGTCTCACTTTAGTTGAGACGTATAGTTCACACTAAGGGCGTAGTAACTACGGTGTTTAATTTGGTTACACGACCTGTTCTTAAAGGGGACCTATTATGCAAAATTCACTTTTACATGGTGTTTGAACATCAGTGTGTGTTGGCAGTGTGTGTGTGTGTGTGTGTACACAACCATCCTATAATGATACAAACCCACCAGTCCTTTTTAATCCCCATTAATCATAAACACTGTCTCAGAACAAGCTGTTTGCAGATTCTGTACAATGTGATGTCACTTTGTACAGGCCCCGCCCACTACTGTTGATGGACACTGCCGCACATGTACACAAATTAATAATTGAACATTACACAACCTGTTCAACATGTTTGTTTGTTTGTGTTGTTTCCTTATAGCAAACAATGTAACTGTGTGTGTGTTTCGTTATAGCGCACAGTGAACATTGTAACAGTATTTGCGTGTGTGTGTGTGCGCGCACGTGTGTGTGTGTGTGTGTGTGTTTGTGTGTGTTTCATTATAGCGCACAGCGAACATTGTAACAGTATTTGCGTGTGTGTGTGTGTGCGTTTCATTATAGCGCACAGCGAACATTGTAACAGTATTTGCGTGTGTGTGTGCGCGCGTGTGTGTGTGTGTGTGTGTGTGTGTGTGTGTGTTTCATTATAGCGCACAGCGAACATTGTAACGGTATTTGCGCGTGTGTGTGTGTGTGGTGTTGTTTCCTTATAGTGCATAGTGAAAATTGTAACTGTGTGTTTGTATGCGCGCGCGTGTCTGTGTGTGTGTGTATGTTTGTGTGCGTGTGTGTGTTTCATTATAGCACATAGTGAAAATTGTAACTGTGTGTGTTTGTTGCTCTTCCATCGTTGCAAAACTGCTGAAAATCTCCACAATAAATAAATAAATGTATTAAATAACCCCGGGCCACCACTGGCCAGATTGATGCCCTACGCAGAGTTCACGTGACATGAGTGTGAAGCGATCATCTGTGATCCGCAACTGCTTTTGGGTTCTTGAATAACGTTGAGTAAGGGCAGCTGGTGGACTTTCTGGTGCCCCCTAGGGAGTTGGTTCCCTACGCAGACTACGTAGTCTGTTTATTGGGAGCAGCAGTACTGAAATAACCATTGAGAGACTTCCGGTTTCATTCTCAAAGTTGTTAGTTCTGACGGAGTCTCTCCCTCATCAGCGTCTGACTCCGGTTCAAACATATCGGGATGAACACTATTTCCACTGTCAGACATTTACATTCATGCATTTGGCAGACGCTTTTATCCAAAGTGACTTACAGTGCACTTATTACAGGGACAATCCCCCTGGAGCAACCTGGAGTTTAGTGTCTTACTCAAGGACACAATGGTGGTGACTGTGGGGATCGAACCAGCAACCTCCTGATTACAAGTACAGTGCACTTATTACAGGGACAATCCCCCTGGAGCAACCTGGAGTTTAGTGTCTTACTCAAGGACACAATGGTGGTGACTGTGGGGATCGAACCAGCAACCTCCTGATTACAAGTACAGTGCACTTATTACAGGGACAATCCCCCTGGAGCAACCTGGAGTTTAGTGTCTTACTCAAGGACACAATGGTGGTGACTGTGGGGATCGAACCAGCAACCTCCTGATTACAAGTACAGTGCACTTATTACAGGGACAATCCCCCCGGAGCAACCTGGAGTTAAGTGTCTTACTCAAGGACACAATGGTGGTGATTGTGGGGATCGAACCAGCAACCTCCTGATTACAAGTACAGTGCACTTATTACAGGGACAATCCCCCTGGAGCAACCTGGAGTTAAGTGTCTTACTCAAGGACACAATGGTGGTGACTGTGGGGATCGAACCAGCAACCTCCTGATTACAAGTACAGTGCACTTATTACAGGGACAATCCCCCTGGAGCAACCTGGAGTTTAGTGTCTTACTCAAGGACACAATGGTGGTGACTGTGGGGATCGAACCAGCAACCTCCTGATTACAAGTACAGTGCACTTATTACAGGGACAATCCCCCTGGAGCAACCTGGAGTTAAGTGTCTTACTCAAGGACACAATGGTGGTGACTGTGGGGATCGAACCAGCAACCTCCTGATTACAAGTACAGTGCACTTATTACAGGGACAATCCCCCTGGAGCAACCTGGAGTTTAGTGTCTTACTCAAGGACACAATGGTGGTGACTGTGGGGATCGAACCAGCAACCTCCTGATTACAAGTACAGTGCACTTATTACAGGGACAATCCCCCTGGAGCAACCTGGAGTTTAGTGTCTTACTCAAGGACACAATGGTGGTGACTGTGGGGATCGAACCAGCAACCTCCTGATTACAAGTACAGTGCACTTATTACAGGGACAATCCCCCTGGAGCAACCTGGAGTTTAGTGTCTTACTCAAGGACACAATGGTGGTGACTGTGGGGATCGAACCAGCAACCTCCTGATTACAAGTACAGTGCACTTATTACAGGGACAATCCCCCTGGAGCAACCTGGAGTTTAGTGTCTTACTCAAGGACACAATGGTGGTGACTGTGGGGATCGAACCAGCAACCTCCTGATTACAAGTACAGTGCACTTATTACAGGGACAATCCCCCCGGAGCAACCTGGAGTTAAGTGTCTTACTCAAGGACACAATGGTGGTGATTGTGGGGATCAATACCAGTTCTGTGCTTTAGCCCACTACACCACCACTCAGTCAGTCATATTGCTTATGATGTCTAGTTATCCGAAGCGGAGATGTCAAAACTCCGCCCTATTCTGGATACGGGGTGGGGAGCACCAGAGCTCGAAAGAACAGCTCGTTTTTATTCCCACCAAAAAATTTGCAATTTCATCATGGTATAATAAATGATCTGCTGGATATTTTGAGCTGAAACTTCAGACACATTCTGGGGACACCAAAGATTTAAATGACATTTTGTGAAAGGGGGCATTATAGGTGCCCTTAAAGGCAAGACTTAACTATAGGTCGTAAGCTTTCCGTAAAGTGATGCGTAGTCGCATAATGTGACGTTTACATGTACTGATCCAATAAGCAGTCTTTACATTTGTACACAGAAGTGTTAAACAGCCGTGAGCTTCAATTTGATCTTGTTCAAACCTTGTTTGCTCGTAACGGTCAGCTGTAATAATGATATCCCCACTGAAATACGATACGTAATAAAACAAGACTTTCATTAATGCTATATTTAGCTTATGCAAATAACAATATTCAATAACTATCTAAAATTAATAAGGAACGATAAATAAATACTAATACAACAGGCTGTAAAAATAGACATTTATTCATTTTAATATCTTATCTATTTCCTACATGTTGAAACCTGACACTGGGCAGTGTACACATGAAAGTGCACGCTCGGATGGTTGCTGGTGTCAGACGGGCTATTTTGAGTATTTCTGGGATTTTCACACACAACAGTTTCTAGAATTTACTGAGTATGGTGCGAAAAACACAAACCCATCCAGTGAGCGGCAGTTCTGTGCATTAAACACTTGTTGTAGGGGGACCTACACAATACTAGGCAGGTGTGTTTGTGTTTGTGTGTGTGTGTGTGTGTGTGTGTGTGTGTGTGTGTGTCTCTGCCTCGTTGCAATCGAATCTGTCCTGGTTGGTATTTTTATGATGAAATTGAATCTTTGTAATGCAGCATTTTTCGTACCGCATCTCCTTTAAGAGATTTACTTATGCTGTAATATTCCTCTTTTGTAAGTCGCTTTGGATAAAAGCATCTGCCAAATGAATAAATGCAATAAATAGTTATGGGCCAATCTTTGAGGGTGCACACTTCAGTCCTTTTAGAAGCAACCAAACTCTGACCTTTTTCGACTTAAGCCACAAACAAACCAATAAATAACATAGTGAAACAGAGAGAGGAAAACACTACTTTGTCTTTGTATTCACATTGTACCCGTCCACTGTGCACCTGTTATTGTCCACTTTGTGATGGGTCTATATTGGGTCCACTGTTCATCATCATTTTTATTTTTGGATCCCAGTGAACTTGAGTAGAGTTTGGTTAGAATCATTCTGTGTGATGGTGTCCAAAGACGAGATCGTCGGCGCAATCCAATTGTCATTGAATAATGTCTTTTTAATATCCTTTTGTATTCAATTCAATTGTTGATCAAAAACAACAAAATGTAGTTTACTTTTAATTCTAAATTACACACAGTACAAATATGGTAAAGAAGCCACTCTCGGAGGGTCTGGGTATCTCAGCGAGTATTGACGCTGACTATCACACCTGGAGTCACGAGTTTGAAATTGGCCCGGTTGCTAGGGAGGGTAGAGTCACATGGGGTAACCAAATTGGCCTGGTTGCTAGGGAGGGTAGAGTCACATGGGGTAACCAAATTGGCCCGGTTGCTAGGGAGGGTAGAGTCACATGGGGTAACCAAATTGGCCTGGTTGCTAGGGAGGGTAGAGTCACATGGGGTAACCAAATTGGCCCGGTTGCTAGGGAGGGTAGAGTATGGATTGAATTATGGATTGCATGTTCTACTCTACACATTTCAAGCTCATTATTTAGAGTAGATAAAAACATATAATTATTGACTTGTTTAAATATTCCCTGATATTTTAGGTTTTCCATGACCGTGGGAACACTGTAAGAGCAATGAGTGTGTGCTCCCTTGTGTTTGATCCCAATATCAGTTATTGAAGCAGTGTGATGTTTCTTCAGGACTTTATTAACTCCAGAAGAACATGCGCATGTGTTCTGTGGGGAAACATAACGTGCGTTTATTCCAAACGGGCTCCCTAATGCTGATCTATGCCTAACCTAACCCTATGATTATACCCCCCCCATGCCATAAAAAAAATCGGGTCGCTTATTTTCACTTGACTTGGTTAGGCAAGATTATTTTGGGCTTGTTTTTCTTGACCTGGTTGCTTGTTTCTCTTAAGATCTGGCAACGAGCACATTAGCGTGTAGTTATTAATATTTACCTTCGTCTGTACGATCGTTCACGTAGAGACGTTTTACGTTTAAGAACATGTCTACAAAAGCGGTTGAAGATGGATGGATGGATGTCTACAAAAGCAATCAAACCTACTCAAATATCTGCAGCAAAACACTGTTGTGAACTTATTCCTTCTAAAGTGTAGGAAACTCAGAAGCGAAGACCAGGAGACGTTGGGATATCTTTCAAGCAGGTTTCTTTATTGAGAACTCGCTGTGCGTCGCTGTAGTCATCCCAATCTAGTCTGAACTAAGGGAACTTTACATTGCAATTTATCTACATTTAGGGGGAGGGATTACATTGTGATGAACAAAGCATGCAAATCAAGTAGCCGTTCGCTCGATAATAAACTTTCCCCACCCATGCTCTCATACAAAGGGTGAGAGTCTCAGTAATCTGAAACAAGACTGGCAGGAATCTCGTGCTTAACAGATACTATGGTATTGGAACCTAAATTAAACATTTCATAAATTTGTAACACAACATTTCCCCCTTTGAGAGTTCTAATAACTCTCACACAATACAAATTTAGACACTTAAAAGTTCATTCTTGTAACTTGTGATCGTTACAGGCACATAGCACTTGCTCTGTGTTGCTTTTCTGCAATTGCATGCTGACACAGAACCAAACATGCAATTAGGGTCCGTGAAGTTCTTACGGGTAATAATCTTTTCTGGTTGGAACTGTCATTTTCTCGTGAGAGGCGTGATTCATTTGTTGAATGAAACACTTGATACTGTGGACGCATAGATAGTACGCCAGTAGGAAAAACGTCAACATAATTGCTATTTCCTTGATCCACATCCAGGGTTTACCTAACAGGTTTCCGAACCATGAAGAATTATCTTCAGTCATCTGGTGTAATTTTGCTGAAAGATCAAGAATGTCTTGTTGGATTTTGTTCAAGTTCTCTGTTGGATCCATTAACCCGGTGCAGCACTCAGGGCCAATAATGGTGCAAGCTTCCCCTTGCGTTGCTAGAATGTAATCCAAGGCCACTCTGTTCTGTAAGATCATTATCTTGTGCGAAGCGAGAGTGTCTGTGATGTTACCCAGGGCTAAAGCCGTATCATTGGCCAACTTCTGTACAGAATTCGATAAGCTTCTGACTTGATCAAGGGCCTGCATGACACCATAAGACGGGATTAATGCTCCAAGAGTTCTTGACCACCATGTTTGTGCACAAGCGAGTCCTGGAATGCAGCCATCTTCTTTGTTTGTGGTAGGAGCTGAATTTTGTAGCAAACGTTCTTTCCCGCAAACAAGGCATTTCTTGACATAGTCATCAGCTCTAAGAATATGTTGTTTCTGGAGTCCACACTTGTGCGATGTCCATGATGGTTAGTAGTACGACAAACTTGATCATGTTGATGGATGACTGAAGGTTCCGTTTGTGGGTCTCTGCGTTGTGTATTTTTTTTTTTCTTTTATCTTTCATGATAGTTGGCTCGGCAGTGGGTCTAGTTTTTTCTGGAAGGTTGTGGCTTCATACGCAGGTGAGGAGGTCAGTGCGTATGGGTCTCGGGACAGCCATCAAGTGGTATCTGAACAGAGGAAGCACGAAAACAAAAGACAGTAGAGCAGTATTTGTTCTAACACTAGGGTTGTAACTTTTTCCGAGTCTGCTATTGTTGTTCCTTCTGTCCCTATTTCTTAATTCCTTTGACACCTAAAGAACAGTGAGGTAAGGATGGACTAGTGGATGGGGAAGGCCTATGAGGGAGTCTTCACCGCAGGGTGGGCCCCCGATGCCTGTTGCATTCGGTTCTTCCCTGGGCTCCTCACTGGTCCGTGTCCTATCCTATCCCTGTGGGTGGGGGAACAACTTTACAGTGTGACACATGAGTCCAGGTTTTCTTTCCCTGACACAATACTGCAGCTGCTGTAATCAACATCACTTGATGTGGTCCGTACCACTTAGGCTCTAATGGCTTGTTTCTGAATGACTTTATCATGACCCATTGACCTGGGATGATTGTGTGTCCACCTTCTGGTGGAGTCTGCCAACACGACTCCACTCTCTCTTTGGCACTCTGTACTGCCTTTGTGAGGTTTTTACAGTAAGCGATCAGGGCATCTGAGGTAATGTGTACATCAGCATTTCTAAGATCAATCACACCTGGCATCTGCATTGGGCGTCCAGTAATAATCTCATGAGGGCTCAGTCCTACTGATCTGTTAGGTGACGCTCTCATACTACACAGTACTGCTGGCAGCGTTTCGACCCATGGTACTCCTTCCTGATGCATTTTGCTTAGCCTGGTTTTGATTGTTCTGTTCGATCGTTCAACTTGCCCTGATGCTTGTGGCCTATATGGGCAGTGAAGATTCCACTTAATCTTCAACATTCTAGACACTTCCTTGACTACCTGTCCTGTGAAGTGTGTACCTTGATCTGAGTCAATGCAATCTGGTAATCCCCATCTCTTGCCTGTTTCCACTGTGGCTCCTTTGTCTAACCATGTCCATGCTTCATACAGAGGAACGTCTTTGTACAGATCAATTATTGATTCAGGAGGCAGAATTGTCTTCTGTGCTGTACTACCTGAACACACTTGTACAGTTGCATAGAAACAAGCCTGTTTAGCCGCTACATCAGCAAGAGAATTACCTTTAGCTTCTGTAGTATTAGTTGTGAGATGTGCTTTCACTTTGATCACTGGTAATTTCTTTGGAAGTTTCATGGCAAACATTAGATCTTTCACTAATCCAGCATGCTTAATGGGGGATCCAGAAGAAGTTAGAAACTGTCTGGTTTGCCAAATGACACCAAAATCATGAATTACCCCAAAAGCGTTTCTGGAATCTGTGTAGATATTTGCAACTGATCCTGAAGCTAGCGTGCATGCTCTTGTTAAGGCTACTAGTTCTGCAGCTTGATCTGGAAGACGACCAGAAGCAACCACTTCAGTGGTGGACGTTACTGCATAACCTGCTCGTCTGTTACCTTCAAGGACTTGAGCTGAACCGTCAACAAACAACACAAATTCTGAATTCTCTATAGTAGTTTCTACATCTGTTTTTCCTATAGTTTTGTTGCGGTTCAATTTCTTGGTCAAAGAGGAAACTCTAGCACGTAGCTCTTTGTTCTCTTTCTCTAGCTCTGAGTTATGCTGAGACTGTTCTGTAGCTTTTGCTAAAAGAAACTCTCTGTGGCAGCATATAATGCCTTTTATGTTTTTCTTGCGGATACTTGCTCCAAGCACCTTTTTACACTCATCTACTGACCAAGTATTGTCTGGGTGAATTTCATATTTCTGAGTTAGTTCCTGTCTAACTTTTTCAGTGACTATTAGGTTCATTTGTTCTCCTAACAGTGTTTTGAATTCATTATCTGACCACAAAGGAGTAGCAAGTCCACCTTTTTCAGTTGTGGGGATTAGTCTAGCACTTTTCCTAAACATTTTGTGGATTTCTTTGTTACCACACAAACAAACACTAAAACTTCTCTGATCAACAGAGGGTACACTTGTTAACTCCGATTTAACTATTGTTAACCTTCCAAATTACCAACACTTCACTCTTAACTTCCCTGCCTACAAGAACAGAGGATAAACCAAAATATTAGCACGAAATGCTAATCCTTCTCTGTGAACAGAGGATAACCAATATTAGCACGAAATGCTAATCTTCCCTGCCTGAACAGAGGATAACCAATATTAACACGTAATGCTAATCTTCCCTGCCTGAACAGAGGATAACCAATATTAACACGTAATGCTAATCTTCCCTGCCTGAACAGAGGATAACCAATATTAACACGTAATGCTAATCTTCCCTGCCTGAACAGAGGATAACCAATATTAACATGTAATGCTAATCTTCCCTGCCTGAACAGAGGATAACCAATATTAACACGTAATGCTAATCTTCCCTGCCTGAACAGAGGATAACCAATATTAACACGTAATGCTAATCTTCCCTGCCTGAACAGAGGATAACCAATATTAACACGTAATGCTAATCTTCCCTGCCTGAACAGAGGATAACCAATATTAACACGTAATGCTAATCTTCCCTGCCTGAACAGAGGATAACCAATATTAACATGTAATGCTAATCTTCCCTGCCTGAACAGAGGATAACCAATATTAACACGTAATGCTAATCTTCCCTGCCTGAACAGAGGATAACCAATATTAACACGTAATGCTAATCTTCCCTGCCTGAACAGAGGATAACCAAATATTAACACGTAATGCTAATCTTCCCTGCCTGAA
The DNA here is from genome assembly GCA_032164185.1 of Moxostoma hubbsi. Taxonomy (NCBI): domain Eukaryota; kingdom Metazoa; phylum Chordata; class Actinopteri; order Cypriniformes; family Catostomidae; genus Moxostoma; species Moxostoma hubbsi. The sequence continues at coordinate 450,006 of JAVLUX010000017.1, read as the reverse complement.
CAGAGGATAACCAATAGTAACACGTAATGCTAATCTTCCCTGCCTGAACAGAGGATAACCAATAGTAACACGTAATGCTAATCTTCCCTGCCTGAACAGAGGATAACCAATATTAACACGTAATGATAATCTTCCCTGCCTGAACAGAGGATAACCAATAGTAACACGTAATGCTAATCTTCCCTGCCTGAACAGAGGATAACCAATATTAACACGTAATGCTAATCTTCCCTGCCTGAACAGAGGATAACCAATATTAACACGTAATGCTAATCTTCCCTGCCTGAACAGAGGATAACCAATATTAACACGTAATGCTAATCTTCCCTGCCTGAACAGAGGATAACCAATATTAACACGTAATGCTAATCTTCCCTGCCTGAACAGAGGATAACCAATATTAACACGTAATGCTAATCTTCCCTGCCTGAACAGAGGATAACCAATATTAACACGTAATGCTAATCTTCCCTGCCTGAACAGAGGATAACCAATATTAACACGTAATGCTAATCTTCCCTGCCTGAACAGAGGATAACCAATATTAACACGTAATGCTAATCTTCCCTGCCTGAACAGAGGATAACCAATATTAACCAAACTCTACAGCTGTCTGTTAACCTTTTCTCTGGCGGCGCAGAGGAAAATTTTATTTTTTTATTTTTTTTACTGGTCTGCAGCGGTTCTTTGAATAGAGTGAAACTCACTAAATCGTTGGTTGTACGGAAAGATTCCGTCTGGAACTCAGTCAGAAAAGTTAATTATTTGTTGAGATCTTTGTTGAGCTTGAAGTTTCAATCTGGATTCAGGTGAGTAGCTCTATCCGGGTCACGGCACCAACTGTTGTGAACTTATTCCTTCTAAAGTGTAGGAAACTCAGAAGCGAAGACCAGGAGACGTTGGGATATCTTTCAAGCAGGTTTCTTTATTGAGAACTCGCTGTGCGTCGCTGTAGTCATCCCAATCTAGTCTGAACTAAGGGAACTTTACATTGCAATTTATCTACATTTAGGGGGAGGGATTACATTGTGATGAACAAAGCATGCAAATGAAGTAGCCGTTCGCTCGATACTAAACTTTCCCCACCCATGCTCTCATACAAAGGGTGAGAGTCTCAGTAATCTGAAACAAGACTGGCAGGAATCTCGTGCTTAACAGATACTATGGTATTGGAACCTAAATTAAACATTTAATAAATTTGTAACACAACAACACGTGCACACATCTGCTCAAAGATATGCCTCATCATCATTCTATTGTGTTTCCCTCATTTATACACCCAATGTAAACATCATAAATTACAATAACAGGCTGTAATATTACGTCCGTGTTTAGCGTGTTGTTAGCGTGTTGTTAGTTCAATAGCATCATGAAGTCATGACAAATAAAACATTTTAATCTGCATTTAAAACAGCTTCTTTTACTGACCTCATGTGAATTCTACTCCATAAAATGAGGCATAAAGTCATTGAAAATACATTTTAATGTCATATTAGTTGATGTTTTGCATACTGAATATTTATAGCTCATCCTCAATATTTCTGTTTGTCTTTTAAGCTTTTAATAAAATGGTGTCCATCAATGGCCAGGACTTCAATCTCCAGTTAGTGGACACTGCTGGGCAGGTAATACCCCGAAACTGTCTGGATTATGGATTTAAAGTTTTCTTTGTCATTTAATTTTCCTTTGTGATTTTCCCTGAACCCCCTTTAGGATGAGTATTCCATCTTTCCTCAGTCTCATTCTATGGATATTCATGGCTACGTTTTGGTGTACTCAGTCACTTCAATGAAAAGGTCAGTTTTTTTTATCCCCCTTATTTTATTATAATTGTTATATCACACATTGAAACATTTGAGTTACATGACTATTGTAATCATTCACGTTAATGTTGTGCCAATGCAAAGGAACATGAACTCGAATGGTTGTCTCGTTGTTCTGCATTAACACTCTCAGAAGGAAATCTGCCAAACTTGCTTCATTAGGTAGAGGCGATTTATCAGGGCAGGATCAATATTTGGATGCATTGCCAGGAGTGGGCATTAGCGGGTAGTGTCCTCCCAAGTGACACTCCAAATATCACATTGTTTGCTGCGTACATCTGGAAAACATATATGTAAAAAAACAACATGTTAAAAGGCCATCAGACACTGTATAATGAATGTGTCACACCTGCAGGTTTATGATCTTCGGTATGTGATTGGTTTCTGAGAACACTAATTCGCTAGTTTGAGCAAATCACAAAGTCCTGTTTTAAAAGATAAAGTCGTTTAAACAAGAGCCGACTCCGATTCTTGGGCTAGTCAGGGTCCCCACTGCTGTCATCGGGAAATATTTCGTTATTTAATGGGTCATGAAACACCAAAACACGTTTTTTGTCACTACCCAGATATACACGTTTTTAACATTTGTGAGAAAAGCTCAGAGCATGCGTTAATTTGTGCTAATCAAAGTGAGAAATCTGTGCCACCTTCAATATGTCAAATGCCACCTCGGGTATGATCCTGGCTCCGACTCTGCCGGCAGGTAAAAGCAGAAGTGCTGAAACCCTTTTATATTTGTAGGGTTTCACTTTTTATCGGGACTTCACCCCTATTGTTTTAGTGTTCCTATTATTATTATTCTGCTCTTGAGTCTATGGCAGCCCATAGAACCGCTTGCAGGAAAGTTATGAAATTTGGCACACAGATAGAGGACAGTCTGATCTGTTACCACAGCAAATTTGGCATCTCTACCTCAGACCCTCTAGAGCCATCAACTGCCCAAATTTGCACTCACGTTTGTGAATTTTTAACCATGAGTCCTATAAACTAATTTGAATAATTGAACGTGAGGCTGTATCTCCGAAACAGCACCCCTTGGTACGTGTCATCACCATTAGGCCCTGAGGTTACCTGCAGCATTTTGGCGCACTGACCCCTACTGGTCAGGAGATATAACTCTTTCCTGCATGATTCAAACCAGTCTGCCCATTCTCTGACCTCTCATCAACAAGACGTTTCCATCCACAGAACTGCTGCTCTGCATCTGCACAACGCTGCTATTTCAGCATAAATTTTTTTTTTCCTGTTAGTATGCCAACTGATATCATGATTTGTAAATATCACGAGCTATTAAAACGGGTTTGGCAGAGATCTGTGCTGTGATGAGTGACTCATGAATGCAGACTGACCGCATGTATGCTTTGTTGTTGTTTTCATCCGTTACATCCTTTTGCAGTTTAGTGCTGTCCGAGATTGTGAATTGTCTGTGTACTTCAATTTTATTCTGAGTTTTAGGATCTGGATGCTGATTTAAAAACTAAACATCACTCTCTCTGCTTTCAGTTTTGAAGTTGTGCAGGTTCTACACGACAAGCTTCTTGATATGGTTGGAAAGATACAGTAAGTGTGGTTAATATCTGTCTGTAGTATCTGTGCTTCACTTAAAAATTTTTGTGTCTCATATTTTGTCATAAATATGCATGTGGTCATAAATGTTACTTATATTTACCTAGGGTACCTACTGTTCTAGTTGGGAACAAAAAAGATCTTCACATGGAGAGGTAAGAATTTTATATAGTGACTGTTCAACAATAAAACAAACTAATTTATAAATGAAAAATGTTTTATTCAGGAAACTGAATAGTGAAATTAGGAAAACATAGATTTAAACTTTACAACTATATTCACCCCCACCCCTAAATGAGCTAAAGCTGGCCAATAAGAAGTGTTTTCGCATTTGCTTCAGTAGTTAGAAACCAGCACAAACTCAAGAAAACTAGCTAGTAACCAGCATGCTGCCATTGGTCCACATGGTGGGTGGGTTTGACCCAGACCTCCTCTACTTTGAGGCAGACAGATAATTCTAGTAACGTTCTTCAGTCAATTATGATCAGTCAACATGAACACTCCAGCGTGCAGAGTTTCCAAGGTGGCACAAATTTGCCTACATCTGGAGGCATTTTGCCTAGCAATTGCCATGTATGAGCAAAACTCGGAGCATGCGTAGAGCTCCTGGGGTGGCAGGGGAAATTAGCCCATAAATTCATGTGAACACTTTGGTAAACGTCAGAGTTTTGTGAACAAGTCTATTGCTTGACCGATCGTGTACTTGACTACAGCAGAGTATGGCAAGAACTCCAACCAGACAACAGTCAGACTGACCCACTACCGTCTAATTGAATGTCAGACCAAATGTCCTGTGCGTTGTGTGTCTTGAGAGAGCGACACAGCCGTGACATCAATGTCGTGAAATTAGTGGGTGTATATGTGGAAACAAGACCAGTTTAATTTAAATGCGCAATATATTCAGATGATGCAGATACTTTATAATTTTGCAGCTTAATCCAAAAATAAATAAAACAATCTGGCTAATCTTTAAAATTAAATCGGCGCATTTGTGAGTTTTACAAAGAAATATGACTGCTAAAATGAAATGCTTCAAATACAAAGAAATCTGCAATGTCTTATTTACCAGATGATTAGCTAAGACAGCCAATGCATCTTTCTGTTCCTCATGTGAGTATTTTGTTTAAAGTTTGTGTACAGGGAGAGCATGTCATTTTATGGTTGGCCCAAATCTTTTGCAATTTTGCACTTTTGAATTTTGAAAAGTTGAAATTGTGTAACTGAAATACTTACAATCCATCTAGACAAAGGCCAATGTTACAATCATAAGAGTCTCTAACCTGTGCTAATTATCACTTTTCTGCTGCTTTTCCAACAATCCAGCGCTTCACCTTCTATGCCACACAACTATAAACCAATATGAAGATAGCCATAGGTACATACCAAATTTGGAGTCCACTGCCTGCTCAGATAGCAATCTACAGATAGCCTTCTGGGCTAGCTTACTGTACAGCCGTGGCAAAAGTATTGGCAGTGACCAATTTAGTGTTTCACAAAGTTTTCTGCTTCAGTTGTTGTGGTGTTGATTCACATTGTGCAGAGTGATCAGATGCATTTTAAATAATTGCAAAAAGTTTCATTGGCCAAATTTTTTTTACTTTACCACAACCCAAATTTCACAGTTTTTTGGTCCTGGCACAAATGGACCAGCTAGCATCATTTCACTGATCATATCAGCAGCACCTGGGAAAGTGTGAACGAGCACTAGTCAGGTGACATCACTCGATCATTCTGATTGGCTTATAAGAGCAGACTGATTGCTATAGAAGGAGGGAAGAAGTGCTTCCAATCATTGTGTTCTTGTTCGCAATGGTTACCTCTAAAGTAAAAAAAAAATCGAAATCGATAGTCCGGAGAAGAAAAGGTGAGCGCTACCATGAGTCCTGTGTCGTGCCAACAGTGAAGCATCCTGAGACATCCATGTGTGGTGTTGCTCTTCATCACAGGGAGTGGGCTCGCTCACAATCCTGCACACAATCACAGCCATGAGTAAAGAATGGTATCAAAACGTCCTGCAAGAGCAACTTCTCCCAATGATCCAGCAGCAATTTGGGGATGATCCGCGCATCTTCCAGCATGATGGAGCACCATGTCACAAGGCAAGAATGTGATGTGTGTAATGAAGTGGCTCGGAGATCATTACATTGATATTTTGGATCCGTGGCCAACAACTCCCCGGATCTTAATCCCATAGAGAACCTGTGGTCAATCCTCAAAAGGCGAGTGGATGAGCAGAAGCCCACAAACTGTGATCAACTCCGAGCACTAATAAGGCAAGAATGGATCTCCGTCAGTCAGGATTTGGTCCTGAAGCTGATATCCAGCGTGCCAGAGTGAATTGCAGAGGTTATGAAGAACAAGGGTCAACACTGTAAATATGGACTCTTTGCATATATTGAAAGTTTTTGCCAATAAAAGCCTTTAAAACTCATGAAATGCATATCAATGTTTTCCAGTATACCACAGAAACATGTGAAATATAATCTACAAATACTGAAGCAGCAAACTTGGCAAAACACAACATTTATGTCACTGCCAAAACTTTTAGTTGGCTGTAGCGTATAATATCTTAGGGCCATGTCCTGAAGAGTTCAGCTCCAACGCTAATCAAATACATCTGAACCAGCTAATCAATGTCTTCAGGATTACTTGAAAATTGCTAGTGTGTAAGAGCAGAGTTAGAAAGTAAGCTTTGTAGGATGTGGCCCTCTAGGAATGCAATTGAGCTGCCTGTCTTAAGGGCATTATTCAGAAACTGATGTGGAAATCAAAAATCCATCAAATAACGTTTGTGTGGCTTGGTTTGAAGATCATTTGAGACATTTTGTAGTAGTAGCAGCAGCAACAAAACAATGATTTATTTCACAATATTACAGGATTCAACGCCGCCAGCAGCGATTATCTGACGCCAAGCAGTTTGGGGAGGAAAGGAGAGGAACAACCAAAATTGGCACACATGAAAGAACAGATCAGTCAGGACATTTCATCACTACATATTCCAGTGTTTCCCAAACTGTTGTGCTGTTGTTTTTGCCAATGTTCTAGGGAGGAGTTCACAAAAGTAGGGTACAACGGGGCTAAAGGCTTTGTGGGGCATCCTGCCAAGTGTGGTGTATAGGGCAAAAAGAGGAAATAGTAATAATAAGAAAAAACTCCTAACAAATACACTAGGGTTCCAGCGCCTTCTGTGCTTGGACCTTTACATTTAGCTGCAAGCAGCAATCATCAGGGGCCAAGCGCACATGGACCATATTCACTATAGCGCCATATTTGATTTCTGACATGGGCAAAACTGCAAAGGAACAGACTTGCAGTCTTGTCAATGGGTTGCACTGTTTAAAGTGTTTTGGATCATTCTGTGGACAGAACATAGACAAAAGCATGTTTCAAGAAACCGAAGGCGAGAAAGAGCAGCAACAGGGCTGGCGAGAACACTTCTGTTTGCTTCTGACATAACTCTGATTTCTGTATTGCAGTTTCGTTCTTAGATTCATTTTTTTTTTTAACAAATCTTTAATTTGATTGTGTTTTACGATCAGAGAAGCATCTCCGTGCTGTTGTACTGCATATTAGCATGCATGAAACACTGCTTACCCAATCAGATTCAAGGACCAGAACAACTGTTGCAGAATTTTAGTTTGAGTCCAGATGCGTTGATCAAACGGACATGTTCTGCCGAACACGCGTGTTAAAGTTGAAGCGTGATGTAGTAACTCAACATCACAATGTGATTGCAACAAGGCAGGAAGGCAACGTTTTCCCACTCTCATGTTCTCTCTTACTTTTCCTTTATTATTCTTCTAGAATGATTAAACCAGAAGAAGGCAAGAAATTAGCGGACTCTTGGGGTGCTGCTTTTATGGAGTCGTCTGCCAAGGAAAACCAGGTAATATTGTAGCATAGATCAGAGTTGGTGTTACCAACATTACAGGTTTCTGCATGTTTTGGTTGCATATGTGAATATTCCTGTATACATTCTCCTTTATTTTACAGACCGCTGTAGAGGTTTTCAAGCGGATCATTCTGGAAATGGAAAAAGTTGATGGAAATGCCCCATCTGAGGAAAAGAAGTGTGCTGTGATGTAAACATGCAGTGAACTTATTGGCGAAGTCAGATGACAACATCACCAGCCGATGCCATGCGATGATTTCTGATGGATCAACAGTTTAGTAACAGACCTTATCCTCCTGAACGGTCACGTGCTCTTCAAGATTAATTTCAACAACAAAAATATTCCAAAAATCAAATATTGTCAGTATTGGGAATTGCGTTTTAAGGGTAAAATACTGTCAAATGTCACTGTATAACATAAAAATAATCCCATCTCAGTTACCTTCAGCCTTAAAGGAATAGTTCTCAAAAACTAAAATACCCTCATCGTTTACTCACCCTCATGCGGCCTCAAACTCTTATGACTTTCCTCTGCTGAACACATATCAAGATATTTTGAAAGATGGAGGAGGTGTTTTTGCTGATGGAACGTAGTCCACACACCTCGAGTGGTTTAATCCGTGTCTTCTGAAGTGAGACGACCGCTTTGGGTGAGAATCAGACAAACATTTGAGAGAAGCTCGTTGGCACACTTCCGTGCGTTTGATGTGTACAGAGAACGCTGTTACCAGGTTAGCCGTTTCCTCACTTAAAGTGATCGTATCGCTTCAGAAGACACGGATCAAACCACTTGAGTCTTGGAGTTTTGTTTTGGACCTCATCGACTTGCATTGTATGGACAAAACACCTCATACATCTTTATAAATATCTTTATGTTCTGCAGAAGAAAGTCACGAGAGAATGAGCATTTTTGGAAGATCTACCCCTTTAGCATGTTGACACAATTAATGATTAATCTTACTGGTACTAACCTGTAAACATCCCCGGCGTTCTCAGATTCATTCTGGACTTCAGCCAGTCCACAGTTTCTCTCTTTGTGTAGCTCGTCCTCTTCCAAACCCTTCCTCCTCTTCAGCACCCATCTGGATTAAATGTGATTCAATCGTCCATGTAAATTAAGTTCATTTAGATGCGGTCATGAAATCCAGTACATCTGACATATCAGTGCTATACGCAACATTCCCCTTCAGTGGCGTGTGTGACTAGCGTGTACATGCACTGCATGATGGAAACAAGCGTGTCTTTTACACGGTCGAGTGCCTACAAGAACTGTTCCGTGAACCCCTCTTCAGTTAATGTCATTATCAGGTCTTTACAGCTGTGTGAGATTCGGCCGTTGTTAATTTACTGGAATTGTTTTGCTTTGATGGATCTGAAAATAACCTGTTTACCCTGTAATGGAGGCCCGTCCTCCTCCACTGGTATTCAAACCACTTCAGGTTTACCTTTACTCACTATTGGAAAGTGTTGATGAAATAATACACCTTTGTATTATACACCATTCACCTTTGGTGGCATATAGTCTGATACTTTATAGGCAAAGGACCAGTCAGTGATGATGAATAACTTCCCTATGGAGTTGCATATGAGCTTGATTTTCATTTAAAACAATGACTAATGCATAGACAACTGAAAGTGTTCCCTTTTAATATCTTAACCTCCCTGCTTTCTATTTAGTTACCCCTTAAAAGTAATAAATGCATCAATGGCAACATGACAGAACTGCCCTGCAGGGGTTTCCTGCCCCGTACTACACTGATTCAGCAGCATTATTGAAGTCCAAGTGTCCTTGCATCCTGCCACACTTTTCATGTTTTTAGGGACTTATGTATATGGAATTTCTTTTATGGTAAAAATAAACATTCAGAAGTGTTCATGTGTGTTCTGTTTGTTTTCTCAGTTGACAATCTCTCAAGGTCATAATGTCCCCACTGAACCGCTTCATAGATAACCATGCTTTAATAACCCCCCGTGAGCAAGACAAACGCAACTGTCAAGGAAAACAAAAATCAATCACATCTTCGTTAGTGGAGAGAAACTCTATACGGTGTTTAGTTGGGTGGGGTTACATTAAGGGTCGGGTTACTTCAACAGAAGGGATGAAAGAGGAGAAAAACAAACGCAAGATTAAGGTCACTGGATCACAATGGAAATGTAGTTTGTCCAGTTGTGACACTTGACAATTGATTTTGTGGTCTGGCCTTAGGGACCCTTTGGGTTAGGGACCGGTAACCTACCCTAACCCTGCACGGTTTGGACATCTCTCTTATTGAACACACCTGATTCCACTCATCTCGTTAGTAGACACTGATGACCGGATTTGTTGTCGGAAAAGCAAAACAACGTGCAGTGTGGCAACAGACAAGTGAATATGTTTTCTGGATTCTTTTGATCGTGTGTAATATGTTTTCTAGCTCATTCTGTTGAGAATCCATGCGAGATCAAGATTGAAAGTTGTATTAATTGTTTTAGTTCTCTCTAAAAATGTCTAGATCAATCAGTTATCAATATAATCATTATTTGCAGCTCTACATGAAAGTCAACTGGAAAATTCACTGAGTTGTCTAGCGCGCCTATGAAAAGCACAGAGTCGCCACATCATTTCAGTATTTACGTTCATTCACACAATGCAGGGCATAAACAAACTGTTCACTATCAGTTTAGCACAATCCATCTTTCCTCAGCTGATGTAACTCCACAGGTGTGGGGCACAGGTGAGTCTGTTCCAGATCAGGTGATCACATGGTCCACAACATCAATGCATGTTTAAAATCCCTCCATCATGGGGTGCTGCTTATTTCTTTTAAAGTCTATCATTTTAGTTTTTTTGTTTTTAAGAATTGAAATAAATGAAGAAAATTTCTTAGGAAGAAGCAGAATCGTAGCAGAATATTCAGTGTGCGGAGATGGAAGATGGCAACTTTAGGGTTAGTTAGGTTAGTTTTAGGGTTTAGGTCAGTGCAAGCAGTGTAAGTTCAGCAGCAATGAGCAAGTCATTACTCTAGTGCCGTCTCAGTGCTGTGATGTGGACGGAAGCCATATTGGAAGTTTTGAAATGGGGTATTAGCGGCAAGGTGGGAGTATAATTGTGAGGCAATTACTTTTTCCATGAATGTAGATGGCAAGGGAAGGTTTGAAATGGGGCGGTAGTTATTTAAACCAGGTTTTTTAAGGACTGCAGCAGAGTTTAATGGTACTGTACCGGTGCAGAAACTCTCTTTAAGTGAGATATCGGCGCTGATATTGCACACAGAGACAGTGGGAGCCAGGTTGAGCTGGATAGATTTAGAGTTTAATGTTTGATTATTTTCTGATGGTGTGGTGGTAAAGTCATGGAGAATGGGTACAGGAAGAGCAGGTCGAAGGTCGTGAGTTGGCACAGTAGAAGGAAGTGCGACGATCTGAAGGACCAGGAGTAGTTGCTGGTTCAATTGAGTTTGTTAATAGAAAATTGTGTTTTTGGCCTGTTAATATATTTTATACATTGTGGAAACTCCCTTGTGATCCAGAATTCCTTGACATCCCTAATTATTTTTACAGCCAGTAATGGGACAGGACAATAATCAGGTAGATGAGCACCATTGTTTGAAATCATGCCAGAGAATTTGTGTGATGGATGCACCTGCTTTAATGAAGCATTAATTACATCCGTGGATGTGAACGCTGTTCCTTGGGTTTACACTTCACTGCACATATTGTGTATTTTCCTTTACGGCCAGTTCAGGTCCACTAATGAGTTGATCAGGTGTGTTTAAGTGTCCAAATGCTCCAGGAACAGTGTTGGGAATCACAAATCAAAATTACTTCAAACTTTACAATTCCAACCAAAATGATGGTTTGGACAAAAAATCCTTGTTATCTGGGTAATAAATGTGCAGTGTGTTTTATAAATTATTACAAATATAGGCTGATATATTCATTTAGTCAAGTCAAGTGGTTTTTATTGTTGTTTCAACCACTGTGTACAGTTAGTTCAGTACACAGTGAAACGAGACAACGTTCCTCCAGGACCATGTGCTACATAAAACAACATAGAACAAACACAGAACCACATGAGACTACACAGACTAAATAACATACCTATATAAAGTGCTATATTGCAGTGTTTGTAAGGATTGCACTAATTTTACAATTCCTTTAACAGAAAAAAACAAAGTATCCAGAGATAAGTGTGTGTGTGTGTGTGTGTGTGTGTTTGTGACATCATCAGGAGACACGCTTGGAGTTGTCATCGCATCTGTGTGACTATAATGAAAATATAGTGATTTCTGTATTATTACATCAATAATGGATATGAATAATAAGATGTTCACTGAGAGTGGGAAACTTTATTATACAGTAAACCATCATTAAATCTAGTTTACATGAGGGAAGTATTGCGTGTCTGATACATGTTTAAAGGGGCGGTTCACCCATAAATCAAAATTCTCTCATTATTGACTCACCCTCATGATGTCCCAGGTGTGTTTGACTTTCTTTCTTCAGCGGGAAACATTTAAACAATAATAGAGAAATATCTCAGCTCAGCAGGTCCTTAAAATGCAAGTGGATGGAGATCAGACTTTTGAAGCCCCCAAAATCACAGACAGTCAGCATAAACATCATCCATACGACTCCAGCGGTTAAATTAATGTCTTCTGAAGTGACACGATCACTTTTGGGGCATGTGACGTAATCACGTTGGCATTTGAAACACGTGAGAACTGGCGCACATGTCACATCCGGAAGAGCAGCGCTGTTTACAAGTGAGGAGGAGGAACGCTGTACAGAAGTTTGGTTGGTTTTGGTTTAGATCTGTATTTATCTGTTTCTTTACTCACAATGTTGCGTTTGTGTGTTTATCCTGGATGTCTCGACCGAGAGGAGAACGTGAGATTACGTCTGTAACACGCCAGCGTGAATACGTCACATGAGAGACCGCGTGATCTTCACACTCTCCTGAAGCTCACTGGAAGCGATGATTTAGAGTTAAAAAGTACTTAAATATTGATCTTTTTCACACCAGAAGTGATCGTGTCACTTCAGAAGACATTAATTTAACCGCTGGAGTCGTATGGATGATGTTTATACTGACTGTCTGGGATTTTGGGAGCTTCAAAAGTCTGATCTCCATCCACTTGCATTTTAAGGACCGTCTGAGCTGAGATATTTCTCTATTATTCTTCAAATGTGTCCTGCTGAAGAAAGTCTTATACATCTGGGACATCATGAGGATGAGTCAATAA
>JAVLUX010000017.1:430000-432500 GCA_032164185.1 Moxostoma hubbsi | reverse complement strand
AATAATAAATACAATGTTGCACGTTTGTTGTTCTTGATCTGTTGTGCTTGGTTAATGTAGTCCCGTGCTGGGCCCCAATTATTGACACATCTACCAACAGGGTGACCTGGGTGCCTGCCCAGGGGCCCGACATGCCTTTCCTTAATGCTAATTCATTACGTACATGCTAAATGCTAACATTTACACATGTTATATATTGTTGATGTTTTGCAAATGTTTTCACAAGCGCATGAATAAATCTGTGATTGATCCGTCTGACTGAAGGACATGAACTCATTGTGGATGCATGAAACTCAAGACGCTTTGTTCTCAGCTCGCTGTTGTTCCTCCCGCTATTCTGCTGCGGGTCCCGAGGGACCACACAAGGGAGGCACATAAAACATGAACTAGAGCGTGGATGTCGATGGCTCAGCAGCTTCACACATTCACTACGAGCGCTGTTATTCCCAGCGCTGATTGAGTGATTGCATTCAATGGGAGCTCATGAAGCTTGAGATGCTTTTCACTCTGCTTGCTTTCGCTCTCATATAGGCGTATGCTCTACTTCTAGCGTTTATGCCCATCAGTCATCAGCACTGTTTACCCACAGTCCACACTGACACCAAACGTGTTGGGATTGATTGTGTTCATTGCAAGCATGACACTCTAAATGCTTCTCTCAACTGACACCGGTCCCCAGTTCTCCCTGTGTTCCATCTATTCAGGTCTCTGGCGTTGCTGCCTTTGAGGTGCTAGTCAAATGTGCCGTGCCACAAATTGGCGCTCTGGCACCTAGGTCACTGCCCATGAAACTGGCAGGTCTATGAGCACCCACTGTCTGTGTATTGGCACTCCTGGCAACATTGTCAAGAATTTTCTTGCTTTCTCCCCCATGGCGAGATGTTTACAGTGTACCGTTTGTGCCGCTGTTGGCTCCATTCCAAGTGTTTGTCGTGTTCTAATAAAAGTTGAGGACCTCGCTGCAGATGCTCAAGGGTTAAACATGTGCAAGATGAGTTCATTTTCAGTTCCCAATGAACTGCATAACAGCAAGCTCTTGTGTCCTCTGGCCCGTTGTTTCGTCACCGCAGTCTTCCGCGTACTTTCAGTTGGGAACTGCTCAATCGAACACGTCAACATGCTTAACTTCACCTCGCTTCAATGCCGTTCTGTTTTCCATCGACACTATGTGAGACTATATGAGACTATGTGAGACTATATGAGACTATGTGAGACGAGCTCACCAAAGGCGTGATGGAGAAGATGCTGGAGTGAAATGCCCAGTATGGCTTCAACATCTGCTATTTTTTGATCGGCAAAGGGATTGTGGGATGATGCCCATTCTGGACCTAAAACACTTGAACCGGACAGATTCAAAGTCTCTGTTCAAGAGAGAAACTGTCTCACATTCGTCCTCTCGACTGGTTTGTGTCGATCATTTGGCTGTACAAGGAGACCACAGGTTCTTGTGTGAGCATATTTTAAAATATCTTAAAATGTAAAAAATATAAAATATAAAATGGTCTTAACGCTCAAGAACCTACAGGGTAAATGTACCCACTGTTTATCTTTAATTTCAAAAGCTTGTAATAAAGGCTCTGTTTGCTCTCTCTCTACTTTTAATCATTCCTGCTTTTCTTTATAAGCTTCTGTCGCAGATACAGATCTGAAGATCAGGGGGTCCGATGTCATCTGTGACTCTGCCTATAGACGTCCAGTTTTGTTTGGGAAGCCCCGCTCTTCCCCCATGTTTGTGGAATATCTCGGGCTCTCACTGCAAATGTGATCGCGGTATCATCTAAGAACTTCAGGATTGCATTTTATCATCAATATTCAGGAACATATTCCAACAATTATTTGTTTACAACACTTATTTTGCTAAACAGAATTTCTTTCTGGACATTTGAGACATAAAAGTGGATTATTAACCAAGACAAGCTGAGAGACAAGTAAGAGTAATATTGTAGAATAACAGCCTGAAGTAAGAGCTGATATAGAGTTATTAATAACTCATAAATGTCATTTGTGTTTATTCTGCTTATTGTAAATAGGTGTTTATTGGTTTATTATATCTCATTTGAACATATTGAACATTTAATAAACCCACTGTATTATGAACAAATTCACATTAAAATAAACGCCCCAAATGTGTAACGCTACATGTGAAGAAGAGCCGAGTCAAGATGAACAAACAGATCTTGATATGTTTCATGAGCTCATATTTAAACTCTGACCTTCTGTGGTGTCCACTTCTGCTCTTTCACTAAGACCATCAGGACAGTGTTGTTTTTTAAGGTCTGAAAGAATTCCTCTGTATCGACTCCAGTCCCGTCCTCCTCCAGCACCAAAGCACTGACGCACTGCACGTGGAAGGCGCTCATCACCTGGAGGAAAGGGCAAATCTACCCTCAGTATACCCTAACTCAAAAGTGGCAGGAACACCAGAAAAACAAGGACATAAAAATGAAACTTATTGATGTGTAACGATACCAAGTACCTGGCAAGTGCATGCAGCGCCACA
>JAVLUX010000017.1:337500-425000 GCA_032164185.1 Moxostoma hubbsi | reverse complement strand
AATGTATTCAATGACCCGGTCAAGTCAATCAGGGGAGAAGTTCGATCGGGGCCCGGTTGCTAGAGAGGGTAGAGTCACATGGGGTGACCAAATTGGCCCGGTTGCTAGGGAGGGTAGAGTCACATGGGGTAACCAAATTGACCTGGTTGCTAGGGAGGGTAGAGTCACATGGGGTAACCAAATTGGCCCGGTTGCTAGGGAGGGTAGAGTCACATGGGGCAACCAAATTGTCCCGGTTGCTAGGGAGGGTAGAGTCACATGGGGTAACCAAATTGGCCTGGTTGCTAGGGAGGGTAGAGTCACATGGGGTAACCAAATTGTCCTGGTTGCTAGGGAGGGTAGTGTCACATGGTGTAACCAAATTGTCCCGGTTGCTAGGGAGGGTAGAGTCACATGGGGTAAACAAATTGGCCCGGTTGCTAGGGAGGGTAGTGTCACATGGTGTAACCAAATTGTCCCAGTTGCTAGGGAGGGTAGAGTCACATGGGGTAACCAAATTGTCCCGGTTGCTAGGGAGGGTTGAGTCACATGGGGTAACCAAATTGGCCTGGTTGCTAGAGAGGGTAGAGTCACATGGGGTAACCAAATTGTCCCGGTTGCTAGGGAGGGTAGAGTCACATGGGGTAACCAAATTGTCCCGGTTGCTAGGGAGGGTAGAGTCACATGGGGTAACCTCCTCGTGGTGGTGATTAGTGGTTCTCTCAATGGGGTGTGTGGTGAGTTGTGTGTGGATCGTGGAGAGTAGCATGAGTCTCCACATGCTGTGAGTCTCCGTGGTGTCATGCACAACGAGTCACGTGATCAGATGAGCGGATTGACGGTCTCAGAAGCGGAGGCAACTGACACTTGTCCTCCACCACCCGGATTGAGGCGAGTAACCGCACCACCACGAGTACCTACTAAGTAGTGGGAATTGGGCATTCCAAATTGGGGAGAAAATTACAAATAAAAAGAAGTACGCAGGCTATATTTGTCCAAAGCTTCTAATCCTTCTTAAACTGAACTCAACATTGGACATTAAGTTTCAACATGTTCTTACCCTTGTTCGGAGGAAGTCTCTTTCAGCAATCTCAGAGTGGGTTTTCTCTCACACGGTGTGAAACAAGTGAGGAGCGGTGCATGAAAAACACAGAACGGAGTTCGATCGGAGTGAGTGCAGAATGCTTTTGGGGTGGGAAGGGAAATCCTCTTCACTCACATGCACTGCTTCTGTGTCTCTCTATATCCCTCATTCAGTGCTTCTATGGTTTTCTTAAAAATAACAATATAATAATCACAATAATGTATGATGTATATATGGCCCCAACAATGAGTCCAGCCCAGGGGACCTCCAACCCCTTAAGTCTGGCTCTACGAAAGGTTAATTTGCAAAACTGGTTCTACCTAATACTGCGCACTAATTCATTATTAGTTGGTACTAATAATCACACAATACCTCACTAAAGTTCAGTTCTGTAAAGATTCTGTTCTGTTCTTGTTTAGTGTTGCAACTGTCATGTGTGTCTGGAGTCTTTGTTGCCTTGGCGTGTCATTGCAAAACACGTTTTGACTTTTGCTCCACTCTGACTGTAGGGAAAGTGATTGGTCATGTTGAGCAATAATGTCTGGCAGCCGCTCAGTGGGTATTTACACTTGACCACTTCATGTTTTTCATAAATGGATAGTTATCCGTTCAGTAAAAAGGCACGTGTATATATCCTCCAAGAGGCAATCGAGATGGATTGCTTCCGGGACACTAGGCATGTCCTGTCAATGCATCTGGTTGTTCAAGTCTCACATGCAAACTTTCTAAACCATCTAAACATTACTCCTCCCAAATGGCAGTACATCAGCATACAGAAAATGTGACATACACTCACCTAAAGGATTATTAGGAACACCATACTAATACTGTGTTTGACCCCCTTTCGCCTTCAGAACTGCCTTAATTCTACGTGGCATTGATTCAACAAGGTGCTGAAAGCATTCTTTAGAAATGTTGGCCCATATTGATAGGATAGCATCTTGCAGTTGATGGAGATTTGTGGGATGCACATCCAGGGCACGAAGCTCCCGTTCCACCACATCCCAAAGATGCTCTATTGGGTTGAGATCTGGTGACTGTGGGGGCCATTTTAGTACAGTGAACTCACTGTCATGTTCAAGAAACCAATTTGAAACGATTCGAGCTTTGTGACATGGTGCATTATCCTGCTGGAAGTAGCCATCAGAGGATGGGTACATGGTGGCCATAAAGGGATGGACATGGTCAGAAACAATGCTCAGGTAGGCCGTGGCATTTAAACGATGCCCAATTGGCACTAAGGGGCCTAAAGTGTGCCAAGAAAACATCCCCCACACCATTACACCACCACCACCAGCCTGCACAGTGGTAACAAGGCATGATGGATCCATGTTCTCATTCTGTTTACGCCAAATTCTGACTCTACCATCTGAATGTCTCAACAGAAATCGAGACTCATCAGACCAGGCAACATTTTTCCAGTCTTCAACTGTCCAATTTTGGTGAGCTCTTGCAAATTGTAGCCTCTTTTTCCTATTTGTAGTGGAGATGAGTGGTACCCAGTGGGGTCTTCTGCTGTTGTAGCCCATCCGCCTCAAGGTTGTGTGTGTTGTGGCTTCACAAATGCTTTGCTGCATACCTCGGTTGTAACGAGTGGTTATTTCAGTCAAAGTTGCTCTTCTATCAGCTTGAATCAGTCGGCCCATTCTCCTCTGACCTCTAACATCAACAAGGCATTTTCGCCCACAGGACTGCCGCATACTGGATGTTTTTCCCTTTTCACACCATTCTTTGTAAACCCTAGAAATGGTTGTGCGTGATAATCCCAGTAACTGAGCAGATTGTGAAATACTCAGACCGGCCCGTCTGGCACCAACAACCATGCCACGCTCAAAATTGCTTAAATCACCTTTCTTTCCCATTCTGACATTCAGTTTGGAGTTCAGGAGATTGTCTTGACCAGGACCACACCCCTAAATGCATTGAAGAAACTGCCATGTGATTGGTTGATTAGATAATTGCATTAATGAGAAATTGAACAGGTGTTCCTAATAATCCTTTAGGTGAGTGTATAACAGCTGTTACCGAGTATTTTCAATGGGCCCACGTAAATATTAAATAATTGCTAAATAAGAAATGGAGACATGTTGTAGGACAATCAGAACATTCTTCCTTAATTTGATGCATATCGCTGACTGAAAACTAACAAGTGCATCTGACATATCTCGACAAGACCAGAGATGAAAAAACACCACACACACACAACCTCACATGCTGCAAAGTCACTTAAAAATCAAATAATGAATAACTAACCAAAGATTTTGATGCCCAACAAGCATCATCACAGAATAGAATACAGTTCTGGAATTAAAGATAGGAAAAATGTTTTGTGCATACATCTTCAATGTGCCCCCCTCAGCTCACACCACTATCAGAGGTACATGAACTAATTAAATGCTTATGAACATACAGATACAGTATGTACCTTAAATACATACAATATTGAAAAAACTTCACTGACTGGTGCTAAATCTATGTACAAAATGGTTCTTGTCTGAGCAATTACTTTATTAGTCTTAGTATAACTGTGGACATCTACATTTAAATTCCTCAGTTCACCCAATGTGAAGATGACAGGGCCCAAACATTAATGAAGTACCTTAAGCTGTTGAAACATGAGAACTTACCTGAATATACTGCCAATAAGTTTCCATTTAAGATTGCAAATCTAGCATGGAGATTAGAAGTCAACATTTTCCAGAAAATGATTCATTTCTAAAAGTTTGAGCACACAATCAAGGCATGTGTATTCAGTGCTTCCACATTTGAACATAAACCCACTCAACTTCAGGCATCTCACAAGAAAACAAGCACAATCTGCTTATTAGGGACTGGTTTGATACAACAAGCACTTAAAGATGAAATAATTATTGGATTTGCCTAAGTTTGTCAGGTTAGTGACATAAATTATTTTAAAGATTTTAAAGATACTGTGAAACTAAAATGCTTTTGTTGAGTCAAACACATCATAAGGATATGTTATCTAATAATGCACAATAAATCATAAGACAAATCATAATCGCACAATACCTTGACGCAAGTTCTAAGATTCCAGTTCTGTTTCTGCTCTTCTTTTCAGTTCTTTTTCAACCCAGTGAATAGTGTTGTAACAGCATCATCTGTGTTTCTGGTTTCTTTATAGCCGAGTGTGATTGCAAAACATTTTTATTGTCACCTTTGCTCCACTATGACAGCCGGGAGGGTGTTTGGTCATGCCATGTTGAGTAAAAGGATGAAATAATTTGATTTGTCAAAGTTTGCCATATTAATGCAACTGATTCTTTAAGAGATCTTTTAAATATGATTCTTTCAAAGATGAATCTGAATTAAAATTATTTATTTTAGAAACTAAAAATGATAGGTTAAAAATGACCATTCCTGGGTTATTTGGGAACCCAGTGCTGGGCAACTATTGGACAGAACATACTGGGTTATTTTTGACTCCACTTGCTGGGATAAATAGATTAAGCAGTGTGCTGGGTAAAAAATAAAAGACTACTTTTTAAATGTTCTCTATTTTTGATAATTTTACTATTACTACTGCTACTAAAAACAAACATTTTCAGATCCAGGCAACTCAAAATAACTGCTGCATAAATTCCCATGCATGGGCAAATTGCTCTGGGTAGTGGATGGCAAAGTAAAAAAATAAAAAACATCTTGAAACAAACCTCCAACGCCTTGAGGAGCTTCAGCTGTTCTGGGGCTTCCCCATTCACTACCACAAAAAACAGTTCAGCAACGGCAAGTTCTAATACAGAAGTGAAGTGTTTCGCCTACCTCTGTTTTAACAGGTACTGCAACATGTTGGTTCCAGGCTAAATGATGGAGTAACCATAGACATAGAAGTACATACACCCGAGCAAAAAAATTGTTGCAGATTGTTGCTAGCCAGCCTCTAGCAACCAGGATCATGCGGGATGAAAACACAGCTGATCTGCACATCGGCACACAATCAGCCTCATCAGCAGAAGAGGATTTATCCACTGAGGACAATCTAGTCAGGTGAGTGACAACTCCAAAAGCTGACTGATGTTCTCCTTCACAGACTGAACCGCAGCTGATTGATTTTCAGCGCTGTGCCCACTCACGCTGTACACGGATCCACTCATCCTCCCACACAGACCATTACCACCCACAAAGACAACGCCAACCTTCATCCTTCACCAGCATAGTCTTCACATTTCACATTATCTGTATTTTCCACATTTAAATCGTTACAGTCGTGGAGAGTGTAGGCATGATGATGATGCTCAAAGATAATTCCAGAAATTCATCACACAGGTGGGTCTGTCCCCAGCAATTCTGCAAGTGGCTGTATGACCCTCATGTTCTGGTCCACATACAAGCCGTCCCATCTGTGGCTGCTCCAGGGAGATCCTAATGTCCTCCAAGTCATGGAAAAAGTGGAAACGGAGAAACTTCTCCATGCTCTCCCACGTCCACAACACAAAGCAGTGGGTATGACAAACCTCACCAATCTGAGAGCTGGTAGAGGCAGCTGAGCTGGCAGAGGCAATGTTAACTCACTAACTAACTTAACTGACAATGTTAACCATCTCTGCTGAACCTGATTCCTGGAGGTCAGGGTGTTGAAGACTCTCCCCGTTCCCTTCCTGTTGGGTCACGATTGCTGGGAGCAACAAAGATGATAGACTAAAGCATTGCTGTGTCAGGTTAAAATCTTAGGAGTACAGCAGCAACCTGGTGCTCAGCCTTCCCCTCACTTCATAAAAAGGTTTGATATATTATGAGGCAATAAACAAACTGATGATGGTTCCATAGACCGGTTGCCCACTGAAGGAAGAAACCCTAACCCTGGATGGAAGACCTCCTGGGGAAAACTAAGATTGCTGGTGGAAGAAGTATTAGGGAGGCCAGCAGGTCTGTGTGGGCCCTAATGCGCCAGTATAGTGGCAGAGACACTATACTGTAAAAAGGCACCGTCCTTTGGATGGGACTTTAAACCGAGGTCCTGACTCTCTGTGGTCATTAAAAATCCCAGAGCACTTCTCGTAAAGACTAGGGGTGTAACCCCGGTGTCATGGCTAAATTCCCCAAATTGACCCTTCTCAATCATGGCCTCCTAATAAGCCCCATCCACTAGTTGGTTCTATAAATCTACTCTCTCCACTCCATCAACAGCTGGTGTGTGGTGAGCGTACTGGGGCACTATGGCTTCTGTCGCATCATCCAGGTGGGTGCTGCACACTGGTGGCGGTTGAGGAGAGTCCCCTGTTCATTGTGTAATGCGCTTTGAGTGTAGTCACAAAAGCGCTATATAAATGTATAGTGATGTTGACCCGCATCCATCCCCTGGCTGGGCACTTGGGCGCACAGAACACCTCTCAACATTTAAATCAACATTCTCCATTTAAGAGTTCCTGGATTTTTCCACTTAATTTATACTTTGCTCCATCCATGCGCCATGTTTTTTGGAGAAGTTGCACCAGACTCATTGCCCACTATATACACACACCTACAGGCTGTTGAGGAGGAAGTCCAATGGATGTTACACCTGGGGGTCATTGAGGAGTCTAGCAGCCTGTGGTCCAGCCCCATTGGGATGGTTCCAAAAACCTGACGGCACTTCAAGTTTTTGCAACGATTTCTGCAAACTCAATGAGGTCTCCCAATTTGACAGACATACTATAAAGGGACATGTGGATGGGCTCATCGAATGCCTGATTTGCCCGGTTTATTTCTAAATTGGACCTCACAAAAGGATATTAGCAGGTGCCAATAATTCTATTCCTTGAATAGACTTTCACAGGTGTTGCAATGTATTTTGCAGAAATGTGAATAGTTTGTATTCCTGACTTTTTAATTAATTAATTAATTAATTAATAATTGTTAATATTAGCTTATTTTAAATCTTACTAAATGCATAAGACATTAGTTTAAAATCATGAAAGAACATAATAGATCTAATACAATCTACTTTTCCTCATCTCAGAGTATGGAAAATTACATTTCATTAAATTTGTGGAAAAACTTGCTACAATCAGACCACACCCATGCCACATAATATATCATAAGACGCCTCTCATTTTAAAACCAATAACAATATATGTAACAATATATAATGGTATAATGTAACAATGGCTTTGCACGCATTACTCATTTTTTACATTTATTAAGATTCAGCATTCTTAAGATACTCGGCAAGCATGTGTGTTCTTATTTTGGCATATGACATCAGCATCATATATTTATGAGGCGCAGTTGATGTACAATTATGATTCAGGACTGTATGAAGTCTTGACAGACAAACAAATCTGTTTGTCTAACTTCACAAATGTGTTGCTTGAACTATTGTAATCTCCAGAATCACAATCCTAACTCTGGTCTATACATCATCAGTCTGGTCTATACATCATCAGTCTGGTCTATTTTTAACATTATTTCCAGCAAACAACAATGTTAGGGTCGTTCTCCAAGCGTTCATCCAGTTCCCTGTAACTCATTCCTGCAAACAAAGACAAGGAATGTCACTTTTCTTAAAAAGGTTTAAATGTAAAAAAGTTCCAAACAATTACGATTACTTGCCAGTTTTGCAACAGATTTCATCATAACTATGGCAGCCAGTATAAAGTCTAGGTGGGCGACTTCTGTCATCTCGGACAACCTTGACTGGATACTTCTGCAGCCGCCGAATCAGACCTTTCATCAAGCCAAACTGAACCAACTTCCTATAGCAACAGGTGTAAAAGATAAAACACATTCATAAACAGAATATTCATTTTCTTGCAGATGGACCGAGCACTAGCACGCCTCTGAGCTAAATGAGCTAAAGGGACAAAAGCTCAATCTTAATGCAGTATAAATTCTTCAAAGAAGAATACTTCTGTAGTTCATGAAGCACATGATTATCATGCCTTCCTACTATCAATGAGGACTGATTAACACCACATAAATGTCAATGCCTTGCCTTTCATCCACCCGCTGTAGCTGGTGAGAATAGCGTGAACAGAGATCGCGTACGGTTGTTCCTGGGGTCAAACCACAGTACAAGAGGAACACATCCCTGAGACTCGTCCTTTGGCCTGATGAAACATGTTTACAGACAGTAAATTGTCTACTATGAACCAGAAACACTGTGTTTACACTTTCTCCTATGCATATATTCTAATGGCCTCAACACTGTAAACTCAAGATGCCATAATCATTGTTGCAATGTTTCAATCTCGGTGTAATTGCTTACCTGGCTTACTGACAAAACACAGACACTCTTCCTGAAGGCATTTATTATCTATGAGGTTTTGGACTTTAGGTGTTGTGCAGTAAACATTGGAGTACTGTAGAACATGAAAAACAACATCAATGGAAGAAAACAAATTTGCTATAATAGAATTAAGAGAAGGAGAAAGAAAACGGTTTTACCTGAAATATGGATACCAGTGTTACAACGTCATAATACCTGTGAGAAAGTAGCGATGTTCAGTCCATTCCCTGTGACTCTGTTCATTGTATGAAGTGTGTCATTTCTGTGCCATTAGCATCAAACAGAATCGCAAAATAATGACCGTTTTCAAACAGGTTCCCTGAACACTCCCCCGTCTGCCATTGCTCACACAAACAGATAGTCCCGCCACCCCAAACTCTCACCTTTGGGCAATTCTGTTATGCCAGAGGCCTGTCTCGTAAAGCGGGTTTAAGTTTGAGTTTAGTTTTCGCAAATTTAAGAAGGTGGCTCGTTTTATTTACCAGTGTTCATTGCCATAGCAACTCCGAACCAGGTTTTGTTCTGGGTAACCAATCACAAACAGATTCTGAACCGGTTAGCTGTTAGCAGTGACAGATCTCCCCCTGTATCTCTCGCTTCAATCTAAAGCATGGTTCACATGGATATTAATAGATATATCCTGTACATTTATATAAAGAATTTATTCGATAGCACATTTAAAATTTATTTCTTTACATACTGTACCGATGTGAGTCATGCTGAGAACCTTGAAAAATACAGATTTGTCATAAGGAGATTGTCACATGTTTATGTCCACTTGAGCCGTCCGTCACTCATTCTCAGCACTTCTGAGGCCGGGACAGTCTTTACAACCTTCTACGCTTATATGATGTGACTCAGAATCCCACGTGGCATTGCAATGTAAACAATATGGCGCACATAGCCGGCAACAGTGTTCACAAACTTATCTTACATTGGCAAGAAAAAGTATGTGAACCCTTAGGAATTACCTGCATTTATGTGTAAATTTGTCTTAAAATCTGGTTTGATCTTCATCCAAGTTAAAATATTGAACAAACACAATCTGTTTGAAATAATAACACACAAATTATTGTTAAAATATTCACTGTGTAGATTGGAAAAGTATGTGAACCCTAAGGCTAATTAGAGTCAGGAGTTGGCAAACCTGGCATCTAGTTAATGAAACGAGATGTGGCATGAGGGTGAGTAAATGATGATAGAATTTAAATTTTTGGGTAAACTGTCCCTTTAATGATAGTAGTATATTAAACAATCTAAAATTCAGAATATGCTATGGAGGTATATTTGTTGGTCCTGATTTCGCCTGTAAATACACTACTGCACCTTGCCCTTGGAGAGATTTGGGCAGGGTGGCACAATACAAGATTAGCATCTACTTTCTCCATTCAGACAATATTACGTGTTTATTACAACCGTAGTGCAGGTGTGGGCAAAGCTATTGGTACGGGGGATACCTCGGGCTTTAAATAGTACATGGGGGCACATTATATTCTTTTTAAAACACAGTGTTGCCGATGAATGTCTCTCATATCTTGTAACGTCAGAAATACGTGTATTCATTCAAACACATAAGACAGTTTTCTGAAGCGTACGGTACGAAACGGATTCTGCAATGACCTGAAGTATTGCCCTGCAGGAGGATCATTTCTATCAGGTATTAAATAAATGGATTATTTATCTCAACTTCCCTGATGAGTTTATTCTATGAATGAACACTCTCTCTATCAGCGATCAATAAAAACATTTTAATCAAGGATAAATCAAGTACAACTATCTGAAGTATTTTTCTTTCTTTTTCTTGCCTGAGACACATTCATGGGAGTATTTAGAGAATCCAACAATTCAATTAAAAACTCCAGGATTGAACTGAATTTCATTGTTAATCGAATCACTCTTAATTTGCAAAAAACGTTTTGAATCTAAAACCTATTAATCGAACTGATTCAGTTTGAACTCAAAGATTCACACCCTTATAAATTGGGGTGGAAGAAATGACAAAATGATGTGTTCCTCATGGAAACCATATACAGTTATTTTTAACCCAGAATGTTCCTTTAAATGAACGTGATATTGAGATTACCGTAGCAGGGATAAACATACTTACAATAAATTCTGAACTGCAATCCGCACCAAATTAAGCTCAACATCGGCCTCGGCAGAGATCTTCTGAATGTGTCGATACCCGTCTACAAAGGGCAGGATCTGCACAAAATGCATCAAACATACTGGAATTATTTACAATGAGCCAAACAGGACTCAGTTTAATGCCACACTGCTCATTCTTGACCAAATCATCATTAGTGTAGACTGCAATAAAATAAACAACAGCACATACTATATCTTAATGTTTGATTCAAACTAAATCTGGCCCAAATGAAGGTGTTTTTGAGTCTATTTCAGCGGTGTGTAACGTGAACTTTGGGGGGATCTGACCCTCCTAATTAAGGCTTGATCCCTCTGAAGCACGACAAAACAAGATGTTTGGGGGGTCATAGAACGTGCTTATAATATGAAGCTTTAGTTATAAATATAAAGATATATTTCTATAGCTCTGTTTGACTTTAAGTTGTCATTTTAGCCCCCCCTGAAATGGGTAAACCATTGACACATTGCCCGAACGCAGAACACAACATTTGTTCAATTGACTGATCAAGTTTACCCTCTTTGACTTAATGTTGTTGAACCAAATGCTTGAAGCAAGCCATCTAAAGCTAGAATACTACTGACAAGGTACATCACAAAAATATTAATTTTACTAATGATATTATAGTAGTTTTTCATAATTTTGGGTCACATTTGAGCTTTTTTTAAATGAACAAATCAATGTATTAAATCAATAAATATATTTTTGTTACATGTTTTGTTTAATTGTATAAGTCGTACTTTTACGTTGATTTGTTGAACACGTGCTAAAAGCGGTACTGTCTCTTTAAGAAATCTGTAAAGAGCATCTGTCCATGCCTTCCATTAATAAATATATTATATTGTATATATTTTGTCCCATGTTTATTGTTTAATTGCATAATTTGCATTATTTACAAGTATTTGCATTGAATTGTTGAACACGTGCTAAAAGCGGTACTGTCTCTTTAAGAAATATTCTTCTGTAAAGAGCATCTGTAGATGAGCGCATGATAATGAGACAGGATTTATCTCATCTGTGCAGCGCATGACTGTAAAGGGTTTTAAAAGAGACATTATTCAATGATAAATTGAATAATGGGAGGAGTGACGGTGGTGTAGTGGGCTGAAGCACATAACTGGTAAGCAGAAGGTTGCTGGTTCGATCCCCACAGTCACCACCATTGTGTCCTTGAGTAAGACACTTAACTACAGGTTGTTCCGGGGGGATTGTCCCTGTAATAAGTGCACTGTAAGTCACTTTGGATAAAAGCATCTGCAAAATGCAGAAATGTAAATAAATGGGTTGCGTGGATCTTGTCTTTGGACACGCATTACACGCATCAACTTTAAACTCTCAGCGTGCAGTAAAAAGGATCTCACTGCTGAACACTTCTGCACTAAACAACTCAATTACTGGTGAGTGAAATCTGAATATTTACAAACCAGCTGCCAAATATAAACATTTTAGTCGCATAGTGTAAAATTTGGTTGCAATGTGAAGTCCCGCCCACTGAAGCGCATTATATTGCCTCCAGGCTGCACATAAATGCATTTGTGCCTCTCTGTATTTTAGCTTTTTGTGTTTCTTTTCTTACTTTCATAGTTTTATGGGTAAGAGTTTATAGTTATTACCAGCAATCACATCTGATTGGGTAACAGATATAATGCAGCCCGCAATATCTTCTGAACACTGACCCGTGGACTAACAGCCCAACAGGAGTTCTGCACATCCCTACATGCGGCCCGCAAATTACAGAGAAAAACTATCGTCATTTCAGACACAACTGATCTTCAATAGTTCTTTCTTTCTGAGAAAAACGAGTTAACACAGCGATAAAAACAGCATCGAGGGGAAATGCAGTAAACATAAAGGCCTTGCCAAGCGAAACCGAAAAAGGGAGTGTTAGACGTGTCTGCAGACCTGCTGGGTGGTGAGGTCCCACTGGGACTTTATGAAGTAGTCCTTATTCTGTTTGAATACTGGCACATCATACTCCTGAACAACAAGAGGATCTTTCCTTTGTTCAATCAGCTTCAGGTGGATGGTGTTGGAGTCATCTGTCATGAGAGAGGGAGTTTTAAAGACAGTGCGGGACAGTGAGAGAGGAGAGGGACAGAGACACACCGATGGGTAGGGTGCAGGCTCCAGTAACATTCAGTTCTTCCAGAAGTGTGGACAGGATCGGCAACAGCTTCTGCTTGCTCTCCTCATTGGATATGAATCCACTCTCAAGCTATTAAACACAAACAGATTCATTTGATGAAACATGTTCTTAAGAGCTATTTTCAAGTTCCCAGACTGAAGAGAGGAACGTTTACCTCCAGAGTTGTGAGGTATCCAGACAGTTTTTTGACAATAGGTTCTAAAGCGCATGTTTTGGTCCTGGCATCACACACTAAACCCAAGTTGAAGAGTAAAGCGTTCCGGCTGTACTTTTTATGCTCAATGCACACTGGACAGCCAATCAGTTTCTTCTCCATGGCAGTCCTTAAACAATTACACAGATAAAGCACAACCTCATCATCAAACTATGATTTAATACACAGAACAAAATACATCTACGTGCAAAAGTATGTGCGTCCGACAGGCGTCATCTGTAAACTCTCCTCGCATTTACTGAAAACAGCAGCTCCAAAATTACAACAAATGACCGTCAGACAAATTTCAGAATTGTGACAAAACAACCCTAAGCGAAATATTGTCACGCTGTGTTACCCTAACCCTTGTGCGACCTTTGGGACATTTTTGTCTTTTCAATCATTTTAGCTGACTGGTATAAATTCGGACAAAGCTGTGTATTTTTGTGGTATTTTGATATTTCAACCTTCCTATAATACATCTATAATACATCTATAACACACTGTGTACACAGAATAGTTACACTCGGGACCTTCAGGACACAAATGTCCCCATTGAAACCCATTAAAACTGCAATATTTGATCCCAGTGCCATTAAAGCATAAAATCATGAATTCTCTGATATTCTGCTTTTATTACAGATGTTTAATATTTTCCACCAGGTGGCGCCATTTTTCTCGTGTTTATCCTGTGGAGCAAATACAAGCTTTTCCCCAATTCTCTGTTTCCTGTATTATAGAGACCTGCAGGACAACTGAATACATGATGCAGATACAAGTGTGTGTGTGTGTGTGTGTGTGTGTGTGTGTGTGTATTCTCTGTTTCCTGTATTATAGAGACCTGCAGGACACCTGAATACATGATGCAGATACAAGTGTGTGTGTGTGTGTGTGTGTGTGTGTGTGTGTATTCTCTGTTTCCTGTATTATAGAGACCTGCAGGACACCTGAATACATGATGCAGATACAAGTGTGTGTGTGTGTGTGTGTGTGTGTGTGTATTGAGAAAAGTGCGTGTGCGTGTGTATGTGTGAAACAACAGTGGCATTATGTAAACAAACTAAAGGGTTAAAATCCTGAAAAATTAATGAATATTTGGTTGTCATGATCAGGACTGATGTTGGTCCTCTGAGTAACTGTAATAAATTGGTGCACAAGTATTAAGTTGAACAGTTTTGAGTCTATAAACATGTGCAAACTACACAAACAAACTACACAAACAAACATACAGAAACATACAGAAACAGCAGCAATGCACAATGAGTCGGGTAAAGTCAGTACGTACACTGTTATCAGCTTGTTCTGCAGTTCAGGTTTGGTGATGATGTACACTTGCACAGTATCAAATAACTCCCTGGAGATATATTCTTCAGGAACCTTCGATCAAACACAATAAAGGACTTTAGTTTGATTCTGTCACACGGACTATAACGACATAAAACATGTCTTATTTCTCTGCTCTGTGTGTTCTGACCTGATATGTGATCTTTGGGCCCAACGTTGGGTGGAATTCACTAAAAAATATACATTCGATTCTTCTGTATGTCCCCATGTCGAGCTGTTCTTCTTCTACAGGTTATTGCGGGACAGCACCGACAGCACCAGCAGCACACAGCGCCACCTGGGCAAACACCACGTGTGTCATCCTGACTCTTTATATGTACAGAGGGGTATTCATTTGTGCTTTAACTTTATCAGTAGTTTCAGGGATCAATATTTGAAGGATAAAATCTACAGTGTCTACAGTTGTTTAATGCAATAAAAGAGAACTCCAGAGGACATCTTTATCTCTCTTCATTAGTATGTGTCTGGGACAGAGAGAGAGAGAGAGAGAGAGAGATATTCCAATCAGGATCTGGCTCAAAACATTCAAATCAGTCATCGAACCAATTGCATTATATGGCAGTGAAGTGTGGGGTCCACCTGTAAAATTTGACTATTTAAATTGGGAAAAACATCCCATTGAAACTCTGCATCTGGAATTTTGTAAAAGAATAATTTATGTCCAAAGAAAAGCCCCAAATAATGGATGCAGGGCAGAATTAGGCCAATACCCTCTCCTTTTGAACATTCAGAAAAGAGCCATCAAATTCTGGAAGCACCTAAAGACAAGTGACCCCAACACATCCCATTATAAAGCCCTAAAACACCAACAGCTGAGCGGGGTGAAGAGTCTGTAACGACCGTCACCATGTTTTTACATGTTTTTACATGCATCACATTATGGTGCGGTGTGCCCTTTAAGAGAATGATTAAATCCTTCATGAGACATAGAGAGAGAGTGAGAGAGAGAGAGAGAGAGAGGAGAGAGAGAGAGAGAGAGAGGGAGAGAGCGCTCTGATTTAATTCATGTTTATTTTGATGAAGCTAATAATGTCATGAAGTCATTACCATTGCAATATATAATGACCATTTCTGTTACGTAATGAACAAACCTTTATTGAAAAAAATCGAATAAAACACAACACGCTTCACTTTAAAACCAGTGTTGTAACTAACAGGAGGGCAGGGTGGGTATGGGTGCCCACGGGCCTGGTGAGAGGGGAAAAAGCAACCTACACCGACACCATCTTACGGCCGCCCCCAGCCCCAAACCCCCACTGCCCAGAGAGAGGAGGCCATGGCCTATCTATGAGCTTCTTTCTCTTTCTCTCTCTCTCACCTTGTCGATCTATCTTGGCCTGTCAATCGCCTATTTTTTCGTTTTGTTCTCGTCCTGTCTCCTCCCAGGTCGAGGAAGGCAGGGATGACCCACCAGCAAACGGGGCGCAAGGCACGCCCCCCTCCCCCAGAAGGAAAAACTAAATTATATTCAAACTTCATAGTTTTGATATATGTATATATCAAAACTATCACTGTCTCTCACTGTGTCTCACTGTGTCTCACTGTGTCTCACTGTTTCTCACTGTGTCTCACTGTCTCTCACTGTGTCTCACTGTGTCTCACTGTCTCACTGTTTCTCACTGTGTCTCACTGTGTCTCACTGTTTCTCACTGTGTCTCACTGTCTCTCACTGTGTCTCACTGTGTCTCACTGTTTCTCACTGTGTCTCACTGTTTCTCACTGTGTCTCACTGTCTCTCACTGTCTCTCTCACTGTCTCTCACTGTGTCTCACTGTCTCTCACTGTGTCTCACTGTTTCTCACTGTGTCTCACTGTGTCTCACTGTTTCTCACTGTGTCTCACTGTCTCTCACTGTCTCTCTCACTGTCTCTCACTGTGTCTCACTGTTTCTCACTGTGTCTCACTGTTTCTCACTGTGTCTCACTGTCTCTCACTGTCTCCCTCACTGTCTCTCACTGTGTCTCACTGTCTCTCACTGTGTCTCACTGTGTCTCACTGTCTCTCGCTGTGTCTCACTGTGTCTCACTGTTTCTCACTGTGTCTCACTGTGTCTCACTGTCTCTCACTGTCTCTCTCACTGTCTCTCACTGTCTCTCACTGTTTCTCACTGTGTCTCACTGTCTCTCTCACTGTCTCTCACTGTCTCTCACTGTGTCTCACTGTCTCTCACTGTGTCTCACTGTGTCTCGCTGTCTCTCACTCTGTCTCACTGTCTCTCACTGTCTCTCACTGTGTCTCACTGTGTCTCACTGTCTCTCACTGTGTCTCACTGTGTCTCACTGTGGCTCACTGTCTCTCACTGTCTCTCACTGTGTCTCACTGTCTCTCACTGTCTCTCACTGTGTCTCACTGTGCCTCACTGTGTCTCACTGTCTCTCACTGTCTCTCACTGTGTCTCACTGTCTCTCACTGTCTCTCACTGTGTCTCACTGTCTCTCTCACTGTCAAATTCAAATTCAAATTCAAATGAGCTTTATTGGCATGACTGTAAACAGTGTACAATGTTGCCAAAGCATTGAGTAATAAACACATTACAATCATAAAAAAGAAAACAACAATAAAACATGTACATACAATAAATTAATAATAATGATTATAAAATATAAATGAAAAAGTAAAATACAGAGAGCAATGATGAAGGGAGTGAAACAAGTATATTAAATGTGAGTATGAATAGAGCTGTAAACTGATGAGGGGTCAGTCTCTCTCCCTCATGTGCTGCCAGCTCAACACACTCCACTCTCTCTCCCATTAGATACGACAGTTTGTCTATGTCATTTATGTGCTGGAATTCAGGTATAATTTGAGTTATCTGTGTAAAGTGTGTGTTTCTAATGATCTCATATTTACTGCAGTGAGTGAGGAAGTGAAGTTCATCCTCCACGACTCCTTCAGTGCAGTGTGAACACAGTCTGTCCTCTCTGGGTCTCCGGTTCTGTGTGTGTCGACCCGTCTCTACAGACTCCTTCAGTGCAGTGTGAACACAGTCTGTCCTCTCTGGGTCTCCGGTTCTGTGTGTGTCGACCCGTCTCTACAGACTCCTTCAGTGCAGTGTGAACACAGTCTGTCCTCTCTGGGTCTCCGGTTCTGTGTGTGTCGACCCGTCTCTACAGACTCCTTCAGTGCAGTGTGAACACAGTCTGTCCTCTCTGGGTCTCCGGTTCTGTGTGTGTCGACCCGTCTCTACAAACTCCTTCAGTGCAGTGTGAACACAGTCTGTCCTCTCTGGGTCTCCGGTTCTGTGTCGACCCGTCTCTACAGACAGACTGTGTTCACTCAGACGATACTTCGACAGAAGTTTTCTTTGTCTATAATCTTTAATATGGATCAGATATGGGGCCAATTTATAATCTGTCTTGATTCTGTGGAAGTAGTTTCATTTATGCACTTGTGTGACTTTGTGCTGCCAATCATGGATGTATTCTTCCTGTGTTATTCTTCCTATCTGTTTGAGTTTGGCCAATCTGAAGGGGATGGGTGAATTTAATTGATATTGTTGTATTAAATAGCTCATTGAGTCAGTCTCTGGGTGCGCTGTCCTGTGTGTAAAGGCACAGTGATGGTAATAATCTGGAGATGCGTCGGACAAATGGAACCAGAATTTAGCTGCTCTCTTCTGGATCTCAGTGAGGAGAGGGAACCGGCCCAGCTCTGCTCTACACCCCAGACTCGGAGCATTTCTGTGAATTCCCAGGATGTTTTTACAGAATTCCAGGTGGAAAATTTCAACAGGGCTTTTGTCCCAAGATTCATAATTTAATTTATATTTGGGGCCCCAGATTTCACAGCCATACAGGAGAATGGGTTTGATGATGCTGTCGAAGACTTTCAGCCACAGTTTAATGGGGGGGTTGAATTTAAATAATGATTTCCTGATGCTATAATATGTTCTACGGGCTTTATCAGTCAGATCTTTTATTGCCGAATCGAGCTGTCCTGAAGCAGAGATTGTTAGACCCAAATAATTATAATGGTTGGTATGTTGAAGAATTGTTCCCCCGATTTTGAAGATATATTTATTGCTCATGATGCGATTCTTTTTCTGGAAGATCATGACTTTGGACTTCTCCATGTTTAATGGTAAAGCCCAATCTCTGCTGTATGTTTCCAGAATGGAGAGACTGTCTCTCACTGTGTCTCACTGTGTCTCACTGTCTCTCACTGTGTCTCACTGTGTCTCACTGTCTCTCACTGTGTCTCACTGTCTCTCACTGTCTCTCACTGTGTCTCACTGTGTCTCACTGTCTCTCACTGTGTCTCACTGTCTCTCACTGTGTCTCACTGTGTCTCACTGTCTCTCACTGTGTCTCACTGTCTCTCACTGTGTCTCACTGTTTCTCACTGTCTCTCACTGTGTCTCACTGTCTCTCACTGTGTCTCACTGTGTCTCACTGTCTCTCACTGTCTCTCACTGTGTCTCACTGTGTCTCACTGTCTCTCACTGTGTCTCACTGTCTCTCACTGTCTCTCACTGTGTCTCACTGTGTCTCACTGTCTCTCACTGTGTCTCACTGTCTCTCACTGTCTCTGACTGTCTCTCACTGTCTCTCACTACGTCTTACTGTCTCTCACTGTCTCTCACTGTGTCTCACTGTCTCTCACTGTCTCTGACTGTCTCTCAATGTCTCTGACTGTCTCTCACTGTGTCTCACTGTCTCTCACTGTGTCTATTGTCCTGTTCACTGTTAGTAATTTATTGTACTGTCCCGTACTTTTTGCACATGTTTGCACGTGCACTTTATATAGGTATGTTATTTAGTCTGTGTAATCTCATGTGGTTCTGTGTTTATGTTGTTTTATGTAGCACATGGTCCTGGAGGAACGTTGTCTCGGTTCACTGTGTACTGAACTAACTGTATATGGTTGAAACGACAATAAAAAACACTTGACTTGACTTGACTTGACTTATTATAACAATGAAAATAATATTAATAATTTTATTTTTCTTGTGCAACTTTTTATTATTTTGGGGAAGTTCCACATACATAAGAAGAAATGGTCAGGGTCTAAGCCAAATTTCATTCATTTTCTCCAGGAGTTCAAGAACTACAGCACCTGTTTGGAGAATATTGTCAACAAAAAAGCAAAAAAGACTTGTAGTGTTTTTCATGGTTACCTTTTTTGATTAAGGAATATTTTTGCACACTCTGGTATATTTTTTATATATCTTTATAATGTTGTTTAGTTTGTTCTGTAAATAAAACATAACAAAATTAAATTTAAAAAAAGGTCTGGGGATGGAGGAAATGAACGCACAGCAGATGGCGGTAATGCTCTATTTTAGAATGCGAGCCGCCAATAAAGAAGAAGAAGAAGAAGAAAAGCGCGTCCGGATGAACTGAGCACCGGAAGTGCTTTTCCTCAGCGTGAGGCGCTTTTGCTACAGCGGGAGCGAATCAAATATCTGCACGAGAATAGTGAGTTTATTTGATTAAAGTATTCCGTTATACAATGGGATTATTGTAACCAGTAATTGATTATTGTTGGACGATATTAAAATAGAAGTTCAATTCTATTATATAAATTGACGTGAAAGAAAGACCGTTTGTAAGGCCATTTGTTGGTGTTTGTGGTGATTTGATTGTTGTTTATTCAGTTCTTAACTGACGGACATGAGTTTATTCGGGGCGAATACGGGTTTTGGGCCCGGGGGAACAGGTGTATTTGGCAGCACCACCACAGATAGTCATAACCCAATGAAGGTATTATGAACACAAATATTATATCCTTCCATATGAGACTCTGTGCCTGATAATCAATGAGAGATGTCCTCTTCCACAACAGGATGTTGAAGTAACATCACCACCCGATGACAGCATTAGTTGTTTGGCGTTCAGTCCTCCTACAATGCCAGGAAACTTTCTCATCGGAGGCTCGTGGGCCAATGACGTAAGCGTTTAAAACAATTACTCTCTCACTCACACACACACACACACACACTCGCTCTCTCTCACTCACACACACACACACTCGCTCTCTCTCACTCACACACACACACACTCTCTCTCTCACTCTCATCCCAATCATGTCATGGTCCAAATAATTGAGATCACTTGTTTTCCCTGTTCTGATGGTTGATGTGTACATCAACTGAAGCTGCTGACCGGTGTATGTCAATAACAATAGAATCAGGTCATGTATATAAGTGCAAACTCTCAAAGCGGTGTTCCTCGGAGGCTTCTATGAGGCATGAGAGTGACTGACACACACATTTGGATCTACGGCTGGGCAAAAATATTGATTTTATGCTTAATTGCGATCTTCCTTTGAACAATTCTTATGTAGATTTTTTTAAATATTAATATCATTCTTTCCATCTGCAACCCTCTTCAATAATGTGTGCATGAATTAGTGATGCACCGAAATGAACATTCTGGGCCGAAACCAAAATTCAGGACGCACTTGGCCGAAAACCGAAAATGACTTTTTTTAAATTTTTTTTTTTTATAGTTTTTAAAATATAATTGTATTAATATTATGCTTTTTAATTTATTTCATGAATTTAATGAATCGAAAAACTACAAATCAATAAAATGATCACACTTTTATTGAATGTAACGCACCAAAATTGGACAGAAAAAATATTATAACAATATTAAATATATTACTCTTTATTCAGTTCTTTAACAATACAATTAAACAGATATATATATATATATATATATATATATATATATATATATATATATAAAAAATTTTTACCAATTATCCAATAAATGTAACGTTAAGTTGCTCATCTTTCTGGCAACTCAAGAACATGAGATGCTGCACTGATCAGTCTCTCTCTGTCTCTCTCTCTCTCTCTCTCTCTCTCTCTCTCTCTCTCTCTCTCTCTCTCTCTCTCTCTCTGTCTCTCTCTCTCTGTCTCTCTCTCTCTCTCTGTGTGTGTCTCTCTCTCTCTCTGTCTCTGTGTGTCTCTCTGTCTCTCTCTCTCTCTGTCTCTCTCTCTGTGCTGGTGCTTGGGCAGATAAATACCCGCGTGCAGTCCGCGCAAGCAATGGAAATCGATCTTTGTTCATGCGCCAGTAGTCAAGAGGATTGTGATTGTTGCGGTCGTGTGATGTGAGCATGAAGCGATCGACTGTGATCAACTGCTTTCGGGTCCTTGAATAACGTATAACCTGCGAGGAAGGGCACCCGGTGGACTTTCTGGTGCCCTCCAAGGGAGTTGGTGCCCTACGCAGACTGCATAGTGTGCATATAGGGAGCGGCGGCACTGCTTTGAAGTATTTCCACACCGCTGACACCGGCCTTTGCTTGGCAGCGCCGTGATTATGATTAGATCGATCGAGAGTGAAACCTGAGCACTGTGTGGCGGGGAGGCATATGTAACGGCTCATATTTTCAGCCTTTTTTTCTCTTTCGGTCAAAACAAAAAATGCCATTTTCGGCTGCCAAAATTTCGGTCCATCCCAAATTTGACACACAATGTCTGTGTTTAGCCACCAGCTGGTAATGCTTGAGCTGTCACTCACCAGTGATTGAGTAGTGTGATCTGTGTGCTGTGAATCGAAGGTTTCACTCTCTCCGTGTCATGTGTCCAAAAATGAAATCCACACGATCTATTTGTCATTGAATGTATCTTTAAATATCCTCTCTGTTCTCAGCAGTCAGGTGTTGATCAACAACAACAAAAGAAACATTTAATAATAATCAGCACGGATGCTGTCAAGAAACCATTCGACCAAACAATCACTTCTGTCAAAGTCACTGCCGCTGGCATTAAAGGGACCGTTCACCCAAAAATGAAAATTGTCATCATTTACTCACCCTCATGTCATCCCAGATGTGTGGGACTTTCTTTCTTCTGCAGAACACAAATTAAGATTTTTAGAATATTTCAGCTCTGTAGGTCCATACAATGCAAGTGAATGGTGACCAAAACTTTGAAGCTCGAAAAAGCACATAAATGCAGCATAAAAGTAATCCGACTCCAGTGGTTTAATCCATGTCTTCAGAAGAGCTATGACAGGTGTGAGTGAGAAACGGAACAATATAGTAAATTTTTGCTTTAAATTCTTGCCTTTGCCCAGTACGTGGTGATATGCATGAAGATTGTGAATCACCAAAAGCACAAGAATAATGTGAAAGTGAAAGTGGAGATTGACCGAAATATTGATCTGTTTCTCACCAACACCTATCATACCTCTTCTGAACACATGGATTAAACCACTGGAGATTTATGAATTACTTTAATGCTGATTTATGTGATTTTTGGAGCTTTAAAATTTTGCCACCCATTCACTTGCATTGTATGTATGTTTGTACCGGTTAAGTGTCTACCAGTATATCGCCCACCCCTATTTCACACTGTAAGCAAAATGGACATAACTGAAATATACCCAAATTAAGTTGAATTGAAAGCTTGTGAATCAGATCATGATGTATCGATCGTGGTGTGTATTAATCGCAATACTTGGTGTCATGAAGCGTGATTTTTGGGTGAACTGTTCCTTTAACACAGGGGTCGTAACCTTTTATTACGCGGATTTTTTTTTTTTTTTTTCTGCAATGAATGTGCAGCCTAGGATGTCAAAAAAAATGTCGATACATTGATTATTGATCAGGACGTTATTTTCTTGATATGTTTTTGAGGCATTTATATTTGAACATTAGCCGACATTTGTTTGAATTCACTGTCAGTTTTCCTTCCGTGTAATGTAGTCTGGTGTGATAATAGCTGTGAATGAATTATTTCACTTCACAATAGAACAGAAAACACGCTTTGTGAATGAGGAAGGATTACAGAGAGATTGGCATGCAGGTACAAGGGACTTCATGTAAATCAAGTACATGCGTGCCAGTGATTTACCCCTCTGCATGCATGGGTTGCTGACCCTCACTTCATTCGCATGTAATTTTTGTTTCTGTCTGAACACAGGTGCGGTGCTGGGAGGTTCAAGATAATGGTCAAACTGTCCCTAAAGCCCAGCAGATGCACACAGGCCCGGTGCTGGATGTGTGCTGGAGTGATGTAAGTAATCATCTCTGACACACGGTGTAAAAACTAAAATAATGACATTTTTTGATTGTCCTGGAAGGAAAGTATCCAAAGGCAATCCATAGTTTCTGTAGCTGTAATGAACGCCAGTGGTTCTCAAGATGGCTTCAAATGGTTTAAAATGGGATGTATTAAGATGATGTTACTGGTATACCATAAATTGCACTGGTGTGTGTGTATACACACTCATCGACCACGTCATTAAGCACACCTGTACCTGTACACCTACAGCCGCAGCTTTCTGTTCTTGGCTGACCGAAGTGGAATCCGACATGCCCTTCTACTGTTGTAGCCTATCTATTTTTTCTCCATTCTGATGGTTGATGTGAACATTAACTATAGCTCCTGACCCGAATCTGCATGATTTTATGCACCGCACTGCTGTCACACGATTGGCTGATTAGATAATCACATGAATAAGTAGCTGTACAGGTGTTCCTAATAACAGGGTTCATACAAGGTGCTTGAAGTGTTTGAATTTGGCTTTTTCAAGTTGAAGTCCTGGAAAACACTTGAAAATAGCAATTAACTGCTGAAGCGGTCACGTGACTCCTGTTACTTTTGTCAGCGCTGTTCAGAATGGGCCAATCACAATCAATGTTGCTGTTACAGATATTTCTGTGGCGATTTAACAAGTATGAATCAGTTTTAATGAAACATTAATCTCCAGAGTGAACAAATGAGATGGAAAACATTAAATGCAGATCAATGGAGGATTCAGTTTTGTGATTCGTCTAGCGCCCCCTTGTGTAAAGTCAAACAGAACGGGTCATTTCTGACAGCATTTGGGTCAGTATCAAGATATGTTGACAAACAGGGCGTTTTTTTTTTATGATCCCTTAATGATGTAAAATAACACAAACTCTGTTTTGTAAATATTTTAGCAAATATACTTGAAATTGTCGGTTGTCTGACACCTCCTTGTCCCGTTCATCTGGTACAACACTTCTGTGACATGTGAAGTTATTTGTGTGTTTATTTTGTGCTTCTTGTTAACACCAGCATTAGTGCACGGCCGAACAAGTGTGCAACAAATCTAAAATAATTATTAATCATTTCAAAAGAATGTTTGTCTATTGATGTCATGGCATTGGTGTTATCAATGATTTAAAAAATGTTTTTTTTAAAACAAAGTTGTGGAAAATAATTTAAGGTCAAAGTTCAGAGGCTGCGTAAATATGCAGATTGTGTTTTTTTTTCTCTGCATGTTAAAGTTATTAATTCACATTTTAACTAAAAATATTTGGTTTTGTACCCCATTGAACCCTCATTAGTGTGAAAATTAAAAACTAAAATAAGATCTACAGTCAAGTTGTCCTTTATGAATAAACATGATGTCAACATGTTATAAAATGTTTATCCTCAGCGTTAATGGGCAAAAACTGAACTGAATGGAACATTTTGATATTTTGTTGGAAAGTCAAATGTTTTTTTGAGAATGACCCATTTATAATTTGGGTCAGTTCCTCATAAATCTGTTGTGTGACTTCAGAAAACATGGAGCTCATCACGAGTCATATGGACTTTATCCAGTCACATCTGTTAATCTCGGAGATCAGTGACGGTCGGAGTGATCGCCAGTAACTGATGCCTTTGATGTCAAACCATATTTGGCTAGTTTTCCCATTAATGTATTTTTATTAAACTATTATTATCATCAAATTCATATGACCAATAATTTGCCCGTACTTTATTATATTATTAAGGACAGATGACAGAAAGCATCTGTGCATGTGTGTTTGTTATTATTTTAATTGCTGTTTTCTTTGGAGTGCAATTTGAATTTAGAAATGTATTTGTTTTTAATTTAAATGTAATTTTCATTGTAAGATCACTAAAGCAAGAATATTCACCGATCGCTCAGTCCGGGGGGTTTGATGATGTAATCGGATATTGTGAGATAGATATATATATATATATATATATATATATATATACACACGTGATGTGTTTTCCCGGATAAGGATATTCCCATCCGGTAGAGAATGCCCAAATGGAGGAGGGTCATTGCCAGAGAGATGTTGCCCTGCACAACTGCTGCAAAACACATATTTTAATTGCACTTAATTGTTTTCCGGTTTCATTTGAATTTTGGTTCAAATAAATAAAAAATAGTTTTAAAGTTTGAAATCAAGGTGAGTTGCTTTATTGTGCAGGCTTAACTCTAACCCTGCTTAACGTAAATTACCCCATAGTACCACCTAGCATCCAACCAGCGCTAGTTCCGGCGATCGGTTTCCTGTGGAGTTTTTTTTCTGCGACAGACCAAAACTTGGTCCACCAAAACTCCTCATCGACTAACGTTTGGCCGACTATTTGGGATATATGTAAATATCTGTTATGTAGCTTCTGTAGGGCATTACATAATTAAAAAATATATAATATTTCATCTCTCATATTTGTATACATTCTGAAAGGGGTGTGTAAACTTATGCACGCACCTATACAGGCATTATAGTTGTGTGCATTCCTTTTTATCTCATTCTCAAAATCATAACTATTTACTGTATATAGTTATATTGATTCTAGAAAATGTTATGTACCTGTCTGTCTTTGACTATCGATAATCTGTAATTTGTCAACTAAACGGCCATTTAACTCCTAAATGATGCAGATATGAGCCAATGGCTTCATCGTCGTTTAGGCTGAAGCTCTGTTGTAAACTCTCTGGTTTTTACTCACTTCATGATTTTTGTTTTTCTGAATTTGCTGCATTTTTTATGTAAGATGTTTTAGCATTAATACGTGATTGCTTAAAGCCAGCTTGAAGGCCTCGGCAGGGAGTGCGCCATTTGCGTCCCAAATGGCGTAGATCCCCTCTGAAGGACCCTTAGAAGGGAAGCCGCCTCGTGTAATCGTTATAGTTTCCTTTGATAAGTCTTGGGCCCATATGTGCTTGTGTTCCATTAGTAATATTCATGATAAAATGAAAGATCTGCATGTAATTTACCTGTTCAAATGGCTTGCCTAGCTGTGTGGTGTTGGTGTTTTGTATTAACAGGATGGAAGTAAAGTCTTTACAGCCTCATGTGACAAAACTGCTAAGATGTGGGATCTGAACAGCAATCAGGCCATCCAGATAGCACAGGTGAGCCGATCATTATTAAGTTTATGTGCTTCCATTCAGTATAGCATGATGATTCATCTATCAGATCATATGCCAAACGCACTGATTTTAGTACCTTTTGTATTGAGTTGCAATATGATAAACCGGTCCTGCAACCTTTTCTTCTACCAGCATGATGGCCCAATCAGGACAATTCACTGGATAAAAGCCCCAAACTACAGCTGTATAATGAGTGGCAGCTGGGACAAAACACTGAAGGTACTGAAACATCTTTACTACCCATATAGGAATGGTTCATCCAAAAATAAAGTCATTTACTCACCCTCCTGTTGTTCCAAACACGTATGACTGACTTCTGTTTAACACACAATTGGGGATGGAAAGAAAATAATCTATTGACCTGTTTTAAGTGACATCACTGTATGACCACGCCACCATGTTCATGTCCAAAAGTCAAAATAACTTCAGTGTGCTGCACTGTGGGATGTGACAAAAGCCTTCATCAGGAGTTACAAGCAGCTCTTGCATTCATACAGACGGGATCATCTCAGATGTTTTGTAATATTGTGACCAAATCAGACGTGAAAACAACAACACATTTGTAACTTCTGAGTGCGAGATGTTTGCAGTGATCCGGTGTGTACTCGCTGGTCCCGCATCAGACTCACCGGAGACTCACATTCATTGTAAAGAATATTGATGCAGTGAATGTGAATGGTGACTGAGACTCTCCGTCCATAACATTCTGCCTTTCATATCCTTTTGTGCCCTACACAGTAAAGAAATTCATGTGATTTAGGAACAACGTGAGGGTGAGTAAATGGCAGAATTTATATTTTTGGGTGAGTTATTAATTTAATAGTTTATGACTGTTGAAGTAACAAACATGCGGCATTGCTCACAGTTCAATTTTAAACTTTGAAATAATTGTAACAAATGTGAACACTTTCACAAATATATACATAATTATGAATATATACATTTTATATCTGGATCTCAGATAAAAGAAACATTCTAAGCACAGGTTATAATGAGGTTAATATCTCGTTCCTTAAATGCAAGTACAAGTCTATTGCTTGATTAGTGTCCTTTGGAAGATCAAAGCGTGTCTCAGCCATGACAGTAATGTCTCTGTATTGAAGGCCAAGTTTAAAATATATCTCTATAAATCCATGCGCATCCATGCTCTGTGTCTTTGAGTAAATGAATGATGGCATTGACGCAATCGGAAAAGAGCTACACACACACACACACACACACACACACCGGAAACGTGCACACGAGAAAGTCTTTTTTTTTTTTTTTTTTTTTTTTTTGCACAGGTCACTTCACGGGCTCTGTAGGTTTGCACTCTTAGTGCTAAAATTTACAATCATGAAATAGAATATTAAAATACATAATAATAATAATAATAATAATAATAATAACTGGCCTATTGTGATTATTAAACTGCACAAGGCTAAAAATAGTGTCAAAAGTAGTCCATGTTATTCGTGAGTCAAATTCCAAGTCTCCGAAGGTTTACAGTGTTTGAGATTTAGAGAAACTGAAATGTGTTTTACAGTGAAAGTTTTGACACCCCCAGAGCTGCTCTCATACGTATGAGAATACGATATCACATGCACTGCTTTTGTCATGCCTTTAGCTTTAAAGTGTGTCACTATCCATTGCCATTGTTTTTACTGCTTTAAAGACTGTACCTGCACTGCTGCTTTCCACATAATTTACAGAGTCTAGATCATCACTGTGTGTCTTCATGTTCTTGTTTTGACAGTTTTGGGATACGCGTTCCCCAAACCCAATGATGTCACTGCAGATGCCGGAGAGGTGTTACTGTGCTGATGTGGTAATGTGAACATATTGAAGGGTTGACCATCACTTCCTTTTGCAATGTGTAATTGACAATTGTGTAGATAAAGGAGAGTGGTTACAAATATAGAAATGTTTTTTCTCACATGTATAGGTGTATCCTATGGCTGTAGTGGCCACTGCAGAACGAGGCCTTATCGTTTACCAGTTGGAAAATCAGCCCTCAGAGTTTCGACGCATAGATTCGCCACTGAAGCATCAGGTCAGTGTTGGTTCATTCCTTAACACTCCCTCTTCAAAGTAAATTAATTACAAAGTCAAGAATTTACCAAACTGCATAATTTTTGTCAAGGGAAGATATTATAGATGGATTTATTTTGCGATAATAACCGGCTGGCTGTACATTATTACACGGCTACTAACCAAATAAATAAATACATGGACGTATAACATTGATTTGTGTTGAAATTATGTCATTTGAGAAGGACTTCATTTTGTCAATAGGACCGTCTGACTCCTTGTTATTCCACCTATTACTCGGCAAATAAATGCACATGAAACATTCATTTGAGTTTAAATAATTTTATTAGCTTGTAGAGATCGCACAGTGACCCGAGGAGCAGGAGAAACGGCTCGCAGAACCCAGATGAGCGTCTGATACGTCTAAATCCCCGGATGTGCGGTTGTTACAGAGCAATGTCTGACCACTGGATGGTGGCATTGACCAATCAGAATGGAGTATTCCAGAGAACCGTGTAATGTTTTTAGGATACAGTATAACATATATGAACAGGCTATTATTATTATCATAGTGATAATTTTGCCACATTCTAATGGAGGCTAAAGAGTAGACATGCACAGAAGAGAAACTTCTTGTTCAAGAACCATTTCTGAGGTTGTACTGAATTACTGTGTGACGCATGACAGTTCACCTTTAGTCCCAATATGCAGCTCGGAGACGGCACTATTCTTGCGAATTGTTCCCAGATGACTGGCAGAGAAGAAATAGTGAGAAATCATCATATGTGCGTGCGTGCCAAAGTACCAGTAAACCTCTAACATGCAGCGAATAAGACACGTGCGCAGACGGCTTTTCTTTCGTCTGTTCTTCAAAATATAATCAAGTGTGTTTCTTCAAATGCACGTCTTTGTGTCTAACAGCATTTCTTGCTATTTGTCACTCAGAGATGTCTTACAGGTCGCCTGCAACAGTGGCATATACATGAGCAAAATACCCGCCACTGCGCGTGAAACGCCCACATTCTGCGGGTGGCAGGTGCTCGTATCATACCCTGTTGTACATCCTCAGAGGTCTCCTTCCTTAAAGTCCCTCTTTGGGAGCACCCAAACTACATGTCAGAAAGGGGCTTATGTAGTTGCCCTGCATGAACTTGTGAGAGATCAACCATGATTCATTGCTTGTCCGATGGTCCATTTCACCTCTTGTTAATCAAAACACTCTTGGTGTGTTTTAACTTGTGTGTCTTCTGTTTAACAGCACCGCTGTGTGGCTATCTTTAAGGACAAGCAGAGTAAACCTACTGGGTTTGCATTGGGCAGCATTGAAGGACGAGTTGCTATTCACTACATAAACCCACCTAACCCGTGAGTCGCTCTCCCATCACTTTATCCGATCCACAATTAGTTCAGCTGTTATTTTCTCATGTCTAATGAAGTATCATGGAATATATATATATATATATATGTGTGTATATATATATATATATATATATGTGTGTGTATATGTATATGTGCAATATTTTTTTTTTTTTTTTTTTTACCCAGGGCCAAGGACAATTTCACCTTTAAGTGCCACAGGTCCAATGGAACCAACACTGCCACACCCCAAG
Source organism: Moxostoma hubbsi (assembly GCA_032164185.1). Lineage (NCBI taxonomy): Eukaryota > Metazoa > Chordata > Actinopteri > Cypriniformes > Catostomidae > Moxostoma > Moxostoma hubbsi. The sequence continues at coordinate 395,156 of JAVLUX010000017.1, read as the reverse complement.
ATATTTATGCTGTGAGTGTTCTTGTTACTGTGATTGATTGCATATAGAACATCTAGTCTGGTGTAAGTTTGGCCAGTATTTCATTATCAAAGAAGGGGGGACAGACTCTACCTGTTCTCCAATAACCAGAGTTCACCATCGAATGAGCAGAATTGACTGTCTTCTCTGTTTTAGGTAAATGCAATCTCCTTCCACCCTGTCCATGGCACTCTGGCGACAGTGGGCTCTGATGGGCGCTTTAGTTTCTGGGATAAAGATGCCCGCACTAAGCTGAAGACCTCTGAACAATTGGATCAACCAATAACAGCATGTTGCTTCAATAACAATGGGAACATATTTGCCTATGCCTCCAGCTATGACTGGTCCAAGGTACAATTGAATACATTTAGCATAGAGAGTTTTGTTTAATAGAGTAAAATGACAACCTTTTGCTGATCACCAAGTTTAGAGAATTGTCATTGTATGTATGATGGAGTCAGAGGTGAGCAAGACACGTGTGACTGTGGCGAGGAACACAAAACTCCATAAGCTGTAGTTATGGAGAAAAATAACCTCGGGGGAAACCAGACTCACTATGGCAAATAGTGTAATATTAGTGTACGGCGTATAACTTATAGAGTTATGAAATATGAGAAGTGTTTCCGGTTCCGGCAGAAATAATCAAAGCAGCATAAATGTGTGTTGGAGGATAAATGAGGTGTATGTCTGGATAAATAGACGAGTCTTTAGTTTAGACTTAAACTGAGGTTGTGTCTGAGTCCCGAACAGTGTTAGGGAGACTATTCCATAGTTTAGGAGCCAAATCTAGGATCTAGCAAGGATCTACCTCCTTTTTATGGTTTTTGATATTTTAGCTTGTAATAACAGGCCAGAATTTTAGTGAGCGTGATGGAATATAGTGCGGTAGAAGGTCACTTAAGTACTGTGAAGACCATTCAAAGCTTTGTAAGTAATTCATTTTAAATTAACCCTAAATTCAGAGGTATCCAATGTAACGATGATAAAATGGCACTGATGTGATCATATGAGCATAAGTGTGATCATTGTACCACAGTGCGGGGCTTTTCTCTTTAACTTCAATTGAAGGGGGGCGACACTATCTAGAGTGCTAGAGAAAATATTTTCTGTGACTAGATGAAGTTCTTCTGAGCTTTTTGGCATACTGAGATTATTAGTGGAGCTGTCTTTAGTGGTCAAAAGAATAGTTCCACCTGAACGACAGTGTAGATTGAGTGACTTCTGCTAAATGCAGCATACAAGAGACGAGGTAATGATCATTGCTCTGCAGTACAATTGAAGTAACCATGTCTGCAGTAATGTCCATGGTTATGCTTGTGGTTACTGTGGTTTACTACAAATGCCAGGGTTAAAGGTGCAATGTCATTTTATTTCCTCATTAAAAAGTTTTACTCCTAAAGAAATCAATTCTAATGTTCAAACATTTGTATGAAATCATGAGCACTCACATGAGTAATCTCAGTAACCTTAAAAAAAAAAATCAAAAAGGAATCACATGACCAGTCGAATACTACGTTCCTTATCTCAGTAACAGTCTTGTTATTGGACACTTTCTCTCTTGGATTGAATCATGACTGTGAGTGGTGAACTTGTATCATGGCATCTGCCACTGAAAACTTGACTTTGAATGCTGCTGCATCCACACCACTAGGTGTCACTGTAGTCCAAGACGACACAATCATACATTTACTTGGTGCACCTTTAAACTATTGTCACTGTAGTAAAATCATATTTTTTTGTGACCGTTTATAACCAGTTGTTTTTTGTAAGGGCAAACCTGTCGAAGTGTTGTACCTATTGTGACTTTATTATATAGGTCAATCTTCATGATCACAGACACAGATATAAATGTGTGACTTCACTCTTTCTCTGTATGTTTGTGGGAGGGAGAGAGAGCTCTGACTATCATTTTTAATGTAGAAATGATGCAAAAGCTACTAATAACCGATAAGAATTACCACAATGGAAATTTGACAGTTTTGGTCCGTTTTAAAATATACCCTTTTGAAAGCACACTGAACCATGAAGCAAATGCAACAGTGTAACTAGTTTATCCCCAGTTTTGGATGAAATCAAGCAAGGCACAGGTCTGAAAACACCCTAAATCACTCTGTTTATGCTCAGTCGTGTTACTTCGGCGAGCTCCTTGTGACAGGAATTGAGAGAGTATTTTGTGTGTCATCCCTCCGACTGACGAGGCAGATGTCTCAGCAAAAACGTCTGACACGCTCAGCCAAAATCCAGTTGTTTAGAGTCTGCTAGTGTAACACCAGCTTTAGAGGATTCAAGGTTTTAATGATTTGGTTTTACCGTTCGGTAGTAAAAAGATTTGACTGAAGTTCATGAGGATAATCTCTATTGGAGTTGCATCTTACTAGTGAACTCCGTGGCAGTCTGGTTAGTGCTCACTTTTATCTTTTCTTCTGTGGTAACAGGGACACGAGTACTACAACCCCCAGAAAAAGAATTACATCTTCTTGAGGAACGCGGCTGAGGAGCTGAAGCCACGGAATAAGAAATGGTGAGATCGGGCTATCCATTACGATGAAGATGGTGTCTTACATCGGGCAGGGGCAGGTGTGCTGCCAGCCTTGCCCTGACTTTCCTCCTTTCTGAGGCCTTTTTTGGTATCTCATAATGCAGGGAGGCGGGTTGTTTTTGCTCTTAGATGGCTTGCAGGGATTATATTATGGAAGATCAAATAAACGTACATTTCTAAAATGATGTATAGAAAGGGATAGCGTAAGGAGACTCCGATTCAGTTAAACAGTAAATGTTTTTACTTTTAAACTGGTGAAAAACCACCATTGCCAGCAATGAATGTTTCTGTTTAAAGTGCTTTTAGTGTCTTATGTTAATACATTTAGTTGTTTCCATTCAGTTTCATAATTCGATCTCTTAGATAAATCTCCAAAACAGGAAAAGCACCTTAAAATCTTTCTAATCTAGGCGCATTGGAATAAGCCTATGGAAAAATGTTAGAGAATAAAGATGGCATTAATGTTAACCTTCATGCATCTGTTATGTGTATACTTATGCTCATGGGAAAACATGAAATAAATGATATTGACTGACGCCTGACCCTCCTGTCTTTAGAACCGTCAAGCTTCATCACATCTTGGAAGACCTGCATTAGTGTGTAAAAAAGAAAGAGACCCCATTTGGCTAACACCTGGACCAATGGCGTGGCAATGAATATTTTTTGTGGACCAATCAGAAGGGGCTAACTGCTAATAAGCACTGGTGATGTGAGCAGTGGCTTGAGGAAACTATGCTTTGGTGTTCTTGTTGTAATTTAATGTACCTTTTTCTTCATGAAGTTATTCATTACTTGCAGCTGTTTTTATTTTTTATTCCACCTTCCACACAAAATGCATTTTCACCTCGGCTTTATTCTCTGCTTGGTCTAGAATCAGATTGCTTGTGAAAACAATTATAATAAATGTATCCAAAGCTTACACTGCATATTGATATTTCTCGTCTTATTATCTTAAAGGCAGAAAAAAGGTTTTATTTTAAAAAGGATATAAACATTCCGTTTGCAAAGTAGTTTCTATTATGAAGAAAGTTTTATCTTAAGAAAAATGAGTTTGTCAAACATGAGGCAGGCCATTTGATGATCACCTAGGGCCTGTTTAGTCGGTCACTTCGGTGCTGCGTCAGTATCTGACGCTATGGGAGCTCCTCGCAGGAGTGCTGATTTCTGAAACCCTTTACAATCGTGGGAATCTCATTGGCACATTGCACATGGCACTCTGCCCCAATGTGTGTACAAACTTATAAACTACAGCAAAGTCTGGAAACCAGACATATTGCTTCGTTGTTTCGAATTTCTGCCCTCAACAGCGAGCTGATAGTGAACTCTAGAGATGGGCGGAACAATCCTAAAGTATCAATACTTTAGATAATGATGATGTATCGAAAGGATCGATTCTCAAATTAAATTATCGATCCTACTTATGATTTTTAACAAGTGATTTCTTCTTGCCATGAATAATTATAGTAATATGTACTTAAGGTGAACAGAAACTATTCTTCCGCTGTGCACATGCAGACAGGTCAGCGTTCACTCGGAGCGCTCGGCGCGGGGTTAAAGAGGGATGCGAGTGCATGACTGAGGTCATGGCTGACAGCAAAAGCATCATCTGGAGTTATTACACTCCACTAAACAATTATGAGACATTTGTCAACACAATATGCCATTGTGGCAATACCACAAATATGACAAAGCATCTAAAATCAAACATCCTAAAGAGCACGATGAAGTACAGCTGAGGCGAACGGAGGAGGTCACTCGGACATGATCCCCATCATCTGACATGAGGCAGAGCTCTTTACCAGAGAGGCGGGCGGCATCCAGGTGATTGAGGATTATTTGAATAAGAAATTAATATATTAGATATTTCACGAGGAGGAGAATAAGACTTGTAATATGCTATGTATTTCAGTATAAAGGTTTAGTCTGGACATTTTAATTTCAAAGGTAAGATTTCTATCAATACATGCTAATAAATTTAGCTTTAGCCTACTGTATGTCCGTTTGTCATCTGGTATCTAATGGTGGATGTTCTTAATGAAATAATTATACATAATATAACAATTATTTATTAAATTAGGTAGTTTAAATGTGATGTAATACGTGGTAGAGAGTTTTACTGCCATTATAAATTCTTGTCCACCTCTAGCACAGCTTTGAAGACGTCTGTAATATATTTTATAGATGACTCGCAGCATCAGAAATTACAAGAAGCCTAGGAGAGATGATCCTGAGGGACCTCCAGCCAATCTCAGTTGTAGAAGACAGGTTGTATTGCATTCGGCAAGACTCTTGATCCATGTTATCAAATCCCAAGTCGTTAAGGGTTGATGAGGGGGCAATTAACAAATGTCTGCTGACTGTAAAGCCAAAGTAATGGAACTATTACAACATGCAAATCATGTCAAGACTCTTGACAGACATGTGGACCTCAAGGTCAACAGACGCACATTTAACTGTCCTGTCATTTTATTGACAACTGGCAAATGCAGGAATGTGTCTTGAGACCTACCTCAGTGCACAGCACACGGCTGACAGCATTAGTGCGGATCTGATGTATGGGGCATGACTCAACAGGCGCTTGCTGTGGTCACAGACAATGGTCATAACATGTTTCTGCGGTGCATAAGGCTGGATGGGGCACTACCCATGTTCTGCCCACACTTTGATGTCAAAGATGCGATAAAAGCATCTCCTGAGATCTTTCACCTGCTGGAAAAATGCAAAAGCATCGTATTTCTATCCACCATTAAACGGATAAAGCAACTGAAGGTGGCAGAACAGAAACTGATTAATTCAGGTGGAATTTAGTCTTCTACATGGTGGAAAGAATACAAGCACAACGGGAACCAATTACCACAGCATTCTGTCTACTGGGGAAGAGCGACCTCTGCTTTTCCAATGAACCGATGGCGATTGTGGCCTTGAGACGTTTTGAAGAGGCAACACGAGAAGTATCAGCAGAAAAACACGTTTCTGTCTCAAAGGTCATTTCCCTTGTGTCACTGCAACTGTTGCGAGTGTCAAGGGAGCTCTCTTGCCACAGAACTGGCACAGCAATGTCAGCATGTATTCTGTGGAATAGAAACCATACACTGCCTTGCTGCCAGCTCCTTCCTTGACCTTTTAAACATCTTGCATTTCGTGACAAAGATCACGTAGAAGTCGTGAAAAAGGTCCACTTGCCCACATCAGATTTGGCTGCTGCACCACCACTATAAGCTATCTCAACATCTGTGCCATGCTCTGCCTCAACACCTACAGCAGGTTGTGCCTCATCAGTGACTCCAACGACCCCATGTACTGCCTCAGCTAAAGGAGGATACGGGAGGATTTTGATTTCCAAGTTCTGCAGAACATCAATCGACAAGCACTGATTCGATAATTGAAATGTTCCACTGTGCAGAGGAAAAGGTAATTCCCCGCAACCATGACCCATTGGTTTGGTGGTGAAATCGTGAACAAACCGTCCCATCTCTCAGCAGACTAGCAAAGAAATAATTTCTTGAAAGGAGGGACTGAGATGCTGCTCTTGGTAACTGCACACTGGTGTTCATGTTGACTGACATTAGAAGTGCTTAAAGTGATTGTGAAACTTCCAACAACCTTCAGCCATCGAGTTAACCCCACCCCCACCAGACGCACACACACACGCACTTGGAGTCCTTTGTAATGAGAGAAGGTGCAGATGGAGGGCGCAGGGGTCCCCATGACGTTTTGGCTTCTGACTCTTGAGCATTTGTTTTTGCACAATGATTAACATGCAGAAAGTCTTCGGATTTACTAAATGACCTGCTGTTTACCGACCCGACGGCTGTTACAGAGACCGGTGTGATATTTCATGCCACCTATTTGAGTGATGTCTGATGGGTAATGGTGGCATTTTCTGTAAATAATAATCCCTTATAGCACCTTTAACTGACTGAAGAATGTAATCAGGGCTGGACTGGTAATCTGGCATAGATTGTGTAATTATGTGTAATTAAAAGAATCTCTGACCGAGCCTCCTCAACTTCAAATTAGCTTCGTTTAAATGAGATACGACAAACGGAAACGGGACGTTTAATGGTTGCTATGACAGCATGCAATGCTCCCAACCTGCACGAGCACTGAGAGTCAGAAGGAAAACTCTGAACGTTCAGCTGAATGTGACCCAAATCAGATCTGTTAATTGGATGACCGTGTGAACTTTTAACTTTTAAATCCAATCTGGGTCACTTTCATATGTGGAAATAAATCGGATATGGATCAGATTTTTTCCAATGTGTTTTCAGTATGATCAGCAAGGTCAGATTAAAGGGGATTTTTACATTAACTCAACATTCATTTGTGCACTTGATTTCCAGCATATATACTGTAGACCTATTATTGTTTAAAACTCCTCTGATTCTCTGAAATACTCTATTCTGATTGGTCAATGGCGCCATCTGTGGTCTGATATCTCAGTACCAACCGCACATACATCAGACTGCTCATCCGGGTATTTGCCAGCGTCTCTCCTGCTTCTCCGACCACTGTGTGATCTCTAATGGTAAACTAATCAAATATAATCTGTTGCATTTATTTGTTTATTTGGCAAGTAGTCTTGTAATAAGATGCACAATGAGCAGTCAGATGGTCATTAATTACAAAATAAACACCAACTGAACCCTTGTAATAAGCAGGATAATGTGCAGTCAGCTGTTATTGCAATATAAACCCCTTTAGGGTGATACAAGAGTCCTCTCTTCTGATCGGGGTTTATTGTGGGGGACACTGACTATTATCAGTAATCGCGAGTCATATATTTTCTAGTTAATGCATTCAGTTCCTTTTAAGGAAAGAAAACAAAAAACAGAAAACAGTTTCCATACTCGAGCTTTATAATAATTGAAATGCTTTAAATGTTTTAGTGTAATATGCGGTTCAGAAGCACAGTTTATTATTCCAGTATTGTCCGATTTTATTGCGGATTTGAAATATGTTCTTTGATTGTAATCTTAACCAACTGTGTGGAGGCTTCACGCTATTCTCCGCGGCATCCACGCCCAACTCGCCACACTCTCAACATCTGTGCTAAGCTCTGCCTCAACACCTACAGCAAGTTGTGACTCCAATGACCCCATGTACTGCCTCAGCTACAGCTAAAGGAGGCATATGGGAGGATTTTGACTTCCAAGTTCTGTCAGCAGAACATCAATCGACACTCACCGAAGCCTGGCTACACCATTGGCCACCCCTTTGAAAAACTCCTGGCTCCGCCCCTGTACCCAGGACCCATTCTTTGATTTCTGATGGGAGTGAAAATGAGGCTGTGAGGGAAAGACACGAACGATATAAAGCTGTAAAAAACTCCTCGATCACATCTGATCCTCCACAACTCGTGTTGTCTGGAGTTCTCTGTGTACTGAATGTTGTTGGACAGATATTTTAACAATGTTCAATCCAAAAACACTTTAAACTGCAGTACAGGCCATTGAAGGGACTGTAAGTCTTCCCCTCAGCCTCATTGTCACTCCCATTTAACTGGAGGGTGTAAGGAACACCAAAGAAAAAAATACTATGTATTGTTGTAAAGCCTTGAAATATTATCCTTTTTAAAGGATTTTTATATTTATTTTGTAATTGGAGATATGGATTTGATTTTAATACCCCTATGTATATCGTTCTTAATGTTTGTATTTTGTTTATTTGTATGGTTATTTGTACTGATTTTCTTGCAATTATTGTTATTTTGTGTTTGTTTATTGTGATTTGTTACTAAAAGCATTTAAAAAAGTTATTCCCATTAAAAATCAAAGATGGCGCTGGAGTGAAGAATGGTTGTTTGCGTGCTGCTGCTGGTCCTTCCGGTAGGTGGCGGTAATGTGCCGGTCATAAAGGAGCGGAAGAAGAAGCATCACGTGACCAATGATCTTTGTGCGTTGAAGATGTCGGCGTCCATGTGGTGCATCGGTCGAGCTGTTGCTAAAACTCGCAACGTAAGTAAATAAACAAACGAATCATGACATTAAATAACCGTCGGGCTTTTTTTTACAAATGAGAACTTGATATTGAAACACACCGATCATTACTATATTCCCAATATCCGCAGTGACTGTCATTGACATTGTGAATGCTCCGATAAGATGAAGGTCACAGTTATGTGTGTCTGAGATGATTAATTAACAGATTTAATCAGTTCAATAAGCAGCTCGTTTAGTAACTCTTATTGAAGTACAGTTGTTTCGTGTGTCTTAATCCGGTATTTTCACTGACAAGGTCATCCTGTCATATGTTGTTCATGTGTTCGGTTCATGCTCTGCGCCTTTATATCACTGCAGACATGAAGAATATAGTTGTTTTTATTTCATGACTTTTCCTTTTCGAAGTATAATTGAAGTACCGACGAAGAAGTCTTAAAGAAAGTTCTGTGCCCTGTCCAAGAATCTGTGGCATGTGGGCATCAGTTCAGTCTCTCAGTGGTTTTATTTGTCAAATATATTGATATGCTGAATATTTATGTGTCCAAGCCTTTAATAAAGTTTAATTTAGGGTGGCTTCAATCTAACGATGAATGTTACTATTATTTAATAATTAATATTATTATTGTGTAAATAGTTTTGTTTTGGAGAATGTTAACCTTAATGCTCAGCTAACAGTGTTTCGGTTCCCAGAATGTTTTGTAGGTTTGCAGAACATTCTCCTAATGTTCCCATTAACCGTTACAACCTCCAGAGATGCGTAACCTAAATCAGTCAACATTATCACAAATAATATGGACATATTTAATATGTTCCTCATTGTACTTCAGCGCTGGGCATTAATATACGTCAGTTGTGATTCGGCTCTTGTGGCGGATGAATCTGACGTTACAGACATGACGTAAACACGCAAGGACTGCGTATGCCTGCGACGGCTCTAAATAAAGATCTCTAGTGTACATTTACCGTAGTGAAACAGGGTGAAGCAAAAACACGGTTAGGAAGACGGTTACTGGTGTACTCATGACATTTACTTCATTTCTAACAAAAACACTCGCATAGTGTCGCTTTAAATTAGTCCAAATAATCAGTGACTTCTCTTCAGTTTTTGATTTATATTTTCTAAGTTATATAAGTGAAACCTTTTCAAATCAGTTATATATATATATATATATATATATATATATGGTGATTTTTAAGTTGGACACACACATGCGGATTAAATGTATATCTCAGACACGGCGAGTTCAGTAAAATAGACGGCACATATTGCGATTTGACAATCCCGTACACGGAGATCTTCTGCACTTAAACACTTGAACACTGCTGCATTAATGTCAGTCATTGTTGTCTATCAACCTCTCTACAACGTTTACATATGAACAGTCATAAAAAATGTCAACCAAAAATTAATCCTAAAAATGTAAATATAACAATGTGTGTTTCAGAAGTCAATGCAGTTGCTTCTATTTGACATATTTGTCATTTAACGCGGTTCTGTTTACTTAATACATCACCGTATGTTTCATAACCGCGAGACATTGAGTTTGATCAATGAACATTCCAGCGTTTCTTCTTATCTTTAAACGTGATCAATTGCATGATCTCACAATGTTCCAGTTATAATCTTTGCTGCTTTGGGATCAAATCTGACATTCCGTAGGAAAGATTAACGTTCCCATCGTGTTTCCCTTGTAATTGAGCAGTTCTAGTTCCCCGTAATGTTCAAATGCGTTTTTATAACAAGCTTTTTAATTGGAGTAAAATATGGTCTGTGGAAAACATTATTTCAAGATACAATACTGCCGTTAAATAATCCAGAGGAACCCGCGGCTCGGAAATGTTGTTTGCGTCTGGGATTTTGGACGTGATCCTGAACGGTTTTGAATCCGTCTCGGACTTTTGAGCCGCACTGTGTGTGGTGTGTGTCTCTTAATGATGTATTTCAACCGTCTCTGTCAGTGTGTTGGAGCGGCCATGTTTGCATATCTCAAACATTGATTCATGTCTTCATATTTACATCATGTTGCCAAAGTCTCCGGCGGCCCCGTCCCGTGCAAGCTGCTGATTCTCGGCACCCTCGCTGCTTGAGAAAGTCATCGCCGAAACGGGAACATTTATCGACCGATGCCAATAATTGAAAAATATCAAATATAATCGGTCGAGCACTACAGAAGACTGGCTTTAGTAAAAAGCCTCGTTCTGGTTATGTTTGATTTCTCGCCTGATCTGAAGAAACTACTTCTGATGTTATGCCAGTGTTGTCAGATATTACTGCCGATTAGAAATATGATCTTTAATCGTAATCTTGATCAACCGTTTTGGATATTTTGGTCTTTCCCTATCCAAGTAGAGATGTCGTTTGTGAGTTCAGCATGAAGTTATTAGACATGGAAGTGCCTCTGTCCTCTTCTGTGTTCTGTAGCTGAGATGATTGTGTGTTTCTGAGCCAAATGTGTGTTTGTGACTGTGTATTTGAAAGAATCATTGCCATTATTTTTGGCCTGCTTTCTTAAATGGACCGCTATATTGATGTGTATATGTCTCTTACAGCCTGTTCTGTGGTCCCTGAGGCGAGGGCATGCATCTGTGTCTTATGCTCAGAGTCTGCTGGGTGCTCCAGAAACTCAACTCACCACCCTAAACAATGGCTTGAGGATTGCTTCTGAACAGACCAACCAGGCCACATGCACTGTATGTACTTGGTGTATTCATTTCAAATCATTGTCTTTTAATTCGGACTTTGTACGCATCTATCGCTAACATGTGGTTTGTACGAGTTTCTGACTTTGGGATGTCCAAAAATTCCATCTAGATGACCAATTGGTCTGGAGAAGCCCTGTAGGTTTAGACTGGTTTTGTAAAACTACTGTATATAATCTTTAAAAAAAATCTATATATTTTGTGCATGTTTCTTAGGGGCTACTAGTTACAAATCAAGAAGGTGAATGGAAATGCACACAGCGGTCACGCTCGGTCACGCTCGGTTCTCAGGAGGTTAAAGTTACAAAATTATAATTCTCTCATTTTGCACAACATTGTGCCTTCAACACTCCCATGACTTTGTTCTGCAGAACACAAATATATTTTAATGAGTGATGTAATTAGGATCCAACACTTCCACGCTCCAAGAGACACATAAAGACTGCATGAAGGTAATCCATACTCCGACTGATATGCTATAATCTGACTTTTGAAGCGATACCATCAGACCAAAGCGTAACTGCTTTTTTACTATAAATCTTGCCATCTGCAGTCTCCTAGGTGTGATCGTGCAGCTGGGAAGTGTTGGTCCCCATTGACTTGTATTGGATGTATACAGTATTTTCACATCGTATGTCCGTCAAAATATCTTGGTTTGTGTTCCACAGAAAAGTCGTAAGTTTGAGACCGCATAGGTTGAGTAAAGCATGAGAGAAGTGTCGTTTCAGTGAACTGTTCCTTTAAAAAACAAAAACACACTTGTTGCGGAACCGGATGTGTGGGAGTGGCCAATAACATCTCTGCTCATTTGTATGCTTACGGTGTCATTTAAGTGGGACAGTTGTGAGCAGTCCGAGGTGTATCTAATACAGAGGAAACCTCTCCAGTTCTTTATCAAGAGCTTCTATTTTATTCGTGTAAGTGGTGAGTGGCGATCCAGCGCAGGAAATGTATGTTAATATATGTTATGTTAGGGATGATGTCTAACTGATCATTATGCATCTACTTGCCATATAAATAAATAAATGCACATGAAACAATTTAAATTATTTTATTAGCTTTTAGAGATCGCACAGTGATCCGAGAAGAGGCAAATACCAGGATGTGTATTCTGATATTGACCAATCAGAATCGAGTATTCCAGAGACCGTGTTAATAGTGCTGTTCTTAATAGCGTTGAGTGACCACGTGCACGCTTCACTTGCGCTCTGGTCTAATGACATCACGTGTGCTCATCCACTGACATACAGATGCAGTCTTGATATATTCAAATGTGTATTTATATTTAATGTATATTTATTTAGAAGTTATATTAATAAGATGAATTACAACCCTAAACCCGTTCTGTTACAGGTGAAATTATTAGGCTATAGCACCGAGCAGTCAGTCGCGTTTCTCCAGTAACCGTGGGACATGTGGGGGAAAGTCGGATATTAAATATGACGTATTTGAGCGCATGAATTGGTCAAGTGAAGCTTATGTTTGTATGGCTGTAGCAGTGCTGCTTCAAAAGGGGTCAAAACTCAAATGTAAGAAATCGAGATTAACTATCAACCTCACGCAGTTGTTTGACACTTCCAAAAAAAAGTCTCCATCTGGACTGGGCTTGTTGTAAGCATACCCCCCTCTTGCTGTCATTGAATGATTTATAATGTTTAAAGCAAAAGTCCCTTTACAGTGCAGTGACCTATCAGACAAGAGATCATTTAACAGAGAAATGCACGACTAAATTAAACTGAAATGAGAATATCAGACCTTTAGTTTTTACAGTTGCAGTGAACCACATCGACTGAATATGCTGACATTATAGCCTTCACATTGCTTTGTGTTTGCAGGTTGGTCTTTGGATAAGCAGCGGGAGTCGTTATGAGTCTGAGAAGAATAACGGTGCTGGATTTTTCCTGGAGCATCTGGCTTTCAAAGTATACAACATAACATTCCTTGTTGTCCTGTTCTCTATATTATTGCTCAGACACATTTCCTGAAACTGATTACAAACTTCAAGCTATTGAGACTAATCAAACACCCCATTCATTACTTATCTTTAATCAAAGTGAGGCTGCACCGATCGGAAAAATGCTGTGTTCCCAAGCCTGTTCCTGGAGCCCCCAACACTGCACATCTTACTGTCACACCCAGTTCAGGCCTTGGAGTCCCGCTAACGAGTTGAATCAGGTGTGTTTGATTAGGGAGATATCCTGTATGTGTTGTGGGGCTCCAGGAACAGGGTTGGGAACCACTGCTCTAAAGCATCACCGATGAACTGCAAACAGTATTTTCTGATGTCCTCCGCGTCACGCACTACATTCAGACGGTGGGATGTGTAAAAAAAAAAACTCCATTATACATTTTTACTGCTCAAAAGAAACGAGTCCCTCAAAAATGTGTTTCTGTTGAGTGAATAATATTTTTCTGCATATAAATCTCTATTGCCTATATTATGTGCTGTATATATTTCCCTGTGAAGCGTTCTGTGTTTCGGAGCAAGTGATGCATGTGGAGTGACTTTATTGCATCATAGTTGTGAGTTTGCTCTCAGCTAAATGGTGTTTGCGATCAGTTAACCAGAACAAAACCCTGGAGCAGGTGCACGGTGCACCGCTAAACAACATAGCACGGAAGTAAACGTTAGCAGGCTAAACTTCGACAGCGGTGAAGATCACAACTGATATTATTCTCACTTACACATTTGAAAGGAAAATCCACTATTATGTTTGAATGACTTTCCAGAAGAGTTAATTAATAGAGAGATTCAGAAGATGCCAAATTTACTGTCACTCTCTCAGCAGCTGTAATTGAACACAGCTGTGCTCATTCAGTTTTTAAAACTAATTACAGGTAATATAACAATAAGCACAATGTTATACATTTACACTATTTAAAACATTTACAATATAGAAAAGTTTGCTTGATTAACTCTGATAAATAAGGCGGAAACGCGTCATCACAGTCTGTGGAAGGTCTATTGTTGCAAATCCAGCGGCTGCATGAATCACTGCTGCCACCTACTGGCTATTATTGTCATAACATGATGTTCAAGTCATGTTCTTTTGCTTTTTCCACCAGATGGCAGCAATCTGCCCTCAACACATGATTCATTTGCATATTTTCACTGAAATTAGTTTATTTGCATATGCAAATTAATGGTGAAATCTATACATTTATTTGCAAGATCGAGGAAAAAAAAAACTGCCAAATTTTTGTTTATAATTCAGGGAAGAAGAAATGAAAGTTTAAAAAAAATGTAAAAGTTACACCTGCACTGTTTCCAATCAAAAATGACCTCAGCAGTAATGTAGGCGGTCCTTTAACAGAAGAACTCGTTTGTGTTGTGCGTGGTGCATCATGGGAGTTGGTGTCTTGTTTGGTGGTCTTGTTCTGTGATTGGTGCATCTCTCTGTGCTGCATCATGGGTTGTGTAGTTGCTCACAAGTTGTTCACAAGGATCTCTGCTATCAAACACCCAAATTATTATTATTATGAAATTATGACCCAAATTACTACTGTATAATAAATGCCAATAATAAATAAGTATTATATTACAACAATATAACATTACAGATTGTTTATCAGATATATGTGTGTTCATTAACGTCATGAAACATAAATGAATGTGTAATATGTAGATTGTTATTTCTATGAACGGGAACAGTCGAGGAGAACTTTCACTAATTTGCTTGTTTTCCATTTCCATCCTTTCTCACGTTTAAGGGTACAAAGAAGCATCCACAGTCTGCTCTGGAACAGGCGGTGGAGTCAATAGGAGCACACTTGAGTGCATACACCTCCCGTGAACATACAGCGTACTACATGAAGACCCTTGCCAAGGACTTGCCCAAAGGTAAGAGAGCAAACAGTGAAACAGTCAGATAATTCCTTTATACGGCAGGGTGTAATCCGGCAAAGCCCGTGTAGTCATGCACTGAACCATCTCCTCTAGAAGTCATGCTGCACGTGTGACGTCTCTCATCTGCTGTCATTTTGTCATTCTACATGTTGGACAGAACGCTTCATCAAACATGACAGTTTAAAGATTTTCATCATGTTCATTCATATTTAGTCCATTTTACTCTTGATTGAAACAGCAGATCTGTTTAATAGACAAAAAATAACACATTTGTTTTGACGATCGTGTGCAAAATAACAAACATCACACAGATAAAACGTTCAAAATGTAATCATGTACCAAATATATTCAAGATTTAACTACATAAACATGAACGCGCTCCTAAAATCACAGCATATAATGATTATGCTGAAGTGTTGTGAGTTCTTCACACTCTGTTGGACATTTAGGATGTATAGTATTACATGTAGCGTGGTTTATAGTGAACGCCCATATCATTATTAGGACTGTCAATCAACTGAAATCTTCGTCATGATTATCGTCATGATGCATCTTTCGTCTTGTCTTTATCTGTGGTGTCACATTCTGTGTTGTGTTCCTGTAGCGGTGGAGCTGCTGTCAGAGGTGGTGCAGAGTTCATCTTTGAGCGAGGCTGAGATAGAGCAGCAGAGGGGTGTGGTGCTTCGAGAGCTGGAGGAGGTGGAAGGAAGTCTGCAAGATGTTTGTCTGGATCTGCTCCATGCCACCGCCTTCCAGGGTACACCCCTGGCCCATAGTGTTCTTGGTCCCTCGGCCAATGCCAGGTATGCACACAGGCACCAGGACTGGGTGCTAGATAATTCATTGTCCATAATACACGCTCCCCTCTGTATGTCTAATATACGCTCGCGCCCTCATGTATGCACCTCAATGCATAAATCACTTACACCCATGACATACTGGAGATCTGCTTACTTTACATTGTTACTTTATGTTGGTGGTTTGAAGCACATCACTGGTCATCAGGAGGTTGCTGGTTTGATCCCCACAGCCACCACCATTGTGTCCTTGAGTAACACACTTAACTCCAGGTTGCTCCGGGGGGATTGTCCCTGTAATAAGTGCACTGTAAGTCACTTTGGATAAAAGCATCTGCCAAATGCAGAAATGTAAATGTAGGGTTGGCACGATACCATAATCATATCTTATGATACGATACCAGCTGAAGTATCACGATACCACACGATAGTGTTCATCCTTAACACAGTTTGTCATAGTGGTTTTTAGAAACTAGTCATTGCACTTGTCCCTCCGGAAGTTGTAAAAATAACTGATGGATGAACTGAGAAAAGGCTCCGTTTGCCGCATCAAAACATTCAAAAGTTTTTTGAAACTTTTTTTGTTTAAACATTGTTGTAACATTGACAAGAATGTTTTGAGCTGCTGTTTCATGAGTACATCTGCTTCGGCCCCTCTCGCATGTCTCCGGGACGTGATCAAACCGATCTGATCATAAGTGCAAAAAAAAAATATATATATATATTTTCTCGACCCCACGAGTATTATCCATTAGGAGACACAACTGCCCTAGTAACACGCTGTAACTGCCCTAGTAACACGCCTAGTAAATCGCCCCCCGCTACCCAGTGCACCGAGCGGACAGAGCGAAAGACCTCTCGGGTAAAAGCTCCACTCGGGGGTCTGTATGGGAGTGTAAGTGAGCAGGACACCGCGCACCCTGAGGTCGCGTTCATTGTTGCCAGGGACTTTAACAAAGAGAGTCAGCAGCTTCAAGTTCCTCGGTGTCCACATTACTGAGGAACTCACATGGTCCGTCCACACTGAGGCCGTTGTGAAGAAGGCTCACCAGCGCCTCTTCTTCCTGAGACGGCTGAGGAAGTTTGGAATGAACCACCACATCCTCACACGGTTCTACACCAGCACTGTAGAGAGCATCCTGACTGGCTGCATCACCGCCTGGTACGGCAATAGCACCGCCCACAACCGCAAAGACCTGCAAAGGGTGGTGCGAACGGCCAGAAACATCATCGGAGGTGAGCTTCCCTCCCTCCAGGATATATATAACAGACGGTGTGTGAATAAAGCTCGGAGGATTATCAGAGACTCCAGCCACCCGAGTCATGGGCTGCTCTCACTGCTTCCATCAGGCAGGCGGTATCGCAGCATCAGGACCCGCACCACCCGACTACATGACAGCTTCTTCCCACAAGCAATCAGACTTTTGAACACTTGATCCCTCACAATCAACAATCAGCACTGCACTTTACTAATCTTCATCTTATATCACACACTGGACTGTCATAATTATATTCTCCACAATATAACAACTGCATATATATTTTTATATACTCTTCTTTTTTACTGTGGTTTTTTTTACTGTACATTGTATATTAATATTGTGTGGTGTAAATGTTTATTGTAAAGTGGTTTGTCTCATCACTGTCAGAACTGCACACAAGACTTTCACCTACTGTTGCACTCGTGTACATGGTCATGTGACAATAAAGTGATTTGATTTGAAATTGTGTGAATGAATCGTTCTTGTTCACTTCCGTTGTTTAAGGAGTGAGTCATTGATTAATGACTCGCTCATAACACACGCTCATTTACTGGGAACTTCTACAAAATACTGGGATGTATCAAAACACATTGTCACAGGTTGCTCAATTGTATTGCATCGTAAGCCCTCCTGCATGTGCTCAGAGGCCAGTGTGAACGCCCCTTTACCTGTGTGTCAGTTACTGCCTGTACTGTTCTGTTCAAAGTTGGTTTATGATATGTGCACCTGAAAGAATATAAATGTGTTTGTCTGTAATCTGCAGGACTCTGACGCGTCAGGATTTGGTGGAATACATCAATAGTCATTATAAAGCTCCTCGCATGGTCTTGGCTGCAGCTGGAGGTAATGCAGTTATAATTTCTACCGTTCTCAAACATGTCAAGCAAAAGCGTTGTACTGAATGACCCTCCGTTCTGCTGCAGGGGTGAACCACGATGAGCTCGTGACTCTGGCGGAGCAACACTTCAGTGGTGTTTCTTGTGAATATGAGAGTGATGCTGTCCCTATTCTGTCCCCGTGCCGTTTCACTGGGAGTGAGGTCTGAGTTACGTGTGAGGCTTGTGTTTGTGGTTTGTGTTGATCGATCGATTGACCTTCTGTCTTTCTCATCCGGTCTCGTTTTCAGATTCGGATGCGTGATGACGCAATACCTTTAGCACATGTTGCTATTGCTGTGGAGGGAGCTGGAGCTACAAGTCCTGATATTGTGCCACTCATGGTGGCCAATTCCATCATTGGTAGCTATGACATCACATTTGGGGGTGGCAAGGTGAGCCTCCTGCAGTAGGCCTGGGTACTGATACAGACGTCCCAGTTACTGCTGTTAATTATACAGGGTGTCTTTTATTAGGTACATTTATATGTAATTTTACAAATTATATTGTATTATTTTGGTCCCTAACCCTAATTTAAAATGTTTAATATTTTACAAACTTTTGTCCATCAAATCAAATTCATGTGTGAAAATACAGATGATGACCCACAATGCTGTGTGTGAACATTTAAAAACAAATCATCATTGTGTCATGTCATTATCAATATTTGGACATTTTAAGGAAAAGGCACATTTGGTTAAAAGATTGCATGTCTATAAACTTGATACGTGTTTAAATCAGATTTCTGTAATATTTTGTCAATGACCTCATTATCTCGTCTCCGGATGATCTATAGATTACATTACGAGGTACATATAAACATTTTGCACATTCTTGTTCCTTAGACGTGTAACTTAAGCAATGTTGTTATCTTGTGCTTATATTACCTCAGTTCGTTTCCCCCAGATCTGTAACCAGTGGACTCTCAAACTCAACATTATCACAGCAGAATGCGACTATAGAGGACTTATTTCTGTGACAAGTTCAGGTTTCTGTCTGGTCCCCTTGAACCCTTCCCATTAGAGACTGACCCTAAAAGTGGAACTTTGAGCAATCTTGAGCATTACATTAGGACTGACATTCTACATCTAAGGAACAACAATGTGCAAAATGTTTATGTGTACACGTACCTTGTAGTGCTGCACAATTAATCATATCGCGATGTCAGCCTGTGCGAATTACATGACGGCAAATGCTGCAATTTTATTAAATAATTGCATGTGATGTGTGATAGCCCATTCTCTCCGAGCTGTTTGCCCATTTTCTACACCGCTAATAATCATGAGCAGTCAGTCTCCGTTTAGGGATTGGCACGTGTGGTCGTGAGTTTCTGGTGTGCAGCGTGGAAATCAGGTGATGATGGACGCCGAGCAGACCGACACTGAACTGGTGGCCAGATAAAATAACACGGATCATAGCTTGGCGATATATCTTTATTTCATCAATAATTAAAGTTTATATAATACGGGAGCGTGACATGTAAATAAGCACAAACTCCAAAACTGTCATTCTCTGTGCGGTCAGAGCCGCTTCAACCAGTCGCCGAAGAGACACAATCTGAGCGGGAGTCGAGATTTAATGTTCCGCCGGCTGATGCGCACTCACAGAGACGCTCGTCTCACGCCCGCTGTCCCTCACGCCCGCTGTCCCTCACGCCCGCTGTCTGTAGCTGTAGCTATGTGTATATATATGTATATATGTGTATGTATATTATGTATATATGTGTGTGTGTGTGTGTGTGTGTGTGTGTGTGTGTGTATAATATATATGTGTATATATATATATGTATGTATATATATATATATATATATGTGTATAATATATATATACACACACACACACACACAACAACAGTTTCAGTGGTTTGAGTGAATCACACTTTTATATCCAGTTTCCTTTTCAGAAGAGTTTATAGAAAGCACACGTTACATCCTGCTAACATGCCCCTGTTTGTTTGGACAATCTTATTTTCGTGAAAATTTTTATTTATTGATCTATTTTATTTAGGTGTAATATTGAGAAAATAAGTTTGCGGTAATGCAAATATTTAATTTTGTAAAAATAATTTGAAAACACTGCATTTATAGTGTTTTTGTTGCATGTTTGTATGTTTGAGTTGAGAAATGCACATTTCAGCTTTATCAATAATATATTTGTGCATTTCCTTGATAACCAAGCAAGACTCATGATACCAATTGTTTATTATATCGCAATATTAACCTCAATAATTGCAATATGACATTTTCCCCAAATCGTGCACCTTGTAATGTGCTCTAGAGAACTGTTTTTGTTCCAGTGAGCTGGGACCATCCTGAGACGAGATATTGAGGTTTCCATAAACTCACAGGAGTGATTGACTCATATAGTTGTGAGATTGAGATCGTTCAAATGAAGATTGTTGTGCTTTTGGAAATCAATATTTGTACCCAGCAGTGTGTATAAGTGACGACTATACATGAGTCTTAACAGTTGAATGTGCTGATTAGCTGTGCAAGATTATTATTCAATAAAATGTCACTCAGATGTATGACGGAAGTGTTGCGTTTAATAACGCTTGTCTTTATATGTTGTGTTTGCAGAACTTGAGCAGTCGTCTGGCTCGTCTGGCTGCAGAGATCAACCTGTGTCACAGTTTCCAGGCTTTCCACTCCTCGTACAGTGACACCGGACTGCTGGGCATTTATTTTGTTACAGACAAACATAAAATAGAGGACATGATGCACTGGGCACAGAATGCTTGGTAAGTGACTGGCATGACTCAGTTTGCTGTTGGTTAGCTGTGAAAGTGACATTATATCTGCTGCATATATGATACGATGGCCATTTGGTAACATGTAACAGTCTTATATAGCGCTGCACATTTCAATGAAATAAAATCACAATTGCAGTATGGCCTTGAGAGGCTCGTTAAACCACAAAAGGCTGCGATTAAATGAAATAATTGCCTGCATGCACTGCAAACGGCTCTCTTTCCAAACACATTCTCTAAGCATGTGCCGTGTTATCTGCACACACACCGCATAAACTCATTCGGCTCTCGTGCGTGCGTGCGTGTGTGTGTGTGTGTGTGTGTGTTTGTGTGCATGTGCACTGATAATAAAGCGTTCCACTTTTTCACATTCATGTAATTCTAAACACTTTGGCTGTGAATTTGATATGATGACATCAGGGTTTTGTCGGAAGAGATTTACAGCATTTCAGCAGATTTGGAATTAGAAATGCACAAACTCTTTATTTTACTGCCGAAATAAAGGCCAGAGGGTTTAATATATAAATTACTATTGTATAATAAAATGCTAATATCCTGTGAAAAAAGTATAGTAATGCAACATTATTATATAGTACATTATTATCACATGTCTTGAGCGCGGAGACGTAGCGCGTGTGAGCGGCGCATTTAAAATATCATGTAAACAACCATAAAAAAAACAAATCCAACATGAGCATAAAATAATTTTTGGCTCACATTCAGCTGTGGTGTGAACAACATAGCCTGAGATACACCGAAACGGTATTCGGGCTAGTGTGGGTAAGTACACTGAGCTTTTACAATTTTCAATCATGGCGCACAGTCTTGCAGATGCACTTAAGTGGGAAAGAAAGTGTGTATAGACCAAATTCTTTGATCCCCATTTTCTCGTGGTGGCGTAGTGACTCGCCTCAATCCGGGTGGTGGAGGACGAATCTCAGTTGCCTCCTCATCTGAGTCCGTCAATCCGCACATCGTATCACGTGACTTGTTGAGCGCGTTACCGCGGAGACGTAGCACATGTGGAGGCTTCACGCTATTCTCCGCGGCATCCACGCACAACTCACCACACGCCCCACCGAGAGCGAGAACCACATTATAGTGACCACGAGGAGGTTACCCCATGTGACTCTACCCTCCCTAGCAACCGGGCCAATGTGGTTGCTAAGGAGACCTGACAGGAGTCACTCAACACGCCCTGGATTGAAACCTTGAGATCTCAGCAGCAGCAATATAACATGATAAATGTTTATCATAAAGAGCTCTTCAGGTTGTAGTCCAAAACCTATAGGGTAAATGTAAACATAAATGACAGTCATATCTCAAAAGTGAATTTTCATGCCGTATTGTAGCAAACAAAATAAAAAAAACGTTCAAAATTCATGTTTGAGATATTAAAGAGCCCATATTATGCTGATTTACAGATTCATCATTTTATTTTGGTGGTCTACAAGAATAGGTTTACATGTTTCAATGTTCAAAAACCAGTATTTGTCTCATACTGTACATTACTGCTGCACTTCTTTTCACCCTCTGTCTGATACGCTCTGTTGTAGCTCCTGTCTCTTTAAAGCCCCCATTTCCAAAAGGCCCAGTCTGCTCTGATTGGTCAGCCGATTAGAGCATGTAACGCCCCTTACCATAACGAGTTTCATCTTAAAGCAGCCCTCAGGTGGGCATTATGCAAATGTGTTACATAGTGACACGGAAGTGTCTGGAGTGCACACCAGGTGTTTCAGGCCGTTCAGGTGCAGGTCTGTGGGAGGTGTGCATGCAGACCTTTTACATGCACAAACAGCTGTATTACACACTATAGGACAGGTAAAATCCCCAAAAGCATAATAGGGCCTCTTTAAAGTGTTTTAAGTTGTTGAACAAAGTGTCTGTGGTTCTCCTATAAATTGATGTCACAGCTGAACAGCTCTATTGCAGTTTTAATCGCAATATTTGATGCTCATCACATTTTAAATGTTTATTGTTTGGGCAATCGTGCTGAAGTATCATGATGATCTATCTGTACTACAGGATGAATTTGTGCACCACAGTGACTGAGAGTGATGTGGCTCGGGCCAAGAATGCTTTGAAGGCTAGCTTATTGGGACAGCTCAATGGTGAGAAATACAAACATACACAATCTCAACCTTCTCTTTACAGCAAAACTTCTGAAAGGGACATAACGGCTATTAAAGGAATATTCCAGATTATTTCCCATGTCTGTGTATCATATTTATGGTATACTGTAGAGGGCACAATCGGTCCATGTAATAAAGGTCCTGCCTGTTATCACTTCTTGTCCCAGACATTATAAGGATCTGTAACGGGGTTAAAATGGGCGAGGAGGAGTTGGAACCAGCTGAACCCTCAAAGTAATATTTAATCTGAAATTAAAATATAAACACACACGGCAGCTGCGTGCGGCTCTCTCTCGAACTGCTGCATCCGGCTGCGTTTATCCCTCTCAGCTGATTAGCCCGGCCCTCCTCCTCGTCACAGGATCTAAATGTAATTATGGTAACACTTTAAAGTTCCCTTTGTTAAGGGGTTAAAAATAGGTTTATTGATGACTTATAATTAGTTTCTAAATGTGTCATTGGCAGTTGTAACGAGGTCAACTGGCTAGCAATGAGCCGCTGGCGCCGCCCTTTATATGCCACCCCTATTCATTGCATACCTTGTATATATGGTTTTTGCGCCTCTGCTTACAGGTAAAGGAGCCAATCACCTTTTAGATAGTCACGGCCTGTCAATCAACTCAAGAACGTGTGTATGCATTAGCACAATACTAGCTGAAAAAATGTCTTTTTTTTAGCCTAACCTGAGGTTAAGAATTTCAATTTATGAAAACAGTGTCAATTTTATTAGCAATTTGAAATGTTCTTTTATTGTAATCTTGACCATCTGTTTTGGTGATTTTGGTCTTCATGTCGATATAATCTGCACTTGTATGCTGCTCGGGAGTGTTCCAGAGGTGGCGGCGAGTGTACTGACTTGCTAATGTGTGTTTCCTAAAACAACCGGATATTAATGTTCAAAACAGTTATGCAACAAAGTTTGTAATCAATGACAAATATAAATGTGAGCAACCAACACCCACCAAATAGCCAATGAACACAAACTGTTCAGTGGAATTTACTCTTTATTATTTTTTGAGGATTGGGAGGTGGATGGGGAATTACTGGGGGTTAAAAGGGGATTGATTATGTACATATTGTTCGTTGTTCTGTTTGTATAAGAATCAGTAAAAAAAAGTGTTAATCATAAAAAGAAAAATTAACTGTTCAAATCACGCTGAAATCAAGTCAATCATTCTAATTTTCCACAAAAATCCCGGACGAGCCCCCATTCGTCGTGGCTTATGAGTCAGGCATGACTGCGGAGAAACAGAAGTGCAACGGGAAATAACCAGGTTTATTTTTTCAGCTGGTCTTGGCACAAATTAAATTTCATCGAGTTTTCCCGAATTTGTACTACAATTGTATTTTTTGTCATTGTAGGCCATGTATCATGTAGAATGCCCAATGACAAAAAGTGATCAATAATATATGTTAACAGGATATTCTTAGGATTCATGCCATATTACTCCAAATTATCTGGGATAACTAAGAAACAATCAAAACTCATCTGTAGCCATGTGATCAAGTCAGAACTTCATATTCTAACATTATTAATCAGACAGTGAACAGAAATGTCTGCTCAAATATCTTACGGTACATCCATGCAGAACATCCACAAAGTGGTGCTGTAATGAGTCATTTAACGCTTATGCTTATTTGAGAAACCTTATGGGATAGAATTCCTCTTTTGGGTGTGCCTGAATCTAGACTTTCGATTCGTCAAATAATTTGGAGGATGAGCCAATATATTTTTCGCTCTTAAATGACTTTTTAAGTGCATTGTCAACATCACAAAACTTGGTACACTGGATGGTTTTTCCAGTCTTCCCAGTTTCCTTTTCTGTCTGACAAACTCATGTAGACATGTACACACTCTCTTACTGTGTCTATTACATGTTTGTTCTTCTCTAATCAGGAACTACACCTGTCTGTGATGACATCGGCAGGCACGTCCTCAACTATGGTCGCCGGATCCCATTGGCTGAGTGGGATGCCAGAATTGAGGTAAATTGTGCTTTTCATAGCGGAGACTCGTAACGTTCCCACGACGGAATGACTGCGCTCTGCTGTTGTCATGGTCACTGTTGGAGGTGTCGTGATTGGAGAACGGTCTTTTACTGATTTGGGTTATTCATTTTCTTTAAAACTGTTCAGGCGTATGAGACTCATCATGAGTCATCATATGCATTTAAAATAATAATAATAACTTAATAGCCAATATGAGGGCATGGCTCATGTTTACTTATTAGCCAATATCTTCTGAAAGTCCAAATTTAATTGCATTTAGACAACAGCATAGACATCCATACGCACCATACCATAGAGGGGGGGCACAACATTTCATCTGAATTTGCCCATTGTGGCACCACAGCCAAAAATACAAAGCCATAATAACACTGTAAGCTTATGATTGAGAAAATGACAGGTCAATGATGTGTGTTTCATTGGCGCATGTGCTAACATGTCTTTAAAATATAAGTCAGACAAATCAACACACACGTCCACGGATCAGATCAACTCTGCAACTGATGACTTCATGAAGAAATTGTATATAACAGCGGTGCTCACACTTCTGTTGTCTCAACCAGTAAAAGTGTTTTTTTACATCAGAGAATTTCAATCGCATTTAAAATGAAGGTGAACAGGTCAACATGGCATACTTTCATCAGTTCTCATGATGGATGTTATATTGACCTGATTGGCTTGTATCTTGTGAGCTCAATGTCTTGGTGCACATGGGGTGCTGCTTTTATCTAAAATTGTGCATTCTTGTTTTCTCGCCCCCCCGTCCTTGAGCTCGTGACCTGGAAATGATCAAAGTCCAGCATCATAAAGGACATATACATTATCTGAAGGTTTCCAGAGGATAGTTAAGCGGGATGCACAGATGGGTCCTATGCAGAACACTTTTGATGCACGTGTAATGCGTCCCCGACACAACAGTTTCACCTCTGCGGGTCAAATAAACCACAGTTGTCACATTATTATATTGTGCATCTTGAATCATTGAGTTATTCTGAATATTTTAATGAAGTTTAACAACATGCACCAAGTGATCTGAGGTATTGCCAAGCATGCTGCATTTTACAGATATTTCTTTGTTTCCTGCTGGGACGCAAAAATGAGAAGCACCCACTGACAAAAGGACATTTTAAGAACCCATGCCAAATGTATTCAGTTTATGCAAGGAGATGCAGCAATTGCCAGATCTAAATTGTGCAACTGCGATTGAAGAAAGTTTCCAATAAAATGTTCACTTAGCAACGGTCTCCAGCATCCGCTGGATCTACACGGCATTGCTGCTTTATTTTCACTAGTAATCTTTACACATTTTTGTTTTATTAGGCTGTGACTCCCAGGATGGTCCGTGATATCTGCTCGAAATACATTTATGACAAATGTCCAGCTGTGTCTGCAGTTGGTGAGTCCGTGTCTGTTCTTGTAAAGATTTATTTGTGATTTGTTGATAATGTAATACAGTATATGATTGTTCATGTGGATTCTTCCACTGGATAACATTGACAGTTGAACCGCATGCAGAAATCTTGCATCTCAAGAGAAATGTATGTTCAATATTTAAAGGGAAATGTCTCTCATTATTAAAAATAAATGAATAATATTTGTATACTTTGACAGGCAGCTGCTTTTGAATGCGGCTGTAAAGAGCGTTTGTGTTTTAGAGTAAATGCATCTCAGTGCACTGGTCATGACTGCAATGTTTATATTATGTTATAGCTTTTATTTGGAAGTGTTTGTGTGTTCTGATGACGGCAGATTCCCACTCTGGAAAAGCCTGACGCTACGTGACTCAAAGTCATGATTAAACCACAAAAAGCTGCTATTCATGAAATAGTCTGTATGTGCCTCACACTACAAAGTGAATGGTCCGTTCGCTGTGACACACACAGAGCGCGTGATGTTCATGACGGGGTGTTGGAGGAGCAGCCGGCGTCTGCACACATTCACAACGCTCACATTTCAATTACATGCAAAGGATAGAATTATCACATTAAATCACAGCTTTTGCTGTTTAATAATCTCACGAGGACATGGCGGGGTTTTCATCTGTGCGGTGAGTGCTTACATAATGACATTCGTACATCAGATGGTTTTAGTTTTTGGTATCAGAGCATTTGTACCAGTACATGAGCGCGGTTTTGGACCCAATTCCGATACAGTACGTCCCGAGTGTAGACCACTAAATTTTAGCACCAAAATTCTAAATCTTCTGAAGCCGTGCAGTTCTTGTTTGGAGCTTGACAGCCGCTGGGAACTGTAATTATCCACTTTGTGTAAGGAAAAAAATATCTCGTACATTCTGCGAAATTGTGTTTCACAAAAGAAAGAAGCACGAGGGTTTGGCGAGTATTGACGCTGACTATCACACCTGGAGTCGTGAGTTTGAATCCAGGGCGTGCTGAGTGACTCCAGTCAGGTGTCCTTAGCAACCAAATTGGCCCGGTTGCTAGGGAGGGTAGAGTCACATGGGGTAACCTCCTCGTGGTCACTATAATGTGGTTCTTGTCTCCATGGCAACACTCAAGTCACGTGATAAGTTTTGCGGATTGACGGTCTCAGACGCGGAGGCAACTGAGATTCGTCCTCTGCCACACGGATTGAGGCGTCACTACGCCACCACGAGGAGTTTAGAGCACATTGGGAATTGGGCGTTCCACATCGGGGAGGAAAATATTTAATCTGAAAATATTAATAAATAAACAATTGCTGTTAGGGGGCACTTGTCCTGTGGCATTGTGTAACCGTGCATATGTTCTCTATGCAGGTCCAGTGGAGCAGCTCCCAGACTACAACAGAATGAGAAGTGCCATGTACTGGCTCCGGTTCTAGATGTTCCAGGCCTGCCGTCTCTGTCCAACTCGTGTCCTCCTGTCATATTGATACTCTTTATTTGCCACCCTAACCATCTCTCTCCATAACTTACACGATGAGAGGAATCCATCTGATATATTTACATCTAGAATCTCATACTTGAAGCAAAGCTATTTATGAATGAATCTTATTTCTGTCCTTTTAGTGTAAAGTTCTTACACCAACTTCCAATAAAACATTGTTGTACCAAATATTTGTTGATTTTGATTCATGCTTTTTTGGTTACTGCAGTCATTTGATGACTTCACAGTTTCATGATCTGAAAGGTTCTCCATCGAAGGTATGTGCAAGTTTAACCCTTTGAGCAGAACTGAACGTAAACGAAATGTGACGAATCATTGTGCTGAATGCCTCTATTTGTTTATACATGATGCCGCCCCTAAATACAACTTTAGAAATATGTTTTCTTTCTCATAAAGAAATTGGAGCTTATCACATATTATCAAATGTTTTGTGATTGACAACTCGATACACGCTGTAACCCGATATTGTGATATGGGCGATTTCCCTGTTTGGTGGTAAAATATGACATGTCTCTTCCCTACTAAATTATTAATTACAATGAAGATCAAATATTGTTTCAATTATTTACAAACAGCTTGTACTGTATATTGCTATATTTGATGTTCAGAGTGATGAGGCGTCCTGAGACGTGATATTTTGCAGATTAATTTGAGTTAACATTGTGCTCTTGTCTAGTTTCGACATCATGTTCACAGAATGTACATGTGTTATCATCTATACCAAAGCCGAGTCTAAAGTAATTCTTTAGAGGGGTAAATGTTGTTCATTACTTTGAAAATGATAATAAACTTGCTCATACATGTTTGGTTAATAGTAGTAGGCAACGTTTTATTTGTACTTATAACAATAAAAATGTACATATTCAATATTGGTTGCTGGTATAACTAAAATATTATGTCATCATGGTTTTGTGGCCTCTTGTTGTCATGATATCTTATATTTAAATCAAATCAAATCACTTTATTGTCACACTACTGTGTACACGAGTGCAACAGCAGGTGAAATTCTTGTGTGCAGTTCCGAGTAACATTGCAGTAATGACAGTGACGAGACATAAACCACTTTACAATAAACAACATATTACACAAAACAATTTACATAACAAATGTACACAACAATTTACATAACAAATGTACACAATACACACAATGTAGAATACACACACTAGAGAAGGG
Organism: Moxostoma hubbsi; assembly: GCA_032164185.1. Classification (NCBI taxonomy): domain Eukaryota; kingdom Metazoa; phylum Chordata; class Actinopteri; order Cypriniformes; family Catostomidae; genus Moxostoma; species Moxostoma hubbsi. The sequence continues at coordinate 366,224 of JAVLUX010000017.1, read as the reverse complement.
TATAAATATATATATACACTAATTGAATTGGGAGAATATATTGACAGAATGAGGATTGATAAAGTGCAGTGCTGATTGTTGATCGTGAGAGATCAAGTGTTCAAAAGTCTTATTGCTTGTGGGAAGAAGCTGTCATGTAGTCGGGTGGTGCGGGTCCTGATGCTGCGATACCGCCTGCCTGATGGAAGCAGTGAGAGCAGCACATGACTCGGGTGGCTGGAGTCTTTGATAATCCTCCGAGCTTTATTCACACACCGTCTGTTATATATATCCTGGAGGGAGGGAAGCTCACCTCCAATGATGTTTCTGGCCGTTCGCACCACCCTTTGCAGGTCTTTGCGGTTGTGGGCGGTGCTATTGCCGTACCAGGCGGTGATGCAGCCAGTCAGGATGCTCTCTACAGTGCTGGTGTAGAACAGTGTGAGGATGTGGTGGTTCATTCCAAACTTCCTCAGCCGTCTCAGGAAGAAGAGGCGCTGGTGAGCCTTCTTCACAACGGCCTCAGTGTGGACGGACCATGTGAGTTCCTCAGTAATGTGGACACCGAGGAACTTGAAGCTGCTGACTCTCTCCACCGGTGCTCCATTAATGGTGATGGGGCTGTGTTCTCTGTCTTTCTTCCTGAAGTCCACCACAAGCTCCTTGGTTTTACTGACGTTGAGGGAGAGGTTGTGCTCCTGACACCAGCGTGTCAGAGTGTGCACCTCCTCTCTGTAGGCCGTTTCATCATTGTCAGTGATCAGACCTACAACCGTCGTATCGTCAGCAAACTTAATGATGGCATTGGAGCTATGTGTCGCCACACAGTCATAAGTGTAAAGGGAATACAGGAGTGGGCTGAGAACACAGCCCTGCGGGGCTCCAGTGTTGAGGGTCAGTGATGAGGAGATGTTGCTGCCCATTCTAACCACCTGACGTCTGCCTGACAGGAAATCTAGGATCCAGCTGCACAGCGAGCTGTTTAAGCCCAGAGCCCGGAGTTTCACATCAAGCTTGGAGGGCACTATGGTGTTGAATGCTGAGCTGTAGTCTACAAACAGCATTCTCACATATGTGTTCCTTTTTTCCAGGTGGGAGAGAGCAGTGTGTATTGTAGATGCAATGGTATCATCAGTGGAGCGGTTGTTACGGTAGGCAAACTGCAATGGGTCCAAAGAGGTGGGCAGAACAGAGCAGATGTAATCTCTGATCAACCTCTCGAAGCATTTGCTGATGATGGGGGTCAGAGCAACAGGACGCCAGTCATTTAAACAAGTGATTTTGGCTTGCTTCGGTACAGGCACAATGGTTGATGTTTTGAAGCATGTGGGGACTACAGACAGGGAGAGGGACAGTTTGAAAATGTCCGCAAAAACACCAGCCAGTTGGTTCGCGCATGCTCTGATGACGCGGCCCTGAATGCCGTCTGGACCCGCAGCTTTACGGATGTTCACCCGTCGGAAGGATCGGGTTACATCCGCAACAGAGACGGAGAGTGAACCATCATCTGTAGTATCGGCCGCGAGTGCTCTCTCCGTGAGGGCGGTGTTGTTGTCCTCGAAACGAGCATAAAATGTATTAAGCTCGTCCGGGAGAGAGGCAACGGTGTTCATGGCGGAGTTTTTATTCTGTTTATAGTCCGTGATGATGTTAATTCCCTGCCACATACTTCTGGAGTCAGTGGTGTTGAACTGACCTTCAATTTTGTGCCTGTACTGGCGTTTGGCTGCACTGATGGAGTTACGGAGGGCATAACTGGCTTGTTTACGCTCCTCCGCGTTCCCGGAATTAAAAGCGGTGGTCCGCTTTTACCAGGGTTTCTGGTTGGGGTAGATCCGTATGTTTTTTCGTCGGAACAACGTCCTCTACGCACTTCCTGATGAAACACGTTACGCTATCAGCGTAAACCTCGATGTCGTCATCGGAGGCAGACCGGAACATCTCCCAGTCCGCGTGATCAAAACAGTCCTGTAGCGCAGAGTCTGATTGGTCCGACCAGCACTGGATCATTCTGAGGGCGGGTGCTTCCTGTTTCAGTTTCTGCCTGTAAGCGGGCAGAAGCAGAACGGAAGAGTGGTCGGATTTGCCAAATGGTGGGCGGGGGAGGGATTTGTAGCCATCCCGGAAAGGAGAATAGCAATGATCCAAAACCCGGTCCCCTCGTGTGTTGAAGCTGATGTGTTGGTGGTATTTTGGTGCTATTGTTTTGAAGTTGGCTTTGTTGAAGTCCCCGGCAACAATGAACGCGGCCTCAGGGTGCGCGGTTTCCTGCTCACTTATACTGCCATACAGTTCCCTGAGTGCCCGGTCTGTGTCGGCTTGTGGGGGGATGTACACAGCTGTGATAATGACTGCTGTGAATTCCCTCGGTAGCCAGAATGGTCGACACAGAAGCATGAGATATTCCAAATCAGGAGAGCAGAAAGACCTGATAAAATGTACATTCCTCTGATCACACCATGATTTGTTGATCATAAAACATACACCTCCACCTCTGCTTTTACCTGAGAGGTCCTTCGCTCTGTCCGCTCGGTGCACGGAGAAACCCGTGGGTTAGATGGCCGAGTCTGGAATCTCCGCGGACATCCAGGTTTCCGTAAGACAGATAACACAGCAATCTCTCGTCTCTCGTTGGAAAGAGATCCGCGCTCTCAGCTCGCAGAGCTTGTTGTCCAGAGACTGAACATTTGCCAGTAGTATACTGGGTAGCGGGGGGCGATTTGCGCGACGTCTTAATGATGAGAACGCCGGCTCTTTTTCCTCTTTTCCGTCTGCATTTCCGCGGCCGGGCAGCCCAAACAAAGGGATCCGTATGGTGTATTTCTCTGTGTTTCTCTGTGTACTTCTCTGAAAACAAATATATGGTGTATTTCTGTGTTGTATATCTCTCGACCGGTCACGGTGACTGCTCTAACAAACTGAAAGTATAATGAATATCTTTAGAGCTTGTACTCCTTTTCATGGAAATAATAATAATATTGACCTGTGTGAGCACATGGATATAATAATATTGTGGTATCAAGAGGGTACACTGACCTGTAGATCAAAGGCTAAGAAGGTGAGATGAGGACATGGCTGTTTTTTCTCATACACAGATGTTTCTGAATGAAAGAGCCCTTTCTGTGAACTATGGAATATGTCCAAAATGTGAGGTAATTGGCTGAATGTGAAAGATACACGTGTTTTTAAAAATAGATGAGCAAGGGATTTTCCACCAATAGTTAATTAGCAAGCAACATAAAACATATTGGTGGCTAGGGAAAGAATTGAGGGAAATAATCCCATTGGCTAGAGATAAGGAGCAGAAAGACAACAAAAAAGGGGTATATAACTGGGAACTTAGGAAAACGAAAGTAGAACAGACAGCTGACTGGTCTCATGTAGTTTGTTGGTGTTCAATAAACTATAACTTTGGCATCTGGAACTTGGGACTCCGAGAGTTTTCTTACAACTTAGAGAGAATCATCGTGAATATTCCACGACATCCGCTGGCGTGTTTGTAACCCGCGGGTCGGCATTGAGGAATGTGAAGTCCGGTTTTCGGTGTGTGATTGCCGAACCAATGTCCAAAAGCGTTTGTCTGTCGTACACAATAAGGCAGACAACATCCAAGACAAAAAAACACAGAACTGTAAACAAAACAAACAATAAACTGCAGTGTTTTGACGGAGCTCGCGACGCAGCAGCCATACTCGGCGCCATCTTGAGATTAGTCCATTTATTTGTATTATCAGAGGTGTAGTGGTAAAAAAAGAGGTGGGTAAACTATAAATTCTGGTGGACCACGACGTGGTCACCCGGTAAGGTGGGCCACTGCCTACCTGTGTATGTGTATCCTGATGACATCGCTATAGGCTATCATTTGATGGTACTTCCAAGGGTATCACTGGTTGTTCCCTCATCATAGGTCACACAATCACTATTCAATTCATACATTCATTTAAGTTCTTGTTAAAGAGACTCAAGAAGGAATAATATGGTTGAAATCTATAAAGTTTACTAAATGACAAAACAGAGAGAACTAAAATATTTAAGAGAGATAGAGAGGGAGGCTTATATCCAGGGCTTCCAATGCAATGCACTTGTACTGATTAGGGATTTGGGATTATTTTCATAGTCGATTAATCTGTTGAATATTTTCTTGATTAATCGATTAGTTGTTTGGTCTAAGTCATGAAAAATGTGGATCAGTTTTTCCCAAAAGCCCAGGAGGATGACGTCCTCAAATGTCTCGTTTTGTTCACAACTCACATTTAACAAGCTGGAATCAAAGAATTTTTTACTTTTGTCTTAATCGATTATCAAAATAGTTGTCGATTACAGTTTTTTCCAATTGCTAATGTAGCAGGTGCAGATTAAAGACAGAAGGATGAATCTGGTGCCACATATTTTAATTGAAAGAAAACTCAGTTTCTGTAATTAACAGAAGAAAGACAATATAAGTTGCACTGTAGTTTCCACAAGTGTAATGGCTGCCGACATTAACAGACGATTTTGCAAAACTAAAAAAACAATCAAACAAAAAAAAAATTCAATTTTGTTGCCTACTTAGAAACGTGAAATGAAAATAAATAAATTAATATAGACATAACATACTGTGTTTGATAATGTAGTGAGTGTTCAAGCAACGGAGAAAATGAAATAAAGTTTGAATTTGTCATGCTTGGTTTGTTCCGATCAGAGCATGTGCGGAGAGCGCATTTCTGAATATTCCGCTCCGCTCGCTCATTGCGCTCAGGGTCGCGCGCTCAACCAGGAATGACCTGCTGGTTCGAAAATATGTAGAATAAGGGCTGCCTGCCTCCGACTAAAGTTTTTTCTAATCGACTAGTAGTTGTTCATTTTAGCCATTAGTGGACAAATCGCCCCTATATTAATTTAATTACTTAAATAGGCTATACAGGATGGATGAGCGTTAACATAGCCGTAGCCTAATAGAGCCGCACTCAAGCGCACGCCCGCACGCATAAAGCTTGCCACAAAGAACCGGCGAAAGTAATTATTAATGTGTCAAAAATAGCAAGGAGACATTTAACTGTTTATTAATAAACTGGTGTTTTCTGTGTTGCTGCAAAGATGAAGTTGACGATGCGGACTCGCCATGAATGCCAGAGAGAAATGTACATTTGATTACATAATCAGAGAGTAGCCTATTTCTTTTCGTTTTGAATAGTTTCGTTTAATAGTAAAACATTTCAAGCTTTTTATAATAGATAGCCATAGCCTATATTTCTCAAATCTGTGAGGCACAAGCTGAGTTTCAGCGCCCTCCAGTTCACGTACAATGCAAGTGATCGCCGGCGCCTTACATTGTCTGCTATATATTTGCTTCTTATTTATTAAATAGCCTACAGGCAGTTGGTTGATAAAACATTGATCAAAATTAAGATACAATTTATACAAAACGAAAATCTTTTACAAATATTTATTCTACAAAACAAAACTCAATGAAGTGTTCAAAAATCATGTATACTTTGGGCTAGTGACTGATGAATCGATGCAGTCTGCTGCTTGCTGGCTACGCAAGAGATTGGTCAACACTGACAGTAATGCAGCGCAATATGAAAGACTTCGTCTTAGGTTTAACAACCTATGAAACTAATAATGAACAATATAAAACTAAAACTGCATAAGCTTAATTTAAAATGGCTTAGGAACTATAGGCTATTTAGAGGTGGATAAACGCAATTTAGAGGTGGGTAAACGCTATTTCCGAATTTTAGGAGGTGCGTAAACGGCGTTTACGTGCGTTTAGCCTCCACTACATCCCTGTGTATTATGGTATCATGGTATCTTAAATCAGTGTATTAAAGTAATATTATACAGCACGATATACACTCACCTAAAGGATTATTAGGAACACCTGTTCAATTTCTCATTAATGCAATTATCTTATCAACCAATCACATGGCAGTTGCTTCAATGCATTTAGGGGTGTGGTCCTGGTCAAGACAATCTCCTGAACTCCAAACTGAATGTCAGAATGGGAAAGAAAGGTGATTTAAGCAATTTTGAGCGTGGCATGGTTGTTAGTGCCAGACGGGCCGGTCTGAGTATTTCACAATCTGCTCAGTTACTGGGATTTTCACACACAACCATTTCTAGTGTTTACAAAGAATGGTGTGAAAAGGGAAAAACATCCAGTATGTGGCAGTCCTGTGGGCGAAAATGCCTTGTTGATGCTAGAGGTCAGAGGAGAATGGGCCGACTGATTCAAGCTGATAGAAGAGCAACTTTGACTGAAATAACCACTCGTTACAACCGAGGTATGCAGCAAAGCATTTGTGAAGCCACAACACACACAACCTTGAGGCAGATGGGCTACAACAGCAGAAGACCCCACCGGGTACCACTCATCTCCACTACAAATAGGAAAAAGAGGCTACAATCTGCAAGAGCTCACCAAAATTGGACAGTTGAAGACTGGAAAAATGTTGCCTGGTCTGATGAGTCTCGATTTCTGTTGAGACATTCAGATGGTAGAGTCAGAATTTGGCGTAAACAGAATGAGAACATGGATCCATCATGCCTTGTTACCACTGTGCAGGCTGGTGGTGGTGGTGTAATGGTGTGGGGGATGTTTTCTTGGCACACTTTAGGCCCCTTAGTGCCAATTGGGCATCGTTTAAATGCCACGGCCTACCTGAGCTTTGTTTCTGACCATGTCCATCCCTTTATGGCCACCATGTACCCATCCTCTGATGGCTACTTCCAGCAGGATAATGCACCATGTCACAAAGCTTGAATCATTTCAAATTGGTTTCTTGAACATGACAATGAGTTCAAGACACTGTACTAAAATGGCCCCCACAGTCACCAGATCTCAACCCAATAGAGCATCTTTGGGATGTGGTGGAACGGGAGCTTCGTGCCCTGGATGTGCATCCCACAAATCTCCATCAACTGCAAGATGCTATCCTATCAATATGGGCCAACATTTCTAAAGAATGCTTTCAGCACCTTGTTGAATCAATGCCACGTAGAATTAAGGCAGTTCTGAAGGCGAAAGGGGGTCAAACACAGTATTAGTATGGTGTTCCTAATAATCCTTTAGGTGAGTGTATGCAGTATACACACTGATGAACCAAAACATTATGACCACCTGCCTAATACACTGTTGGTCCTCTGCGTGCTGTCCCGCATCGAGGCATGGACTCCACAAGTCCTCTGAAAGTGTCCTGTGGTATCTGACACCAAGACATTAGCAGCAGATCCTTTAAGTCCAGTAAGTTGCGAGGTGGAGCCGCTGTAGATCGGACTGTTGGTCCAGCACATCCCATAGATGCTCCATCAGATTGAGATCTGAGGAATTTGGAGGCCAGGGCAACACCTTGAACTCTTCATCGTGTTCCTCAAACCATTCCTGAGCAGTGTGGCAGGGCACATTATCCTGTTGAAAGAGGTCACTGCCATCAGGGAATACCGCTGCTATGAAGGGGTGTACCTGGTCTGCAACGATGTTTAGGTAGGTGTCAAACTGACGTCCACATGAATGGCCGTACCCAGGGTTTCCCAGCAGAACATTGCCCAGAGCATCACACTGCCTCCACCGCTTGTCATCTTCCCACAGTGCATCCTGGTGTCATCACTTCCCCAGGCAAACAGCATACATGGCCGTCCACATGATGTTATAGAAAATGGGACTCATTGGACCAGGTGACCTTATTCCACTGCTCCAAGGTCCAGTTCCGACACTCGCATGCCCATTGTAGGTGCTTTCGACAGGGGACAGGGGTCATCACGAATTTGGAATTCCCAATGTGCTCTTAAGTCCTCGACCACAAGGAGGTTACCCCATGTGGCTCTACCCTCCCTAGCAACCGGGCCAATTTGGTTGCTAAGGAGACCTGACTGGAGTCACTCAGCACGCCCTGGATTCAAACTCACGACTCCAGGTGTGATAGTCAGCGTCAATACTCACTGAGATACACAGACCACATGTTTATTACTTTTTATACTGACAATAGGTCAAAGGGATATAATGAACAACATTTCAGTAAAGAAAAGGAAAAGGAACATGTACTTGAGGATTATCCCTAAAGGGCATGCAAGCATTTTTCATTTAAAATAGCCGAACTCAGTGCAAAGTGATTATATCAGCTAGGGTTACATTAATTAAAAAGGATTTATGCTTAATTTTTTTTATTACTTTTTAATCAAGTAATTATATAGTTGTGCCAAAGTTGAAAGTACAGTTTGTAACATGAACTCTGTATAAAACTATATAGTAAAAACTAAATACTAAATCTCTAAACAATTAAGAACCAAAACATATCAAACATGATAGAACTAGAGTAAATGAATGCAGTTTGAAAGACAGATTAAAAACACAATCAAATAGCAGCAAAACAAATTACAAATGAAAAATAAATAATGAAATCAGACTGAAATCTCCAGCACATCTAGCATTCTGAAAAATGAGTTTTTTAAATTTTATAATTCCATTTTTATCTCCAGAAATCCATCAATATTTCTTTAAATGTTTAATCTTTGGATTAAATGTTCTGACGGACAGTCATGAGTGATGAGTGTGCATGTGTGAACATGTATGTGCTGCTTTATCACATTCTAAAACACATGTAGCATTTTTATTTTGCATGCTTTTATGTGTACTTTATACACAAAAATTACATTTGAAGTGGCATTTCTGTCATAAAAGTGCTCTTACATCAAAACTGGGGACCTGAAATATGAGCTTCCTAATAATAATGTAAAGATTAAATAAGAATTTTAAATATGATTCCTGATGATCAGCTTCAAAGTCATGTTTACTGTATCTCATTACATGGGACATGTCATTATAATTACTAGTCCCCCTGAAACCTCATTTATATGGTTATGGTTATATTTGCATGTTGTATAACCATTTGTACCATTATGGTTATGTTTGCATGCATGGAAATACCAGTACTAGGATGCTCGTTACATCTTTGGCGGCATGAGGTGGATCAAGAGCGCTTCACAATCAGTGTATTATGCATATCGGGAGGACCAGCACTGGATAGGGTCTTTCTCTACATTGTATTTTAATCATTTTAATCTGCCTTTCAGGATGGACCTGTGACCACTTCCTTTACAACTAGGAAGAGATGAGAGTTACTTGTCCCTAATGTTGAAATCCTAAACATCCATAATGTATAATCAGACACATGATTTTAATTAAATCAACAGAATGTAACTCCATACCGTCTACATGAGAATGCCCAACATTTTAGGGGAAATGACAACAGGGAAGTTTTAATACAGCACAAAAGATGAATATAATGGACATGTAACAGCAGATCTGGATCTTATAAAACACATGAACATTATGAGAACTGTGGGAGATCCTGCAACTGAAAGAGGGCCTATTAATACAACTACCCCATCAGCAACTGCCTGAAATAAATGATGATATGATGCAAAGTTTTTAGAAACACATGATACATCAAGTGGTGTTAAACGTGTAAAGAAGAAGTACATACAGTGCATGTGACATATAGTAAAATAAGCAAACACAGTACATGGTAAAATACCAGTCAAATTAACCTTGGAATTAAACGATATTTATGCTATATTATTAATATTATAATATTGTTCATACCTATTATGAAGTTCAGTGCAAACAAGTGATCAACCTATGAAACATTAATGTGGGTGAGAGAGGTCTAATGCTGGATTAGACTTTTACAAGTGCGGTAAAACATCATCATTTGCTGAACTTAGAAACATGTGCATTGATGAACTATCCTGTCAAGAAAACCAACCCAGCCCCTATGTTAGTCCCATTAAAGACATCTTTGGCCTCTCTTTCTCACTCTCTCTTTCTGCATGTTTTCCCTGTCAGTATGTCCTCATGTGTGTTGTTCTAATGAGTCACCACTCGCTGCCCAGCAGGACCTTGACAGCCTCAGAAGAAGACAGGAAGCTCCTGCCGTTCCTATGGTTACAGCTTCATCTCAAAGACGACAATCGTCTGAGCATAACAAAAGAAGAAAGGACACATCACAGGGGGTGACAGACCAAAAACGACCTCCAGGCCAAACATCAGAACTGACCTCTGACCCCTAGCATCTCTCAACCTCGCAACCCGCACAAGTGAGAGGCCACCGTGGCTAATAGTGCTGGTCTCTGGTGAAGAGTGTGTGCAGCCGGGACCGTCAGTCTGCTCTCAGAGTCCAGCTTTGAAGTGACACCAAAGTCCGCTACTGCTGGAGTCTCTCATGTCTAAGCTTTTTATTCTACTGTGTCGAGATTTCAAGGCTTTCACTTGTAATGTTTGGGCTTAGATTTGTCCCTTTCTTTCTTTCGCTAACATCTGCAATGGAAAGGTATTTTTTGGCTTCTTTTGTCTGCTGTCTTATTTTGTTTTCTGTACAAAGGCTCAAGTACAGTAGATGAAACATCTTTTTGGACAAAAAGCAGTAAAAGATGGATGAAAGAAAGGGGAAATGGGCATATTATAGTCAGGGATGGGAGTTTTCCAGATACATGTATTTGAAATACAAAATACTATTCTTTGAAAAAAATCGAATGTTATTTGTATCTAAATTCCTTTCAGTTTGTCATGTGTGTATTTTCAAAATACATCAAATACTTTGTGCCAATCAGGCTCTTTGTTATGCTGCTGGTTACCTGTATCAGGTAGTTCAGGTACTTACATGCAGGTGAGCAGTGAGAGAACAGCTCCATGTAGCATTGGGTGAGTGAATTTTCTGCATTCTTTCAAGGAAATATGGAGTAAGATTGGGTGATGGTCGAGTCTACTTTTTGTAAAAAAAAAAAACATAACATACTACATTACTACTTTAATTTACATAAAAATATTTAGGTAGCTATGATACTTCTTGCCAGCCAATGCAATGAGTGTCAATGGTGAGGAGATCAAAACTAGTTAGCAGCCAGTTATTGAGCTAGTCTAACTATCGTTAGCAATGTTCACTAGCTATTGTTTGCTAGATCGCTAGCTAGCAAGCTAAAATGGAACATCGTTCAGATTGCTTTCAGTTAACATGATGAAATAAAAGAGCACCGGCAAATATAGTGTTAGCACTAGCACTGGACATTAGCACTAGCTAGTCAGTCTTGCTAGTTAACATGTTGTTGGTGTTAGCAACTGCTTGTGTATTTACTAGCTAGATGATCAAGTGTTTAAAACATTACTCCATGCTAGAAAGCAAAAAAAGTACCCACTGTTTTGAAATGTGAAATGAAAACAAAAGTTTCTAAGCAGAAGTACTCCAAAATGTTCTTTGCATTCAGAATAGGTTCTGAATACAGCCTTATAGTGAACATATGGCCAATTTTACATGCATTTTGAGTATTATCAAATTGCAAAATACTGTATTTTTCAACGCAGTAGTTGGTATTCAATTGATACATTTGAACTGAGGTATTTTGTATTTAAATATATATTTTCGTGCATTTAATTGTGCCCATCACTGATCATAGTACTGTTTGGTGTGTACAGCCGTGGCCAAAAGTATTGGCAGTGACATAAATGTTGTGTTTTGCCAAGTTTGCTGCTTCAGTATTTGTAGATTATTTTTCACATGTTTCTGTGGTATACTGGAAAACATTGATGAGCATTTCATGAGTTTTAAAGGCTTTTATTGGCAAAAACTTTCAACAAAGAGTCAATATTTACAGTGTTGACGCTTGTTCTTCATAACCTCTGCAATTCACTCTGGCACGCTGGATATCAGCTTCAGGACCAAATCCTGACTGATGGAGATCCATTCTTGCCTTATTAGTGCTCGGAGTTGATCACAATTTGTGGGCTTCTGCTCATCCACTCGCCTTTTGAGGATTGACCACAGGTTCTCTATGGGATTAAGATCCGGAGAGTTGCCTGGTATGGATCCCCAACTTCAATGTAATGATCTCCGAGCCACTTCATTATCACTCTTGCCTTGTGACATGGTGCTCCATCATGCTGGAAGATGCGCAGATCATCACCAAATTGCTCCTGGATCATTGGGAGAAGTTGCTCTTGCAGGACGTTTTGATACCATTCTTTATTCATGGCAGTGATTGTGTGCAGGATTGTGAGCGAGCCCACTCCCTGTGATGAAAAGCAACCCCACACATGGATGTCTCAGGATGCTTCACTGTTGGCACGACACAGGACTCATGGTAGCGTTCACCCTTTCTTCTCCAGACTATCGATTTCCCAGATGTCCAAACAGTTGGAAGGGGGCTTCATCAGAGAAAATAACTTTGCACCAGTCTTCTGCTGTCCAATCTTTGAACTTCCTGCAGAATTTCAGTCAGTCCTTGATGTTTTTCTTGGAGAGAAGTGGCTTCTTTGCTGCCCTTCTTGACACCAGGCCATTGCCCAAAAGTCTTCGCCTCACTGTGCGTGCAGATGCCCTCACACCAACCTGACTCCTCAGGAGGAGACGGTCCTGGCACCTGCTGGACACTCTGGGACGTCCTGAAGCCTTCTTCACTGCAGTTGAACCTCTCTCCTTGAAGTTCTTGATGATCCGGTAAATGGTTCTTTCAGGTACAATATTCTTTGCAGCAATTTCCTTGCATGTGAGGCCATTTTGATGCAAAGCGATGATTGCTGCACGTCTTAATTTAGAGGTAACCATTGCGAACAAGAACACAATGATTGGAAGCTCTTCTTCCCTCCTTTTATAGCAATCAGTCTGCTCTTATAAGCCAATCAGAATGATCGAGTGATGTCACCTGACTAGTACTCGTTCACACTTTCCCAGGTGCTGCTGATATGATCAGTGAAATGATGTTAGCTGGTCATTTTGTGCCAGGGCCAAATAAACTGTGAAATTTGGGTTTTTGTGATAAAGTTGCACAATTATCTAGAAACAATGTAAATCAACACAACAACAACTGAAGCAGAAAACATTGCGAAACACAAAATGTATGTCACTGCCAATACTTTTGGCCACAACTGTACACTTGTGATCTGTGTGGGAATGGCTCCTTTTCATGTACAGACACTGAAACTCAATTTTGTTTACAGTGTTCAGGATCAGTAGAGATGGAGAACAGAAACATCTTTAACTATCTTTAAAAAAAATTGTATTGAAACAAACCTCATTGCTCTTATGGCATTTATATAAAGTTCTCTAAATATCCATATGTTCATGCAGTACATTTTCAACAGCAATATCTCTTTACAGCAGCTTTGCCACTTTTTTCAAATGATCCTTTTTTCAACAATCTTTTTCATTTCCTCTTTAATTTTACCTTGGCTACAGTTTATGTCTGAACTGAACCTTCAAACAAAAGTAAGCTTCTCATGGAATGGGTTAAAGAGTTATTTTCCAGGCCGTTCTGAAAGCCCCCTGAAGATGCTTGATTCATGTTCTCTCAAGAAGCTTGGCTTCCATTGAAGTTCAAATGCATTGCTTGCGGGCACACTCTTTGTAGTGGGGGTGGGTTGTGGGAGAGAGGGTGGCACAGCTCACTACCATTTCCTCCATTCTCACCCACACAGGGACATGAGAGAGGGTAAGAAATTAAAACAACCCATGTGCTGCTGGATCGGGCAAAAGGTTGGAGATTCTGATGGAGATTCTGCTTGCATGTCTGGATCCCAGAACACAGAAGGGGGTTGGAACGGAGGGGGGTTCTCTGTTTGACATGCTCTAATGAGGACAAGCTCTCTGAGTTACAGTGAGAGTAGTTTCATTTCATATTCATCAGGGACAGACCAAAAGTCCAAGTGATTTCCAAGAGAAACTTATAATAGTTAGTGGCATTCTTTTAATAACAACGGAATATCCAGTAAATGTCTCTGCTCCAAACTGGGACAACCATACATGTCTATGTATTTCCCAAATAACATCCATCATGTTATTTTTGGAAGGGACCTAAACTGAGTTGCCAACACAAATCTTGCTAGATCTCTAAATCAGCTATACCCTCTGCTCTGTCCCGGTCTCTTGAATCAGATAGGTTGTGTTGATCGCTGGCATTTTATTTGCTATTTCTTTTCTACAGGAAATCAGTTTTACTCTTGTATCAATTATGATTCTTTGATAGAGCCCTACTGTCTTTTCTCATTACCTCAGACTACTCTGATCACGCCCCTCATCTCTTCAACATTTCCTAACCCTAACCTGATTTTTGTGAATTGTTATCCCAAAACATAGACTTTTTCATTGAAACCAACAAACCAGAATCGGTCTCTGCATCTTTTTATGGGATATATTTAAAGCCTTCTTTTGTGGTAGGATTATTTCATTAAATGCCCATTTGGCCTAGATGAGGAAATCTCATATATTTGCTCAACTTTAGAGGTAGACAGTCAGTATTGTGTGCTCAGTCCTGAACTTGAATTGAAATGTCTGAAATTGCAAAGTCAATTTGATTTACTTTCAACAAGTAAAGCAGATTATTTGCGTATCAGTACTAAAGCCATCTTCAATGAACATAAAGACAGAGCAGGTCGTCTTCTCGCATCCCAGCTCAAACATAAGTCTGCATCTCGCTTTATTACACACACGATCATTCTTTCGACAAGCTTTCGAATTAAGTTTGATTTAAAATGCCGGGACATCTTACCCCTTTATATGGTAGGGAGGGGAGAACTCCACGATTTGTATATGTTTCCAGTCTCTCCCTCTTTTTCTACCGACATTTTTTACAAATGTTTTGATACCATTATTTCCTCATTAATCTGGCCAGACAATATCTTTCAATGACATAAACATGATGGAGGTCTACCTCTGACGAATATACTATTCTATTTCTGGTCAGCCGATATATTTAAAGATTTTCAGATGTTCCTGATGTGAACTGGTGTAGTCTAGAAGCTTTCTCTTGCATTGCTTCTTCCCTGCCAACATGCACCTATGACCCTGAATCCTCCAGTTACACTAAAAATCCATTATTTTCCCAACACTAAAAACTATTTCGGCAACATTTTAGGTTGAACTCTCTGTCCTCAGTCCTATTTGCAATAATCACCTGTTCTTACCCTGTGCTATTAATCAGACTTTTACAAGATGGAGGGATGAGGGTATTATTTACTTTTCAGATCTTTTTATTGAAAAGGCTTTTGCTAGCTGCTGCAGGATTAATCAGATATTTCCAGCTTCGCAATTTTACTAGGACTCTATTGCTTCCTCAGTTAGCAGCAATATCTCTGCTTGAAAACATCTGGTAGCCTCATCTGTACTATTTATAATATTCTTCTTTTCATCCCAACAAGAGTTGGAAAGAGATTTCAGAAGAGCAATAATGGACTGAGACCCTTTCTAGGGTGAACTCTTCCTCTGCATGTGCTCGTTTATGTGTGAACAGCACACATGGAACATTTACCAGTAAATACAACCCAACAATTTACCTGTAATTTACCTGGTTGCATGAAAAGGGCAACTGACTCAAGTATTTTGAATCCATTCACCAAAAAGATTCTGCAAATTATGCCTTAGTGCCAGTAGATGGTGACAAATGACCGTCTTTACATTATGAATGAGTAAAGTGTATGGAATCAAAAGCATAAGAGCATTCACAACTGGAACAAGCCTAATTATACTTTAATATCCTTTAATAAATCATCTTATAGAAGTGTAGGTAAAGTTTCATACATTTTCTTATTTGCATATGCAAATGAATGTTTTTAAATATGAATGTAAATAAGATAAAAATAGCATAAAATCCTAAAAGAAGTGTATAGTTTTATTGTTATTACTTCAGGGAATAAATGGACTCATTATCATCCTCATAAAAAAAAGTTTTTCTGGTCAAATATTACCGTGAAGACCAAAGGTAGGGCTAATTAATGAATTGCCGAAATGAATGAACGATATTCCTCCTCTTGTTCAGCCAGTCGGCAGATCTTCATTCATGAATGAGCAAATGAGCGTATCATCACATTCAGTTTGTTAATGAATGAGATGACTGACTGGTTCAGTGAAGGGGTGTATTCGTTCAGTTGGTCCAACCAATGATATGCTTCTTTAGAGCACGCACTCGAGTGCTACTAGCTCATGCAATAGTCATCAAGACATGAAGAGCCACTATTGACTTCTAGAGCTCATTGGCTTGAAAGGGAGAGATGTCAGTGAACGAGAATTATGAGTTTGTGTATGGAGGTGAATAAGAACGATTCATTCACTTTGGTTCTGTTTCTTTGTGGAGGTCCACAGTTTTTTGTCTGAGGTCTTGTCTGATTTCTTTTGATTTTCCCATGATGTCAAGCAAAGAGGCACTGAGTATGAAGGTCTTAAAATACATCCACAGGTACACCTCCAATTCAGTACACCTCCTATCAGAAGCTAATTGGCTAAAGGCTTGACATAATTTTCTGGAATTTTCCAGGCTGCTTAAAGGCACATTTAACTTACTGTATGTAAACTTCTGACCCACTGGAGTTGTGATTATAGTCAATTAAAAGTGACACAATCGGTCTGTAAAAAAAAAATACAACTGTACACATGTGATTCAGTGTCTTGCCCAAGGACACTTGGGCATGTGGAGTCATGTGGTCCGGGAATCAAACCACCAATCCTGCGATTAGTGGCCGACCCGCTCTACCACCTGAACCACAGCCGTGCCTCGTAGAACTACATGGAACTTACATAAGTAGAACTTTAATACATGGATGTCAAAAATATACATACTAGTTTTCATTATGTGTTAAATATCGATGAGTTTTGATTGTTTAAAAGATGTTTGAGGACCTAAACTTTTGCTTTAAAATATATCTTGTTTGAAGGATTTTTTGTTGCACATATTGCTTGTGATTCAAGAGATAATTAAAGATAGAAGCCATATGTTTTCTCAAGGGCAGCAGATCCCAGATTACTCGACATGTTGCTACCAAATGTTCCAGTTCCCGGACATCAACCACATTCTGTCGAGTTAGGCTATACACTGTGTGACTTTTGTCGTGTGAGCTCTGGACAATTCTGTACTGTCAGGAGAAATCGTGTGGAGATCAGTGGTGCTTGTGTATTACGAGTGGTGACTGAAATCATGGCAACACTCTGTAGACATTTCACCTGAAATCTGAAGTTCACACCTGCTTCAGCTTCAGCTGGTTGGAATTTCAGTAAGCACAGACTGATTTCAGTAATGGCTGGTGCTTTGTGACCCCATAGCAAAGGTAGCTAGTTAGTTTGTGTACATGATAATAAGAGGGGCTTTTATTTTTTCCCATTCTCTATCACTCTTTCTCAATCTCTTCAGAAACTGTTAATGCCGATTCAACATCAAGGATATGTATTCTGGCACCTGAACCTCTCTTTCCCTTTCCTCACCTCCATTTGCTTTATCCCTCCTTCACACTTTTCCTCTCTTTCTCTCTTCTCTGTGTGGCTCCTCATGCTTTCTGTACAATCAAATAATGAAACTGATTATAAGCATTATTTTACCTGGCAATTAAATATGCGAATAGAACATAGGGATCAAAGGGCGAATAAAGCAAATCTACAAAGACTCTCAGCACAACAGATCTCAGCATGTGTCCATAACGCCAGAAGAAGAAGAAAATTCTTCTAACACTCCAGGCCTGTTTACTTGGGGTGTACAAATTTGCACTAACAATAATTTGATTCGGTAACGATTTTTTAACCCAACAATGAACTTTACCTAATCAAAAATTTGGTCAAGTTTAGATTCCATTCTCTTTGATTACTTTAGAACGATTCAACATGTATTTGGGCAAATGGACACAACCGTTATGAATAATGAATCAGAAATCCTCCATCTTCTACTGGCCCATCCTGCAGTGACTCCACAACATGATCTGAGTTTGAACATTTATCAGCACCTGCTGTTGGAATCTGCAGACTTTGCATTTAGAATAGAGGTGCTTCTGGAACATCTTAACACAATGACCTATTCCTCAGGAAATACTTCATTAACATACAGTAGCGTACACCTTTCCCTTTTCCACATGCCCACTTGTGCTTTGTGCTGGCATAAAAAATTGTGCTTCGAATTAGCGTTCTCACGAAACTTATATTAGATGTCGTTGCACGTTGCGCTGCACCCGGTACAGTCATGAAAACAGATCAAATCTGAAATATCACAGGGTTCACTGGAGAAGTTCCTCCTTATAGTTTGTCGAGAGAAGTGATTGGTCACTTTGTTTGGGGTAATGTTGTATCCAATTCATTATGACATTACAGAGAAATCTAAAACCACAGCAAGTTTCAGTTACATTGAAAAATAGAAAACTTTATTAAAGTATAATTATTATAATAATTACAATAATTAAAGGTGAAAGTCTTTATATGGTGTATAACTTCCAGTTTTGATAAAATAAGATAAATAATACTTAAATAAAATACAATAAATCTAAATAAAATAATGATGTAATATACTGTGTATACATATTTGCCCTTCTGAAAAGCAAGGGAATATTACACCCTGAAACAGGGCAGCACATGGCACGATCCATGTAGGCTGAGTGCTGTACTATTAAACACTTTAATTTCCTTACAGTTCATTATCAAATCCAATGAGTAAATAAATCTAGTTTTCTACATCTATGCATTTCTATTTTAAAGGAATATTCCATCTTCAACACAAGTGAAGATCAATCGACAGTATTTGTGTCATAGTGTTGATTAGCACAAACCAGCTACTTAAAAACTACAAATCCCAGAAGGCCGTATATCTCTTGTGGTGCTGTGGCGAATGATTGGTCACAAGTGATCCTTCCCATTGATTAACTCAAGTGAGCTTAAAAAGGGGGAATGGGGTCCAAAGAGTCCATCAGCATTACGGCACGCTCATTGTAGATGGTAAGTTTAATAACGAGTCTAAGTCGTCTGTCAGTATAGCGAGTTGGTTGGGTGATTATTGTTCATCTTTAATCCATTTCTTCCACCTTGCCGAGAACTTTACCCTTGAACATTGGTAAGACAGTTCGATCTTCCCAAACTTCTTCAAACACAGCTCCACATTCAAACTCATCACTCGCCTTCTTAAAGTAGTACCTGAAACAGAACGAGAGAAATGTTCTTTATTTAATAAATATAATGCGTTGTTGTACATTAACTGTTCTGTTTTATTTCTTCTTTATTTCTTGTTATTAAAGTTCTTTGAATTAATTTCACTTGAAAATAATGAGAAAACTTAAAAACACTGAATTTGAGGTAATTAAAGGACTTTCATTGGGCCCTAGTCAAAGATAACCTTTGAAGTGATAATGAGAATGTGGTTGCATGTCTGCTTTTAAGTCTAATTCAGATTTGTCTAAAGTTTACATTCAGAACGGGGTCTTACGGACCCACTGTTTGCTGATACCCAGCTAACAATTTTATGTTCTAAGAACGTTTTCCTAACGTTAGTATTTGGTTGTGGGAACATGAAAATGTCCAGTTTTCTTAACATTAGTAGAACGTTTTTTAAGGTTAATAACGTTATAAGGATGTTCCATTAACGTTTTATATAATTTTTTCCCCCCAAACCTTTAAATAATGTTAGCCAAAGTTGTTGGAACGTTCCCTGTTAGGTGGGTATCCAAAGCTGAACGAGTCTCCTCTTAACTGGATGTGTGAAGTTGTCTACACAAAAACTAACACACTTTAGTTTCCAAGGTTTCTTGACTGGAACTTATCAAAGATAAAACTAAGAAAGGACATAGAAAGTCAACGTGACTCCAAAAAACTTTAATTTCATCTCCTAGCGCTGACAACACGCTCGGCTTTGAGGGACTTTATATCTCTGTAACCAAGAGAGCGTTCACAGGGTCAAAGGTTACATTACCACCCTTCTACCCCCAAAAGGCAAATGTGACTGTGGGTTTTGGTTCTTTTGGAGTTTCTAATGATCCCAGTTCCTCTCTTTAAAGGCAGGATGATCTGCGGGGTATCTTTAATGTTTGGCTTTGTAATGGAAAAATCCCTCGTTCTCCATGTGTGGTGCTGATCTGGATATCCAGCAGCCGTTGGCTCTTACTCATACAAATAACCACTGCAGAAGTGTTTTTTGCTGTTCCCTGTTGATGAAAATCAGAAAGAGATGGTGGACACACACACAAATCAATGATGAACTGAATCTGAATTAAAAAATGGTAAAGAAATGCTCGTTTTTTTGAGGGGGATGAAAGAAGCCCATGAAACAATGGAATAATGTGTGCTCATACAATTCATTACTTTTCTTTTTCAAAAGGGTTATGCTCGTTATTCTGAAGGTAAAACATAAGAAATAAAATGACTGCACCGCCAAGGACCCCTCTGTCAAGCTCCTGAAGTTTGCAGACGACACCACTGTCATCGCCCTCATCCGAGATGATGAATCTGTCTAGAGCTGAACTCGCTCAAAACAGTGGAGATGATAGTGGACTTTAGGAGGAACACCCCAACATTGCCGCCCCTCACCATTCTAAACAGCACTGTGGCAAAGTGCTAATTAGTGTAAAGTAAAGTGCTTTTTTAAGGGAACTTGTTTTGTGTGGAAGAAATGATTTCTCTGGAACATCTGGTATCAATACTGTCTGGTGGCCTGGATATCAGTGATGATATCAGTGATGATATCTGTGGTGATATCTGTGGTGATATCTGTGGTGATATCAGTGATGATATCTGTGGTGATATCTGTGATGATATCAGTGATGATATCTGTGGTGATATCTGTGATGATATCAGTGATGATATCTGTGATGATATATGTGGTGATATCAGTGATGATATCTGTGGTGATATCTGTGATGATATCAGTGATGATATCAGTGATGATATCTGTGATGATATCTGTGGTGATATCAGTAATGATATCTGTGATGATATATGTGGGGATATCAGTGATGATATCTGTGGTGATATCTGTGATGATATCAGTGATGATATCTGTGGTGATATCTGTGATGATATCTGTGGTGATATCTGTGATGATATCAGTGATGATATCTGTGGTGATATCTGTGATGATATCTGTGGTGATATCTGTGATGATATCTGTGGTGATATCTGTGATGATATCTGTGGTGATATCAGTGATGATATCTGTGGTGATATATGTGGTGATATCAGTGATGATATCTGTGGTGATATCTGTGATGATATCTGTGGTGATATCAGTAATGATATCTGTGATGATATATGTGGTGATATCAGTGATGATATCTGTGGTGATATCTGTGATGATATCAGTGATGATATCTGTGATGATATATGTGGTGATATCAGTGATGATATCTGTGGTGATATCTGTGATGATATCTATGATGATATCTGTGGTGATATCAGTAATGATATCTGTGATGATATATGTGGTGATATCAGTGATGATATCTGTGGTGATATCTGTGATGATATCAGTGATGATATCTGTGGTGATATCTGTGATGATATCAGTGATGATATCTGTGGTGGTATCTGTGATGATATCTGTGGTGATATCTGTGGTGATATCTGTGGTGATATCAGTGGTGATATCAGTGGTGATATCTGTGATGATATCTGTGATGATATCTGTGATGATATCTGTGGTGATATCAGTGGTGATATCTGTGGTGATATCAGTGGTGATATCAGTGGTGATATCTGTGGTGATATCTGTGATGATATCAGTGATGATATCTGTGGTGATATCTGTGATGATATCAGTGATGATATCTGTGGTGATATCTGTGGTGATATCTGTGATGATATCAGTGGTGATATCTGTGATGATATCTGTGGTGATATCTGTGATGATATCTGTGGTGATATCAGTGGTGATATCTGTGATGATATCTGTGATGATATCAGTGGCGATATTTGTGGCGATATCTGTGATGATATCTGTGGTGATATCTGTGGTGATATCTATGGTGATCATGGTTATTGCAATTATTTTTTTTCACAATTATTCATCAGCCAAATTCTGAATTGCGCCAACCCTATTTGCAAGTTGAAATTTGCTGATGTAATCCGGAGAGGAATTGGAGAATCTGTCAGACGGGGCAGAAAATAAAAGGCCTCCAGCTTTAAAAAGAGTTCCAGTGCCGAAATCAAGTTCTTCTGCCACCACATACTTTCATTCAGAGTCTCTTCCATAACAAATCAGGCCCTCATTACACAAGTTCACACACAAATCTAGCAAATCAATACGAGCGTTAATGCCAGCGCAATGCAATAAGTCAGTGGGCATTGCCATGTAGTTTTGGTATTTTCGTGCAAGCATGTGCTAAGTCTAGGCACAAATGGGCTGGATCACATGCAATTTACTGTGGAAGTTCTTATCTGGTTATTAATAAACAAATTGTTTTCGGTTGAACAGCACATTTGGCGATTGAGGGCTTCATGAACTTGCTCTCGCGCAGTCTCGTAAACCCGCAGTACAACGGTCTGTCAACACTAAATAATACTTTCTATTTCAGTTTGTGTCTCACCAAGCCTCATCGGATGCTTTCATAGCAATCATGAGTCTCATGATTAATTAATTAGACTTCTGAATAATAATGCTGTGTTCTTTTAAAGCTTGAAGAGGTGGTCACCAAAAACTGCCATTGGATGACATCACTGAGAACAACATTTATGCACTATTTCTCCCTTTGTGTTGAGAAAAAGAAAGGAAGTCAAATGGGGTTACAACAACACAGGGATGAGTAAACAATGACTGAATTTACATCTTCGGGTGAACTAATCATTTAATCATTTTCATCTACCAACACAAATCATGGCTAGTATTAATAGTGATTGTATCGGCACACACTTCACTTCTATCTGTCGATTTTGAATTGAATTTTGAATAATTTGAAAAAAATTATTTACTTATTGAAACAAAAATAAATATATTTCAAAATTCAAATTACACTTCCAACAAAACACAAATATGATCAAAATAATGAAAATGCTCAAAAAGTTCATATACCAAATCCAAAATCTAATCTTCTCCAGTTTCCTCCACCGGCACCTTTTACAGTGACTTAAAAATCCCTCCATGACAACAGGTGGAAAAATACCAATACTAATACGATCTTAAATACAATTATAAATATTAACGTCATATAATCATTGAAAAATAAACCATGACCTATAGATAGTTTTTCATAAATCTCATAAAGTTCATAAATCTCAACTTTGATGGTCAGGGGCATCATTTGATGTTGCTCAATATTTTATTAACAGCTGCTGCTGGAATCTCCAAACTGTAAATCCAGGAACTGATTTTTAGACTTCTCAAACGTCCGATTAATCAGAAAAACTGCATTTGTGCCACTTCATCAACAAACACCTACAGATAGCACAAACATGCCCACCCATGCCAACTTGTGCTTTGCACTGGCACGAAAATACAGCCTTAGTATTTTAGGTATACCTGTAGTTGCCTGTCTTGCGTAGCTGTTCTTTAAAATGTGCAAGCGTGAGACTGTGTGTCTTCATGAGTCTGCGGTAAGGGATTTCCTCACCACAGAAGAAGTAAGTAACGACCAGCTGAGAGTCTGTGGATCTTACACACAGTCTCTGTTCCCTCCACCTAAACAATCAAAACACACAAATAATCATTAGTAAACGTGTCAAAATTACATCAATATCCATTAAATGTCCTCATATGTTTAATTCATAATATTCTTGAGAGTTTATTTTTATATAATGGTGCAGCGGTTAGCACTGTCGCCTCACAGCAAGAAGGTCGTGGGTTCAAACCCCGGTTGCCCCGGCCTTTCTGTGTGGAGTTTGCATGTTCTCCCCGTGTCTGCGTGGGTTCTGTCCGGGTGCTCTGGCTTCCTCCCACCATCCAAAGACATGCAGGCTAGGTTAATTGATGTCTCCAAAAAATTGCCCTAGATGTGAATGTGAGTGGTGGTTTGTCTATGTGTGGCCCTGCGATGGACTGGCGACCTGTCCAGGGTGTACCCCGCCTTTCGCCCAAAGTTAGCTGGGATAGGCTCCAGCCCCCGCGACCCTGTACAGGATAAGCGGTTGTCGATGGATGGATGGATGGATGGATGGATGGATGGTTGGTTCACTTTTTTGTGATATGAAGTGTCTGAGGTTAGTGGGATATAATCGGTGTTGCTGGGGCAGCCAGCAGACAAACCGGCCTCGTTTGAGTGTTGTGGTGATCTCTAGTCTTCCTGTTCCTAATGGACTGGCCAAAATGCATCTTAAAATTAAGATAATGAAATTCATTCCCAAACTCGTGCATTTTATTCTTGATAACATGTCAGAACGGCTTGTGCCCATTTTTGCACTTTTTGGCACCATTTGCAAAGGAAAAAAAATGATACAAACAGCTGAAAATAATAAAGAAAGCGAGCAGGGAGATGTGGGTGAAACAATATTTTATTTCTAATAATGTTTTTGTCTTCTGCTTCCTAATACCTTTCTCTCCTCTTGGTCGGGACAACACTCACACCTGACCTCAAGACGTTTAAATATCAACAGTAACATGACTAATACAATCTGAAAGCAGACACAGTCTTTATTCTTTACTTGCTGAAAGCTGCATATGGACAGACACATTCTACGGCACACCTCGAGGACATGAATACACAAACACATTTACAAGGTAAAGTTACTCCATGAATTGCATCCTCAATCACACGGTACTCCTGCTGTTATTTTGGCAAACTCCACACGAAAGGGAATCAAAGAGAGAGAGTCGGTATGTCTGTCACCCCTCCATCATTCTCAATCAGCAAGTGTCACACCTCCTACTGAAGAGAGCGAGACCTCAGCAGATTGTGTGTATTCACACCCTTTTTCATGACACTCAAAATTGAGCTCAGGTGCATCCTGTTTCCACTGATCATCCTTTAGATGTTTCTACAACTTGATTGGAGTCCACCTGTGGTAAATTCAGTTGGACATGATTTGGAAAGGCACACACCTGTCTATATAAGGTCCCACAGTTAACAGTGCATGTCAGAGCACAAACCAAGCCATGAATACAAGGAATTTTCTGTAGACCTCCGAGACAGGATTGTATCGAGGCACAGATCTGGGGAAGGGTACAGAAACATTTCTGCAGCATTGAAGGTCCCAATGAGCACAGTGGCCTCCATCATCCATACATGGAAGAAGTTTGGAACCACCAGGACTCTTCCTAGAGCTGGCCGCTCGGCCAAACTGAGAACCGGGGGAGAATGGCCTTAGTCAGGGAGATGACCAAGAACCCGATTGTCACTCTGACAGAGCTCCAGCGTTTCTCTATGGAGAGAGGAGAACCTTCCAGAAGAACAACCATCTCTGCAGTACTCCACCAATCAGGCCTGTATGGTAGAGGGGCCAGACAGAAGCCACTCCTCAGTAAAAGGCACATGACAGCCCGCTCAGAGTTTGCAAAAAGGCACCTGAAGGACTCTCAGAGCATAAGAAACTAAATTCTCTGGTCTGATGAAACAAAGATTGAGCTCTTTGACCTGAATGGCAAGCATCATGTCTGGAAGAAACAGGCACCGCTCATCACCTGGTCAATCCTATCCCTACAGTGAAGCATGGTGGTGCAGCATCATGCTGTGGGGATGTTTTTCAGCGGCAGGAACTGGGAGACTAGTCAGGATCGAGGGAAAGATGAATGCAGCAATGTACAGAGACATCCTTGATGAAAATCTGCTCCAGAGCGCTCTGGACTTCAGACTGGGGCAAAGGTTCATCTTCCAACAGGACAACGACCCTAAACACACAGCCAAGATAACAAAGGAGTGGCTACGGGACAACTCTGTGAATGTCCTTGAGTGGCCCAGCCAGAGCCCAGACTTGAACCCGATTGAACATCTCTGGAGAGATCTGAAAATGGCGGTGCACTGACGCTCCCCATCCAACCTGATGGAGCTTGAGAGGTCCTGCAAAGAAGAATGGGAGAAACTGCCCAAAAATAGGTGTGCCAAGCTTGTAGCATCATACACAAAAACACTTGAGGCTGTAATTGGTGCCAAAGATGCTTCAACAAAGTATTGAGCAAAGGCTGTGAATACTTATGTGATTTGTTCATGTTTTTTTATTTTTAATAAATTTCAAAAGATTTCAAACAAACTTCTTTCATGTTGTCATTATGGGGTATTGTTTGTAGAATTTTGAGGGAAATAATGAATTTAATTCATTTTTGAATAAGGCTGTAACATATCAAAATGTGGAAAAAGTGAAGCGCTGGGAATATGGGCACACTTACTCATCCACCTGAAGGTCTGGGCTGCCATCAGTCTGAGGAGACACATGACTTCTGTTTCTCTGCAGGCTGCCCACTGAATGTCTGCAATGAAATAGCAAATGAATGACCAGTAGAATAAAGTAATGCATAATGGGTGACACATTTTCTAAAATGTACCTCTCTTGATTAGATACAAATGTTTTATATTTGTTTCAGTAGCACAAAATATTCAAACCTCTGCTTGGCCAGTTTAGAGACTTCCTCCAGACGCCTGCATGCCGCTTCAGGCTGAGCCAGTGTATTTGGAGGGGGCAGAGGTGGCATGGCTGAGTCCTGGATAAAAGCATGGCCAGGATGATGCCCACGAGAATGCCCACCCATTCCTCCAAAACCCCAGAGAGGAGTCCTGCCTGATTTCTTCAGGCCCTGAGAACTGGAGCAAAATAAAACCGATGAAGAGTGAACACTACGTCTCTAACCATGTCATCTCAGATGTAGATAGATACAAGTTAATGTTTGTGTTTCTTTACACATAAAGAGTACCCCCAATCAGTTCCACACAGTGAGGTATAAATATTCTAAAACTATGAAGAAAGAAAGAACAGCGGGATCTGATTGGCATCAGAATCAGATGAGGAGAGAAAAGGTGATATTGTTTAATCGTGTTAACTACAAAAGTAGTTCAGTATATTTAGCAGCAATGGTTTAAGTTCTCTGATTCACCTGTGTGTTTTATATCGCCGCTGTCTCTCGCTCTCCAAGATCCACTGCCACACATTCTGTGATGGATCTGTAACATCTCCAGGAAACTGTGGGGAAATGCTGCCCTCTTCGCTCATCTGACACATGCTTTCTCCATCTGGGACATTACCCAGACGTTTCGATAAGCTACTGGTCCTCCTGATAAAGAAAAAGGTACAAATATGCGATTATGCACACCTCGTAAAGACGGTGTATTAGAATTACTCAAAAACTCTCATTCCAAGATTGCAGACATCTGGCACACCTGCACACAAACCTATCATAACTCATTAGAGTGCCTGATACATCTAACCTTCCCAACCATACAAGCCAGAGGAGATTTAGGAGACGGGACTCACCCTGAGGTGAACTCTGGGCTGTGACATTGGTGAAAGGTGCCGCTGGACCCATCCGGTGCCAGACACTGAGCGAACCGGTCTGCAGCCTCCACCTCTAGCTGCTCCATACACTTGCTACACCCTTCATGTTGGTGACATACATATATATGACGAATGTGTTTAGTGGAGGACATCTTGACAGAGGTGGTGCAGGGAGTATTGGGGAAAGGGCTGGAGGACCGGTGGAGATGGACGTCTGGACATCTTGAGCGGGGAGAGTAAAAGGGAATGCCAGGGGTCTGACATCCTGGGGTCTTTAAGACCCTGGAGAGATGCTCATCCAGAATTTCCTGAGGATCCTCTTCACAGGACCCAGAGGAAAACAGGCTGAGAGAGGGAGGAGGGTCACTCCCATCTCTCTCCTCTTCCTGTGCACATACACATACAATAAACATGACTAACCCTGTTTACATGCGCTTCAGAAAACGGCTTATTCCAGCCGTTTTTGCAGAAAGCGGCGCTCTGAAACATCATGTACTCCATTTAACTTAAGTCTCTTAAGGGATGAAGAGAAGTGGTTTAACACACCTGTTTCTCTCGGACAACATGGCTTAAGTGGCCATGTAAACTCAGAATCGGCGATAAGTGCACACGTGTGTGGAATTGACCAGACAACATATGTCATAGGATGGAGCCCTACATCTTATCTAACACAAGGGATATTATCCAATATTTCTGGGAGCACAGTGGGAAAAGAGAAACTCCCACATGCACATTATAAACGATGCCAATTTATACACACCATCTTATAATATTGACTACTTTCCCTTGCTTACCTTCCCATATACCGACATGTGTTTAAGGACACCGGGAGAATTCGGAGTTTGACATAAGAGGGAAACCCTACAATTGCAGCGCAATCCCACTGCAGGTCGCAATGTGATGTAAACAAACACAGCAATAACGCTGGAATATCTGGAATTAAAGCCAATCAACAGAGAATATCAGAGAAACTTTGTACCAGCTGCTTAACGC
Organism: Moxostoma hubbsi; assembly: GCA_032164185.1. NCBI lineage: Eukaryota > Metazoa > Chordata > Actinopteri > Cypriniformes > Catostomidae > Moxostoma > Moxostoma hubbsi. The sequence goes on along the minus strand of JAVLUX010000017.1, from coordinate 338,142 downwards.
CTTACTGCCATTGGTCCACGTCATTGGTAGGTGTGGCCTGGAGCTCCGCCTACTGTGAGGCCGACAGCTAATTCCTGTGGTGCACATGTACCTTCATCTATATGATTGTTTGCATACAAACACTTTCCAAGAATATGTCATTCGATTTTTCTTTGTAAAATTAGTCTTCCAAAGGAATCAAATCTACTCAAATATTTTAAGTGCCCATTCAATCATGTGCCGTATACAGCCAAAAACCATTCACACACCTGCCCAAAGATATGCCCTTCTGTATTCTGCACATTAACACTCTTTTATTCATCCATATTTGCAGCTGTATCAGTGCCATCATAAATTACGATGACAGTGCATAATCGGTACATATTATAGCATGCTAGCACCATGCATACAAAAGGTAAACATTACAAATTACACATTTTCTGGTGCATCTATTACTTTATATCATCACTGAGTAGTTCAAGCGGCTTCTTTTAATGATTGTGTAAATTCTACTCATAGAATGAGTCATTGATAACACTTTTTATGCCATGTTAGATGATGTTTTATGTGTAGTTTTGAGTGTCCTCTGATGTCCCCCCAGCGGTGTGGAGTCCGAACAGTATGTTAGGGTTAGCTCAGCTGTTTCAAACTTCTTTTTGGCTC